>CM038677.1:499680411-500027727 GCA_021605205.1 Aegilops longissima | reverse complement strand
AGGTATTCTCTAAGATTGATCTTGATCGGGTATCATCGATTGAAGATCCGTGAAAAGGATATACCCAAAACAGCATTCACTACGGTATGGTTTATATGAGTATACCGTCATGTCATTTGGATTGACTAATGCTCCTGCATACTTCATGATTTTGATGAACAAGGTGTTTATGGAGTATCTGGACAAGTTTGTCGTAGTGTTCATCGATGATATATTGATTTTCTCAAGAGCGAGGAAGAGCATAAGGAACATTTGCGCCTAGTTCGGAGAAACTTCGAGAACATCGCTTATATGCCAAGTTCAGCAAATGTGAATTTTGGTGAAGGAAGTTGGATTCCTCGGACATGTTATTTCAGGAGAAGGAATAGCAGTTGATCCCGCCAAGGTTGAATCAGATCACAGATTGGCGGTCACCCACCTCACCAAGGAGATCCGCAGTTTTCTCGGACTCGCAGGATATTATCGGAGGTTTATTGAGAACTTCGAAGATTGCCAAGCCCATGACTGAGCTGTTGAAGAAGGAAGCCAAGTATGTTTGGACCGAGGATTGTGAAGCCACTTTCAGGAATTGAAGAAACGTTTGGTCACAGCCCCAAAGATTGATTTTGCGGACATACACAAGGAATACCAGGTATATTGTGGCGCTTCTCGTCAAGGACTCGGAGGAGTACTAATGCAGGAAGGAAAAGTTGTAGCTTATGCCTCCGCACAGCTACGACCTCACGAGATGAATTATGCCACACATGATTTGGAGTTAGCAGCCGTAGTGCATGCACTCAAGACTGAGACATTTCCTCATCGGAAACCGTTGTGATGTTTATACAGATCACAAGAGCTTGAAGTATATTTTCACGCAGAAGAGTTGAACCTCGAGCAGAGGAGATGGCTAGAGTTGATAAAGGACTATGACATGAGATTGCATTACCACCCCGTAAAGCTAATGTTGTAGCAGATGCTTTGAGCCGTAAGAGTTATGTGAATACTCTTACAGCAGGAGGATTACCCGGAGTTAGTCGATGACCTCGAGATCTCCGACCGGAGATAGTTCCGAGAGGATATGTTGCAACTCTGAAGTTCAGTCCACTTTGGCGAAAGGATTCGTGAAGCCCGTAAGTCGGACAAGGAAATTGATGAGATAAAGCGTAAGATGAATGAAGGAAAAGCTAAAGGATTTCGTGGGATGAACACGGAACTATTTGGTTCGAGGATCGTATTTATGTGCCCAATGATCCCGAGCTCGAAGCTAATTCTTCAGAGGCTCATGATTCACCGTACTCGATTCACCCGGCAACACCAAGATGTACCGGATTTGAAGGAAAGTTTCGGTGGACGGTATGAAGAAGGATATTGCCGAGTACGTAGCCGTATGCGATGTTTGTCAACGAGTAAAGGCGAACATCGAAGCCAGCAGGTTACTTCAACCTTTGCCGATTCCCGATTGGAAATGGGAGAAACTTGGAATGGATTTCATCACGGATTACCCAGACCCGCTCAGTTATGATTCTATCTGGGTAGTGGTTGATCGTCTGACCAAGGTAGCTCACTTCATTCCGTGAAGACTACCTATACCAGTGCTAAGTTGGCCAAGATATACATGACCAGGATCGTATGTCTGCATGGAGTTCCGAGGAAAACGTGTCGATAGAGGAGCACAGTTTACCTCAAAGTTTTGGAAGCGATTGCATGAAACTTTGGGTACAAGGCTGGAATTCAAGATGCTTTTCATCCGCAGAGCAGATGGATGAGACCGAGAGAGTCAACCAGATTACGGAGGACATGTTGAGAGCTTGTGTGCTAGACTATGGGTCTAGCTGGGATGATAATTTGCCATACGCAGAGTTCTCATACAACAACAGTTATCAATCCAATCAAGATGGCCCTTTCAAGCTCTATACTGAAGGAGGTGCGAAACACCATTGTTGTGGGATAGTGTTGGAGATCGATCACTTTTGGGTCCGATCTTATCAGGATTCGAGAGAAAGTCAAGCTGATTCGAGACAAACTCAAGATAGCACAATCGAGACGAAGAGTTATGCATACGAAGGCGCAAGGAAGTGACTTACGGGCGGGAGACCGAGCATATCTTCGTGTGTCTCCACTTCGTGGAATCAAGAGGTTTGGTGTCAAAGGAAAGTTAGCACCCCGATTTATTGGCCCCTACAAAATCCTCGAACGTCGTGGAGAAGTTGCTTACAAGTTGGAATTGCGGAAGGATTGTCCGAGTTCATGATGTCTTCCATGTTTCTCACTGAAGAAGTGTCATGCCGACATGGCCGATGTTCCGTTGAGAGACACAAAGGCCCCTAGAGGCCATACAGCTTGACATGTGATCTGACTTATAAGGAGAAACCCGTCCGAATTCTCGAGATCTGCGAAAGCAGAGTCACCCGCAGAAGGTCATCAAGTTTTGCAAGGTCTTTGTGGAGTCATCACTCCGAGGAAGAAGCCACACAGGAGCGCCAAGAAGACCTTCTTCGAGATCACCCGCACCTATTTGCTAGTTAACCCGAATCTCGAGGGAGATTCATCTTAAGGTGGGTAGGTTTGTAACATCCCAAATTTCCTATTTGGAATGTTTTACAATTATAGCAAAGCATCTATGCATCCTGTTTGAATTTGAATGCCATTTGAAGTTTCAGGAGAGTTTTGAGTTTTCATATTTGAATTCAAACTTGGCAAGTGGGAATCATTTCAAAAACTATGCCCGATGAATACTTGATCAAAAGTATGAGAGGAGTAAACATGACACTCCAAAATATCGGAAGAAAACCTTGCCAAAAGTTTTGAATTCAAACTTGAGATTTATTTGAATTTGAAAAAATGAAATTTTATAAAGTTTGGATTTTGCCTTTGGAAAATGTTCAAATGATAGGAATATTCCCCGATCATTTTGGTATATATATGCCCTATATAAAATATTTATATTTTAAAAGATATCTCTGTTTTGTTTTATTTAAAAAAAGAAACCCCCCAAAGCGCCACCAGCCCCCCCGCCAGTATACCCACCACCGACCAAGACTGCCCACCAGCGCCCAGAGGCCAGCCAATGAGCCAACCGACCGACCAGCCCTCCCCTTTGAACCCCTTCGAGCAGGCCGCCCGCCCGCCCTCCTCTCTCTCTCTCAGGTGGACCCGCCCGTCTTCAACCCCGCCCACCACGCCACGCCGCGCCACGATCGCGGATCTCATGAGATCCGGATGCCGATCTCCCCGATCGCCCCTTGCCAAGGCCGAGCCCTATATAAGCCCCTCCCCGCACCCCATTCCCCCCCCACCCCTCGCGGAGCCCTCCTCCTCTCTCACGCCGTCCGCGGAGCCGAACCTCCCTTGCGCCGCCATTTGCGTCTCCGTCGCCGCCTAGCCCTCCCGACCCCCACCGACTCCACCAAACACCCCAGAGCTCGTCGCACCCACGGGCCACTCCACCGACCTCCCGACGACCGGAGAGGCCAGCCTTTTCATCCGCCGCCGCCGCCGCCGAGCTCCGGTGAGTCACCGAACTTCACCCGCCGTCCGATCCCCATCTACTGGCGTGATTAGATCACCCAAGGGGTATTTCTTTAAATAAAACCGGTCCGGCCGGTTCGTTTACTGTTTAATTTAGGTTAGGTTTATTTTATTTAGCCCGCCCGACTAGTTTAACCCTAGGGCCCGTTTAGTTTATTTTACGCCGGTCGTAGGTTAGGCCCATTAGGCCCTTTTTCCTTTATTTTCGTTTTCTGTTTTAACAGAATAGTTCCTGTTTTGAAAAATTCATATCTTTTATTCTGTTTAATATTTTTGAGTGATTCTTTTTTGTTGGTTTGCAAATTTTCTATAGTTTCTGTAGAAAATATTATTAGCTATGTTAAAATTATTTTTAATTGCTTTAATTTAGTTTTAGTCAGAATAGTAAATCTGTTATAACATGAGTTAGAAAAATTATTTTTATATGATTCTTTTGTCCCAACTTTATTTTGACATTGCCAAACCCTAGGAATTAATTTGGGTATTTTAGGTTTAATAAAAAATAGTTTTAAGCAGAATCTTGTTAATCCTAATTAATTAACTAGCTACTGTTTTCCTATTATTTTAATTAGTAAATAAATTTATTTTAACATGTGATTGATTATTCTAGGATAGTTTCTGTCACTTTATAGGATGAACTTTTATTCATAATAAATAAAAGTTTTATTTTATTTTCTTAATAGAAATTGTATTAGGCCTAATAGGAGTTTCATAATAGATTTTAAATTAATTCTTTTTGTTCCTAGTTGCTTAATGAAATCTTTTCTGTTATGTTAACATAAAACCATGATTAGGTTATGTTGAGAAAGTTTTTGTTATATAAAACTATTCTAGCTGTTGTTTGAAGTAGGAAACTTGAGTTGGTTTTCTTTGAGTTTTCCCTTGGGTTTTTTTTTTTGGTTTGGTTGTTTTGGTGTGTTGTGTTACTTTGTTATGCTATTGTGTTATGTGATCCTATGCTATATGCTTATTGTGATTATTGTTTGTCTCGGTAGAGTTTCAGTCTGAAGCTTGCTACTACTTAATCTTTAGCTTACGAGGATCATCAAGAAGGCAAGTTTTGATCATGTTATTTTCTATACCTATGTTTTTGTGCATTAGAAATTGTCACCACCCCACCATGCATGCAGTAGTTGAAATTTTGAAGTTATTAATCTTGAGTAGTATCATGTGGTAGGATGAACCAATCCCCTTGTTACCATGACCCCGGGACGAAGTAGTTTACTTTGCTATGCTCGAGACGGGTTTTGGTTGAGTGAAATTCATAAGCAAGATGTGAGAGTCAATGATGATGACAACCCCATGAACTACAATGATCAAGATGGACTTTGTAATTCACTCTTGGGTGGAGGACGGTTGACGGGCACCTGGAGAACCCAGTGGTTGGCGGGATGCATGGAGAAGTGCCATGACATCTTGCGAAAGCTTCACCCAGCCACGAAGAGACGGATGGATGCCCCATGACCGAAGCTTACTGTGCAGCCGCAAGCCATTATGGGCTCTGGCTGGGTCAACCCTAGTAGTGACGCTGGCTGGGCGGTACTACGAGATGTAGAAGAACGGTAGGATTGGATGGGTACCGGCAGTAGCGGAAGAACTCTTTGGAAGACCTGTTTCATTCGTCCGTCTTCAAACACCATGAAGTGCGAAGACTTAAAAGGAGGAATGATTCTTGCGGGAAAGTGCAAACCTCTGCGAGAGTTAAAGATCTAATCGATTAGCCGTGTCCCGGTTGCGGACAATTTGAGCCTCTGGAACTTGGAAGTATTCGAAATCTCAACACTAAACTAATGAATTAATTTGAGGGTTTTATGACTTAATAATTTGGGAATGAGGTATTGGTTGGCGGAACCATCTCAATAACTACCAACAATTTGTAGTAATTTTGCAAGCAAGTCCACTGTAGTAGGGAAAAATTTGCTTTTACAAAATGATGAAACTTAGAGCTCCACACCAAAATGCATATAGTGTTAGAAATTTTATTATTGTTATTCTCTTCATGACTTGCCGACTTATTCAAAAGCTAACCTACATGGCTGCAACGTCTTATGTTGCGGTAGGTATTCGATCAGAGTGAGGCTACGCTCCGCTTGGCGATTGCCCTTTGAGTCGGATGGACTCGCTTTATCTTCTACGCTTCCGCAGCATTAGTAGTTTATTTCTCATGAGTTGGCCTTGAGCGAATTTATTCTCTTGTAATAAAGACTCTATATGAGAATCGTGTAATAAATTCAGGTGTGATTGAACTTTGATTACTTCATCGATGTCTTGTGAGTACCAAAGATGATCTTGGGATGGTATACATACGTAGATTTGACCGATTTTGGGTCAGGTCACTCTGAGATGGTATCGAGCACACGCCGACCGTAGGATCGTAACCCCTAGGATCGGAAAGCCATAGGAAGAGACCATTTACTTTATATCCTTATCATTCCGTAATTCTCCCTGTTCATTTCTAACTCCTCTCCGATTTTCAACATTCTAGATGGCGTCGAGTTCACCCGGTTTGCTACGGAGTTTTGCCACCCGACGAGACGATGCCCTTCGAAGAAAGCTGGTCCAGATGGTGAAGAAGCTGAAGATTGCTCTACCCTCGATCACCGGAAGCCAACTAATGCACTTCCGACGGACACCCGCCTGAGGATTGAAGTGCATATCCCAGGGAGAACCTTCGGAGGACACACGGAGCCTATTGACTTCGAGTTCACCGACTTCAACTGGATCATCGGAAGGGACATGGCGATCTATCGTGCCCTTGGACATCTCCGAGAGGAGTACAGGGCCGAGCTCGATCCCTCAGACCTCGCCATGGTTTCTCGCAGGGCGAGGAATGGAGATATCATCCGTACCGTAGAGGACGACTCCACTCTCTCGTACATCCAGGACTTGGAGTGTCTTCTCAGGAAACGGGAGATTCAGACTCGCCGTAACTCGAAGGCACACAGAAGGCTATTGTTCCGTGAACTGGAACTGGAGGAGAAGGCACACGCAGACTCCCTTAACCATGAGGAAGAAGTCGCGGACTTCATGGAGACAGTCGACGACCTGAAGATGAAGCTTGCCGCGATAGAGGAAAAGATGGACTTGGGAGAGGATCTTTTTCCGAGTGGAGATGACGGACCCCTCGTGAGCAATGATCAGGATTATGAAGGGAGTTCCACCGGAGGAAGCCGCAAGAGGAGGCGCCACAACAGAGGACATCACGCCAGAGGACGCAAGGATTATTGATGAAGACTTTTTAGTCGACCCCCATGTCATTTATTTTACTTTTTCGTCGATCAGTTAGGCCGATATTTTCGATTAGTCATGAGCTTTTGTAATCGAGATTGAACCATGTTTGAATGGAATGAATAAATGATTGGTGTGTTTATGATTGTGCATTCATATGGGTAGTGTTATTTCTCATAGACCATTGTTCTATTCTAATTTTCTCATCCACTCCAAAACACCAGATGCCTCCGAGACGTGACACGGGTTTTCGCCGAGCTCACCCAGCTGCTCCAAAGCAGCAGAATGCCCTCATGCAGCTACTCATCCGAATCGAACAACAACACCAACAATCCACCGCCACCACCCCGTGGACAACTTGACTCGATTCACGAGGCTGAATCCGCCATGTTCTCTAGTAGCACCGAGCCGATTGTGGCTGATGATTGGCTCCGCAAAGTCGGAAGAGAGCTAATCACTGTTGGATGCACCGATGCAGAGAAGGTGCGCTTTGCACGATCAACTTGATGGACCTGCAGCTTCTTGGTGGGAGAACTACACGCCACTTATCCCATTGGTGCCATCACATGGGATCAATTCCAGCAGGCCTTCCGCACCGCTCATGTCTCACCGGAGCCATGAGTCGAAGAAGCGTGAGTTCCGCAACTTACGCCGAGGAACCGTCTTGTGGCACAAGATCGTGGATGAGTTCAGCAAGCTAGCTGCTATGCCCCGATGATGTGGCCACGATGCCGCATAAGCAGGAGAAATTTCTAGAGGGACTCAACGACGAGCTGAGTATGCAGCTTATTGTGGCTACCTTCAACAACTACCGGGAGCTGGTAGACAAGGCCACCATACTTGAAGGCAAGCAGCAGCAGATAGAAAGCATAGCGGAAGTACAGCCAGGGAAGCACAACTCAGAGCTCAGCGAAGCCCGTTATGCACCATACTCGGGAGGGCACACCCATCATAACCATGGAGGTCATAACCATGGAGGAAATGGGAACAACCGCAGCCAGGACCACAAGTCAGGCCATGGAAATGGCAATGGAAACGGTAATGGCAATCAGCACCGTTCTGCCCGACTCCGAAGGATCTGAGCCACATCACCGCTTCAAGTGCGGAAGACAGGCACTATGCCACCGACTGCCGGAGGCCAATCAGAGGAATGGAAACGGCAATGGAGGCTTAGCGAAGAAGCCCAATCCGTTCCCTCGTGCTCAGGTGAACCACATCGACGTGGAGGACGTCTATGATCAGCCAGACACTGTGGTTGGTAAGTTTTTATTGAATTCACGTTCAGTTTTGGTACTCTTTGATTACGGTGCAACGCATTCATTCATATCAAGGGTAGTTGTGGAAAAGTACGGTTGCCCACTAAAACCCTTAGAAGCCCCTTCGTCGGGCCGCAGGAGGAGAAATGATGGCGGCTTAGGCTGTCATGCAACCCTCAACATCGGAAACCATAAATTTCCGCAGACCTCATAGTGTTGGAAACCCGGACCTTGGATGTAATCCTAGGCATGGATTGGTTGACAAAGTTGAAGGAACATAGATCGTGCTCATAAGTCTATTCTGCTCACCACCCCGGAGCGAAGAGGATCAAGTATGTAGCCAGCACAGCCGGATGAAGAATCAGTGCATTCCCTCACGGAGTTGTTCAGAGGAAGTGCCAGGTGCAAGACTTTCCGATGTGTTTCCGAGGAATTACCAGAATGCCACCGGACGGGGACATTGAATTTCTGATCGAGTTATTGCCCGGCACGGCCCCAATATCCAAGAGACCTTATCGGATGCCACCGAATGAGTTGAAAGAGATCAAGGATCAAATTAATGAGTTATTGGAGAAAGGATATATTCGGCCAAGCTCATCACCTTGGGGAGCCCCAGTTCTTTTGGTAGAGAAAAAGGATGGAAGCTTGAGGATGGTTGTGGATTATCGTGCGTTGAACGAAGTAACCATCAAGAACAAGTACCCTCTGCCGATGATTAATGACTTGTTTGATCAGCTAGTTGGAGCCAAGGTATTCTCTAAGATTGATCTTCGATCAGGGTATCATCAGTTGAAGATCCGTGAAAAGGATATACCCAAAACAGCATTCACTACCAGGTATGGTTTATATGAGTATACCGTCATGTCATTTGGATTGACTAATGCTCCTGCATACTTCATGAATTTGATGAACAAGGTGTTTATGGAGTATCTGGACAAGTTTGTCGTAGTGTTCATCGATGATATATTGATTTTCTCCAAGAGCGAGGAAGAGCATAAGGAACATTTGCGTCTAGTTCGGAGAAACTTGAGAACATCGATTGTATGCCAAGTTCAGCAAATGTGAATTTTGGCTGAAGGAAGTTGGATTCCTCGGACATGTTATTTCGGGAGAAGGAATAGCAGTTGATCCCGCCAAGGTTGAATCGATCACAGATTGGCGGTCACCCACCTCGATCAAGGAGATCCGCAGATTTTCTCGGACTCGCAGGATATTATCGGAGGTTTATTGAGAACTTCGAAGATTGCCAAGCCCATGACCGAGCTGTTGAAGAAGGAAGCCAAGTATGTTTGGACCGAGGATTGTGAAGCCAGCTTTCAGGAATTGAAGAAACGTTTGGTCACAGCCCGAAGATTGATTTTGCGGACATACACAAGGAATACCAGTATATTGTGGCGCTTCTCGTCAAGGACTCGGAGGAGTACTAATGCAGGAAGGAAAAGTTGTAGCTTATGCCTCCGGACAGCTACGACCTCACGAGATGAATTATGCCACACATGATTTGGAGTTAGCAGGCCGTAGTGCATGCACTCAAGACTGAGACATTTCATCGGAAACCGTTGTGATGTTTATACAGATCACAAGAGCTTGAAGTATATTTTCACGCAGAAAGAGTTGAACCTCAGGCAGAGGAGATGGCTAGAGTTGATAAAGGACTATGACATGAGATTGCATTACCACCCCGGTAAAGCTAATGTTGTAGCAGATGCTTTGAGCCGTAAGAGTTATGTGAATACTCTTACAGCAGGAGGATTACCCCAGGAGTTAGTCGATGACCTCAGAGATCTCCGACCGGAGATAGTTCCGAGAGGATATGTTGCAACTCTGGAAGTTCAGTCCACTTTGGCCGAAGGATTCGTGAAGCCGTAAGTCGGACAAGGAAATTGATGAGATAAAGCGAAGATGAATGAAGGAAAAGCTAAAGGATTTCGTAAGGATGAACACGGAACTATTTGGTTCGAGGATCGTATTTATGTGCCCAATGATCCCGAGCTCGGAAGCTAATTCTTCAGAGGCTCATGATTCACCGTACTCGATTCACCCCGCAACACCAAGATGTACCGGATTTGAAGGAAAGTTTCGTGGACAGGTATGAAGAAGGATATTGCCGAGTGCGTGGCCGTATCGATGTTTGTCAACGAGTAAAGGCAGAACATCGAAGCCAGCAGGGTTACTTCAACCTTTGCCGATTCCCGATTGGAAATGGGAGAAACTTGGAATGGATTTCATCACAGGATTACCCAGACCCGTTCAGGTTATGATTCTATCTGGGTAGTGGTTGATCGTTTGACCAAGGTAGCTCACTTCATTCCGTGAAGACTACCTATACCAGTGCTAAGTTGGCCAAGATATACATGACCAGGATCGTATGTCCGCATGGAGTTCCGAGGAAAACGTGTCGATAGAGGAGCACAGTTTACCTCAAAGTTTTGGAAGCGGTTGCATGAAACTTTGGGTACAAGGCTGGAATTCATACAGCTTTTCATCCGCAGACAGATGGATGCACCGAGAGAGTCAACCAGATTCGGAGGACATGTTGAGAGCTTGTGTGCTAGACTATGGGTCTAGCTGGGATGATAATTTGCCATCTGCAGAGTTCTCATACAACAACAGCTTATCAATCCATCAAGATGGCCCTTTCGAAGCTCTATACGGAAGGAGGTGCGAACACCATTGTTGTGGGATAGTGTTGGAGATCGATCACTTTTGGGTCCGATCTTATCGGGATTCGAAGAGAAAGTCAAGCTGATTCGAGACAAACTCAAGATAGCACAATCGAGACGAAGAGTTATGCGACGAAGGCGCAAGGAAGTGACTTACGAAGCGGGAGACCGAGCATATCTTCGTGTGTCTCACTTCGTGGAATCAAGAGGTTTGGTGTCAAAGGAAAGTTAGCACCCGATTTATTGGCCCCTACAAAATCCTCGAGCGTCGTGGAGAAGTTGCTTACAAGTTGGAATTGCGGAAGGATTGTCCGGAGTTCATGATGTCTTCCATGTTTCTCGGTGAAGAAGTGTCATGCCGACATGGCCGATGTTCCGTTGAGAGACACAAGGTGCCCTAGAGGCCATACAGCTTGAAAGTGATCTGACTTATAAGGAGAAACCCGTCCAAATTCTCGAGACTGCGAGCGAGTCACCCGCAGCAAGGTCATCAAGTTTTGCAAGGTCTTGTGGAGTCATCACTCCGAGGAAGAAGCCACACAGGGAGCGCCAAGAAGACCTTCTTGAGATCACCCGCACCTATTTGCTAGCCAACCCGAATCTCGAGGGCTAGATTCATCTTAAGGTGGTAGGTTTGTAACATCCCAAATTTCCTATTTGGAATGTTTTACAATTATAGCAAAGCATCTATGCATCCTGTTTGAATTTGAATGCCATTTGAAGTTTCAGAGAGTTTTGAGTTTTCATATTTGAATTCAAACTTGGCAAGTGGGAATCATTTCAAAAACTATGCCCGATGAATACTTGATCAAAAGTATGAGAGGAGTAAACATGACACTCCAAAAATATCGAAGAAAACCTTGCCAAAAGTTTTGAATTCAAACTTGAGATTTATTTGAATTTGAAAAAATGAAATTTTATAAAGTTTGGATTTTGCCTTTGGAAAAATGTTCAAATGATAGGGAATATTCCCCTGATCATTTTGGTATATATATGCCCTATATAAAATATTTATATTTTAAAAGATATCTCTGTTTTTGTTTTATTTAAAAAAAAACCCCCCAGCGCCAGCCAGCCCCTGCCCAGCCACCAAATTACCGACTGCGATCAGACTGCCCACCAGCGGCCCAGAGGCCACCAATGAGCCAATGACCGACCAGGCCTCCCACTTTTGAACCCCCTTGAGCCGAGCGCCGCCCGCCCGCCCTCTCTCTCTCTCTCTCTGGCAGTGGACCCCACCCGTCTTCAACCCCGCCCCACGCCACGCCACGCGCCATCATCGCGGATCTCATGAGATCCGGATGCCGATCTCCCGATCGCCCCTTGCCAAGGCCGAGCCCACCCCTATATAGCCCCTCCCGCACCCCATTCCCCTTACCCCTCATGGAGCCCTCCTCCTCTCTCACGCCGTCGCCGAGTTCGAACCTCCCTTGCCGCCATTTGCGTCTCCGTCGCCGCCTAGCCTCCCGACCCCCACCGACTCCACCAAACACCCCGAGCTCGTCTCACACTTCAGGCCACTCCACCGACCTCCCGACGACCGAGAGGCCAGCGACTCGCCACCGCCCGCCGCCGCCGTCGAGCTCGGTGAGTCACCGAACTTCACCCCCCGTCCGATCCCCATCTCGGTGTAGATTAGATCACCCCAAGGGGTATTTCTTTAAATAAAACCGGTCCGGCCGGTTCGTTACTGATTTAATTTAGGTTAGGGTTTATTTTATTTAGCCCGGCCCGACTAGTTTAACCCTAGGGCCCGTTTAGTTTATTTTACGCTCGGTCGTGGTTAGCCCATTAGGCCCTTTTTCCTTTATTTTCGTTTTCTGTTTTAACAGAATAGTTCCTGTTTTGAAAAATTCATATCTTTTATTCTGTTTAATATTTTGAGTGATTCTTTTTTGTTGGTTTGCAAATTTTCTATAGTTTCTGTAGAAAATATTATTAGCTATGTTAAAATTATTTTAATTGCTTTAATTTAGTTTTAGTCAGAATAGTAAATCTGTTATAACATGAGTTAGAAAAATTATTTTATATGATTCTTTTGTCCCAACTTTATTTTGACATTGCCAAACCCTAGGAATTAATTTGGGTATTTTAGGATTAATAAAAAATAGTTTTAAGCAGAATCTTGTTAATCCTAATTAATTAACTAGCTACTGTTTTCCTATTATTTTAATTAGTAAATAAATTTATTTTTAACATGTGATTGATTATTCTAGGATAGTTTCTGTCACTTTATAGGATGAACTTTTATTCATAATAAATAAAAGTTTTATTTTATTTTCTTAATAGAAATTGTATTAGGCCTAATAGGAGTTTCATAATAGATTTTAAATTAATTCTTTTGTTCCTAGTTGCTTAATGAAATCTTTTCTGTTAAGTTAACATAAAACCATGATTAGGTTATGTTGAGAAAGTTTTTGTTATATAAAACTATTCTAGCTGTTGTTTGAAGTAGGAAACTTGAGTTGGTTTTCTTTGAGTTTTCCTTGGGTTTTTTTTTGGTTGTTTTGGTGTGTTGTGTTACTTTGTTATGCTATTGTGTTATGTGATCCTATGCTATATGCTTATTGTGATTATTGTTTGTCTCGGTAGAGTTTCAGAGTGAAGCTTGCTACTCTGAATCTTTAGCTTACGAGGATCATCGACAAGGCAAGTTTTGATCATGTTATTTTCTATACCTATGTTTTTGTGCATTAGAAATTGTCACCACCCCACCATGCATGCAGTAGTTGAAATTTTGAAGTTATTAATCTTGAGTAGTATCATGTGGTAGGATGAACCAATCCCTTGTTACCATGACCCGGGATGAAGTAGTTTACTTTGCTATGCTCAGAGACGGGTTTTGGTTGAGTGAAATTCATAAGCAAGATGTGAGAGTCAATGATGATGACAACCCCATGAACTACAATGATCAAGATGGACTTTGTAATTCACTCTGGGTGGAGGACGGTTGACGGGCACCCCGAGAACCAGTGGTTGGCGGGATGCATGGAGAAGTGCCATGACATCTTGCGGAAGCTTCACCCAGCCACGAAGAGACGGATGGATGCCCCATGACCGAAGCTTACCTGTGCAGCCGCAAGCCATTATGGGCTCTGGCTGGGTCAACCCTAGTAGTGACGCTGGCTGGGCGGTACTACGAGATGTAGAAGAACGGTAGGATTGGATGGGTACAGCGGTAGCGGAAGAACTCTTTGGAAGACCTGTTTCATTCGTCCGTCTTCAAACACCATGAAGTGCGAAGACTTAAAAGGAGGGAATGATTCTTGCGGGAAAGTCATAAACCTCTGCAGAGTTAAAGATCTAATCGATTAGCCATGTCCCCAGTTGCGGACAATTTGAGCCTCTGGAACTTGGAAGTATTCGGAAATCTCAACACTAAACTAATGAATTAATTTGAGGGGTTTTATGACTTAATAATTTGGGAATGAGGTATTGGTTGGCGGAACCATCTCAATAACTACCAACAATTTGTAGTAATTTTGCAAGCAAGTCCACTGTAGTAGGGAAAAATTTGCTTTTCGCAAAATGATGAAACTTAGAGCTCCACAGCCAAAATGCATATAGTGTTAGAAATTTTATTATTGTTATTCTCTTCATGACTTGCCAGCTTATTCAAAAAGCTGACCTACATGGCTGCAACGTCTTATGTTGCAGAGGTATATTCCGATCAGGAGTGAGGCTACGCTCCGCGCTTGGCGATTGCCCTTTGGAGTCGGATGGACTTGCTTTATCTTCTACGCTTCCGCAGCATTAGTAGTTTATTTCTCATGAGTTGGCCTTGAGCCGAATTTATTCTCTTGTAATAAAGACTCTATGTGAGAATCGTGTAATAAATTCAGGTGTGATTGAACTTTGATTACTTCATCGATGTACTGTGAGTACCAACATGATCTTGGGATGGTACAGACACAGAGATTTGACCGATTTTGGGTCAGGTCGCTACATCATGTCTACATAGTTCTCGAACCCATAGGGTCCGCACGCTTAACAGTCGATGACGATTTGTATTATGAGTAATGTGTTTTGGTGACCGAAGATTGTTCGGAGTCCCGGATGAGATCACAGACATGATGAGGAGTCTCAAAATGGTCGAGAGGTAAAGATTAATATATTGGAAGATGGTATTCGGACACCGGAATGGTTTCAGAGTGGTTCTGGTATTTTTTAGAGTATCGAGGGGTTACCGGAACCCCCCCCCCCCTGTCAGTGTCAAAACCGGCGGATCTCGGGTAGGGGATCTTGAACTGTGCGTCTAAGGTCGATGGTAACAAGAGACGGGGGACACGATGTTTACCCAGGTTCGGGCCCTCTCTATGGAGGTAATACCCTACTTCCTGCTTGATTGATATTGATGAATATGAGTATTAGAAGAGTAGATCTACCACGAGATCGTAATGGCTAAAACCCTAAGAGTCTACCTGTACGACTATGATTATTCTGCCCTCTATGGACTAAGCCCTCCGGTTTATATAGACACCGGAGGGGACTAGGGTTGTACAAAGTCGGTTACAGAGAAAGGAATCTTCAGGACGCCAAGCTTGCCCTCCACGCCAGGGAGAGTCCTATCCGGACACGGGAGAGAGTCTTCGGTCTTGTATCTTCATAGCCCATCAGTACAGCCCACGTACTATAGTCCGGACGCCCGAGGACCCCTTAATCCATGACTCCCTCAGTAGCCCCTGAACTAGGCTTCAATGACGACGTGTCCGGCGCGTAGATTATCTCCGGCATTGCGAGGCGGGTTCCTTCTCTGAATACTCCAACACAGTCTTCGGACGCAATGAACGTGTCCGGCTCTGCAAAACAAATTCCATACACAACCGCAGAGAGTATAATATTCCACGAGTCCAATCCGCTGACAACTTTTGGTAATGTGACACCACGCCATCACCCGGTCATTATTTCGAACCGTTTTTCGGCCTGCCGCTTCGGGTTGCGGTCTCACTGGCACGTCTTGTCAAAGCAGAGATCGTGTCCCCTTATTGCGGGATTCTCATCAATACGGGTGCGGGTAATCCAACCGCGCCGTTTGCACAGCCCTTGGGAACAGGCGAGTTTTAAGGCGAGTGGGGAGGCGCTTGATATTCACTGCCTTTATAAGGAGATAATGATTCCCTCCTTTCACCCATGCCTTCTCTCTCTCTCTTTGCCCTCCCATTCTCGAGCTTCAGCGCCCAAGTCCTCATCTTTTCCGCCTCAAGAAAGCACTCGACCATGTCCGGATCTGGAACGCAAGGCAAGTGGATGGCCTCCTCCGTCAGGGAGAAGGACATCACCAAGCTTCGGGAGGCCGGGTACCTGGCGAAAGAAATCACCCACCGGCTTCCGGCCAAGGGGCAAATCGTCCCCACCCCGAAGCCCAATGAGAGGGTGGTGTTCATCCCCCATTTTGTCCGCTGATACGTCTCCAACGTATCTATAATTTTTGTTTGCTCCATGCTATATTATATTCTGTTTTGGACATTATTGGGCTTTATTATACACTTTTTATATTCTTTTTGGGACTAACCTATTAACCGGAGGCCCAACCCAGAATTGCTGTTTTTTTGCCTATTTCAGAGTTTCGCAGAAAAGAATATCAAATGGAGTCCAAACGGAATGAAACCTTCGGGAACATGATTTTCGGAACGAACGTGATCCAGAGGACTTGGACCCTACGTCAAGACATCAACCAGGAGGGCACGAGGTAGGGGGCGCGCCCTCCACCCTCATGGGCCCCCTGTTGCTCCATCGACGTACTCCTTCCTCCTATATATACCTACGCACCCCAAACGATCGACACGGAGCCAAAACCTAATTCCACCGCCGCAACCTTCATACCGTGAGATCCCATCTTGGGGCCTTTTCCTAGCTCACGAGGGGGCATCGATCACGGAGGGCTTCTACATCAACACCATAGCCTCTCCGATGATGTGTGAGTAGTTTACCTCAGACCTTGGGTCCATAGTTATTAGCTAGATGGCTTCTTGTCTCTTTTTGGATCTCAATACAATGTTCTCCCCCTCTCTCGTGGAGATCTATTTGATGTAATCTTCTTTTGCGGTGTGTTTGTTGAGACCGATGAATTATGGGTTTATGATCAAGTTTATCTATGAACAATATCTGAATCTTCTGAATTCTTTTATGTATGGTTGGTTATCTTCGCAAGTCTCTTCGAATTATCAGTTTGGTTTGGCCTACTAGATTGATCTTTCTTGCAATGGGAGAAGTGCTTAGCTTTGGTTTCAATCTTACGGTGTCCTTTCCCAGTGACAGTAGGGGCAGCAAGGCACGTATTGTATTGTTGCCATCGAGGATAACAAGATGGTATTTTTATCATATTGCATGAATTTATCCCTCTACATCATGTCATCTTGCTTAAAGCGTTACTATGTTCTTATGAACTTAATACTCTAGATGCATGCTGGATAGTGGTCGATGTGTGGAGTAATAGTAGTAGATGCAGGCAGGAGTCGGTCTACTTGTCTCGGACGTGATGCCTATATACATGATCATACCTAGATATTCTCATAACTATGCCTAATTCTGTCAATTGCTCAACAGTAATTTGTTCACCCACCGTAATACTTATGCTCTTGAGAGAAGCCACTAGTGAAACCTATGGCCCCCAGGTCTATTTTCCATCATATTAATCTTCCATTACTTAGCTATTTTCATTGCCTTTTATATTGCTTTTATTTTACTTTGCATCTTCATCATAAAAATACCAAAAATATTATCTTATCATATCTATCAGATCTCACTCTCGTAAGTGACCGTGTAGGGATTGACAACCCCTTATCGCGTTGGTTGCGAGGATTTATTTGTTTGTGTAGGTGCGAGGGACTCGTGCGTGGCCTCCTACTGGATTGATACCTTGGTTCTCAAAAACTGAGGGAAATACTTACGCTACTTTGCTGCATCACCCTTTCCTCTTCAAGGGAAAACCAACACAGTCCTCAAGAGGTAGCAAGAAGGATTTCTGGTGCCGTTGCCGGGGAGTCTACGCAAAAGTCAACATACACTACTAGGGAAAACCTTATACACAGAGGTATAGCAGTAGCGTTGGTCAAAACTGGGTGCTAGCGCTACTTAGTAGTAGCGCTTGTTGCAAAACCATGCTACAACCATTGTTTTAGCAGTAGCGCGTCTTCACAGAAAAGCGCTAGTACTAAAATTCCCTCAGTAATGCTGGTAGGCTAGGAATAGTAGTAGAGGTTCTCCCATAAGCACGCTACTGCTAATATCTTTGTAGAAACGCGTTTATGCTGTAGAGCGCAACTGCTACGAAAAAGAAAATAAAGGAAAAATAAGTAGAAAAGTAAATGAAAATGAAAGAAATAGAAAAAGGAGAAATGAAAAAAGAAAATGTAAAGAAAACAAAAGAAAAGAAAAGAAAAGCAGAAAGGAATAGGCAGTGAGTGCGTTTCTGAACACGCTATAGCTATCTTAGCTATAGCTGCGTTTACGCAAAACAGCATCTTGCTAGTTCGACTTAAATCCCAGCCCGGGCTCAAAACTTAGCTAAGTCCTTTCCCCTCTCTACTCCCCTGTCCCCAACTGCTCCATCGCGCCATCGCCTCGCCTTGACCACACAGCGACCACCGAGGCCGCCTTCAACCACACCGCCGCCGCCCGCCGCCTTCGACCACACCGTCGCCGCCCGAGGCCGCCCTCGACCTCACAGCCCGCCCGAGGCCGTCATCGACCTCACCGTCGCCTCCTCGAGCTCACCGCCGCCCTCAACCTCACTGCCGCCTTTGAGCCAGAGCCTGCCCTCGCCGCCCATTGGCTCTCTGCCTCTCCTGCCCCCTACCCTCATCTCTCTCTCTCTGCTAGGGCAATTCATATATATGTTGATACTGTGTTGATGTTCATATGAACCCTAGATTTTTTAGGGCAGTAGGCATTTTATAGCAATTAGGAAAAATGATTAACAATTTTTTTAGGAAATTAGCTAGGGCAATTTTTATGAAAATGCCTAAACAGTAATTCCATTTAGCTTTAAACTAATAGAGGGTATATAAATAATAGTAGCATTTAGATTTAAATTAACAGAGGCTATAAACAAAAAACACTTAGCTATAAAAAATATTTGGACTACGGACCTGAATTTGTTCCAAATTTCATTCAAATGAAATTTGAATTATTTGGACTATGGACCTGAATATTTTTGAAGAAATTGGGTGTAGGTACTAAGGTCTTGCTGTGGAAATTTTGGTGAGGTCAGAAGGGTTAGAGTAAATGGAGTTCCTAGACTTTTATCTTTAGACAAAAAACAAAAGTATTTAGCTATAAATAAAAAACAATAGCTATGGCATTTAGCTATAAACAAAAAACAGAATTGTTTTTCTTTTCAAAAACTTGGTCAAACTAATTGTTGCTATGTAAACAAAAAACAAGATTGTTTTTATATGATATATGTCATTGATGTTCATTTGCATATTGCATTATTGTTGATTATATCTTTTCATTGAAGTGGCCATGTTATATGCAAATTACTCAATAGTGTTTGCTCATGTTATATCTTTTCATTGAAGTGGTTCGATTGTGCCCAAGTGGCTTTGTTGTTTCCAGGGAATGAAGCTGAGTGGCCTATGTTTTGCCGGAATGTTGATTCATTTCTGTTCCGGCAAATTTCAGGTTCTCGATTTGTCCACTTTTTAGCAAAGGTCATGCCGAAATTTTCCGTGAATTTCGGCATGACTTGTGCTACAAACTAGGACATATTGAGTGCCCGGGATTTGCCACACCAGGAAGGAGTCAACGTTCCTGCAAAACAATAGGCCTTTTTTATGTCATTATTCATTTTATTAGGTCTAGAATTAATTGACTAGATTTAATCATAGGAAACATGGCTAGCAACGATGAAGGACAGGGTTCTGGTGATTGCGACGACGTCTACCGGGTGATGTCTACTACGCAACCTTCTTCTTGTAGACGTTGTTGGGCCTCCAAGTGCAGAGGTTTGTAGGACAATAGCAAATTTCCCTCAAGTGGATGACCTAAGGTTTATCAATCCGTGGGAGGCGTAGGATGAAGATGGTCTCTCTCAAGCAACCCTGCAACCAAATAGCAAAGAGTCTCTTGTGTCCCCAACACACCCAATACAATGGTAAATTGTATAGGTGCACTAGTTCGGCGAAGAGATGGTGATACAAGTGCAATATGGATGATAGATATAGGTTTTTGTAATCTGAAAATATAAAAACAGCAAGGTAACAAGTGGTAAAAGTGAGCGTAAATGGTATTGCAATGCTAGGAAACAAGGCCTAGGGTTCATACTTTCACTAGTGCAAGTTCTCTCAACAATAATAACATAATTGGATCATATAACTATCCCTCAACATGCAACAAAGAGTCACTCCAAAGTCACTAATAGCAGAGAACAAACGAAGAGATTATGGTAGGGTACGAAACCACCTCAAAGTTATTCTTTCCAATCAATCCGTTGGGCTATTCCTATAAGTGCCACAAACAGCCCTAGAGTTCATACTAGAATAACACCTTAAGACACAAATCAACCAAAACCCTAATGTCACCTAGATTCTCCATTGTCACCTCAAGTATCCGTGGGTATGATTATACGATATGCATCACACAATCTCAATTCATCTATTCAAACCAACACATAGAACCTCAAAGAGTGCCCCAAAGTTTCTACCAGAGAATCACGACGAAAACGTGTGCCAAACCCTATGCATAGGTTCATGGGCGGAACCCGCAAGTTGATCACCAAAACATACATCAAGTGAATCACGTGATATCCCATTGTCACCACAGATCGCATCGGCAAGACATACATCAAGTGTTCTCAAATCTTTAAAGACTCAATCCGATAAGATTACTTCAAGGGGAAAACTCAATTCATTACAAGAGAGTAGAGGGGGAGAAGAAACATAAGATCCAACTATAATAGCAAAGCTCGCGATACATCAAGATCGTGCCAAATCAAGAATACGAGAGAGAGAGAGAGAGAGAGAGAGAGAGAGATCAAACACATAGCTACTGGTACATACCCTCAGCCCCGAGGGTGAACTACTCCCTCCTCGTCATGGAGAGCGCCCGGATGATGAAGATGGCCACAGGTGAGGGTTTCCCCCTCCGGCAGGGTGCCAAAACAGGGTCCCGATTGGTTTTTGGTGGCTCTGGAGGTTTTGCGGTGGCGGAACTCCCGATCTATTCTCTGTTCTTGAAGTTTTAGGATACGTAAGTATATATGGGTGAAAGAAGTACGTCGGTGGACCGAAGGGGGGGCCACGAGGTAGGGAGCGCGCCCTAGGGGGGGCCTCCACCCTCGTGGGCACCTCCCTTGTTTCCTGACGTGCACTCCAAGATTTTTCGGTAGCTTTCCTTCCAAAAATAACTTCTCCAATTGATTTCGTTCCGTTTCGGCTCCGTTTGATATTCCTTTTCTTCGAAACACTCAAATAGGCAAAAAACAGCAAATCTGGGCTGGGCCTCCGGTTAATAAGTTAGTCCCAAAAATAATATTAAAGTGGATAATAAAGCCCAATATTCCCTAAAACAGCATATAATATAGCATGGAGCAATCAAAAATTATAGATACGTTGGAGACGTATCAAGCATCCCCAAGCTTAATTCCTGCTCGTCCTCGAGTAGGTAAATGGTAAAAAAGATAATTTTTGATGTGGAATGCTAGTTGGCATAATTCCATTGTAACTCTTCTTAATTGTGGCATGAATATTCAGATTCGAAAGATTCAAGACAAAAGTTCATATTGACATAAAAATAATAATACTTCAAGCATACTAACTAAGAAATTATGTCTTCTCAAAATAACATGGCCAAAGAAAGTTCATCCCTACGAAATCATATAGTTTAGTCATGCTCCATTTTCGTCACACAAGAACACTCTCATCATGCACAACCCTGATGACAAGCCAAGCAATTGTTTCATACTTTAGTAATCTCAAACCTATAAACTTTCACGCAATATATGAGCGCGAGCCATGGACATAGCACTATGGGTGGAATAGAATATGATGATGGGGGTTATGTGGAGAAGACAAAAAAGGAGAAGATCTCACATCAACGAGGCTAATCAATGGGCTATGGAGATGCCCATCGATTGATGTTAATGCGAGGAGTAGGGATTGCCATGCAACGGATGCACTAGAGCTATAAATGTATGAAAGCTCAACAAAAGAAACTAAGTGGGTGTGCATCCAACTTGCTTGCTCACGAAGACCTAGGGCACTTGAGGAGGCCCATTGTTGGAATATACAAGCCAAGTTCTATAATGAAAAATTCCCACTAGTATATGAAAGTGACAACATATGAAACTCTCTATATGAAAAACATGGTTCTACTTTGAAGCAAAATATATGAGACTCGCTATATGAAGAACATGGTGCTACTTTGAAGCACAAGTGTGGAAAAAGAGATAGTAACATTGCCCATTTTTATTTCTCTTTTTTTGGGCCTTCTTTTTTCTTTTCTTTTGGCATTTCTCTTTTTTGGTACAATGCTCTATTAAATGATGATCATCACACTTCTATTTATTTACAACTCAATGATTACAAGTCGATAGTAGAACAAAGTATGACTCTATATGAATGCCTCCAGCGGTGTACCGGGATATGCAATGAATAAAGAGTGACATGTATGAAAGAATTATGAACGGTGGCTTTGCCACAAATACTATGTCAACTACATGATCATGCTAAGCAATATGACAATGATGAATGTGTCATGATAAACGGAATGGTGGAAAATTGCATGACAATATATCTCGGAATGGCTATGGAAATGCCATAATAGGTAGGTATGGTGGCTGTTTTGAGGAAGATATAAGGAGGTTTATGTGTGAAAGAGCGTATCATATCACGGGGTTTGGATGCACCTGCGAAGTTTGCACCAACTCTCAATGTGAGAAAGGGCAATGCACGGCATCAAGAGGCTAGCAATGATGGAAGGGTGAGAGTGCGTATAATCCATGGACTCAACATTAGTCATAAAGAACTCACATACTTATTGCAAAAATCTACAAGCCATCAAAAACCAAAGCACTACGCGCATGCTCCTAGGGGGATAGATTGGTAGGAAAAGGCAATCGCTCGTCCCCGACCGCCACTCATAAGGAGGACAATCAAATAACACCTCATGTTTCAAATTTGTTACATAACGTTTACCATACGTGCATGCTACGAGACTTGCAAACTTCAACACAAGCATTTCTAAAATTCACAACTACTCAACTAGCACGAATTTAATATCACTACCTCCATATCTCAAAACAATCATCAAGCATCAAACTTCTCTTAGTATTCAACGCACTCAAAAGAAAGTTTTACAAATCTTGAATACCAAGCATATTAAGATTATTAAGCAAATTACCATGCTATTTAAGACTCTCAAAATAATCTAAGTGAAGCAATAGAGATCATCTATTTCTTCAAAATAAAACCACCATTGTGCTCTAAAAGGATATAAGTGAAGCACTAGAGCAAATGACAAACTACTTCGAAAGATATAAGTGAAGATCAATGAGTAGTCGGACAATTATGCAACTATGTGAAGACTCTCCCATTTAATAATTTCAGATCTTAGTACTTTATTCAAACATAAAGCAAAACAAAAGAAAATAAAATGACGCTCCAAGCAAAACACATATCATGTGGTGAATAAAAATATAGCTCCATGTAAAGTTACCGATGAACGAAGACGAAAGAGGGGATGCCTTCCGGGGCATCCCCAAGCTTAGGCTATTGGTTATCCTTGAATATTACCTTGGGGTGCCTTGGGAATCCCCAAGCTTAGGCTCTTGCCACTCCTTATTCTATAGTCCATCGAATCTTTACCCAAAACTTGAAAACTTCACAACACAAAACTTAACAGAAAATCTCGTGAGCTCCGTTAGCGAAAGAAAACAAAACACCACTTCATGGTACTGTAATGAACTCATTATTTATTTATATTGGTGTTAAACCTACTGTATTCCAACTTCTCTATGGTTTATAAACTATTTTACTAGCCATAGATTCATCAAAATAAGCAAGCAACACAATGAAAACAGAATCTGTCAAAATCAGAACAGTCTGTAGTAATATGTATCAAACATATACTTCTGGAACTCCAAAAATTATAAAATAAATAGGTGGACCTGAGGAATTTGTCTAGTAATCATCTGCAAAAAGAATCAACTAAATATCACTCTCCAGTAAAAAGTTTTAGCTAATCTCGTGAGCGCTAACGTTTCTGTTTTTTACAGCTTGATCATAAAGACTTCACCCAAGTCTTCCCGAAGGTTCTACTTGGCACAAACACTAATTAAAACACAAAACCACATCTAAACAGAAGCTAGATGGATTATTTATTACTAAACAGAACCAAAAAGTAAGAAACTAAAATAAAATTGGGTTGCCTCCCAACAAGCGCTAACGTTTAACGCCCCTAGCTAGGCATGATGGTTTCAATGATGCTCACAAAAAGATAAGAATTGAAACATAAAGAGAGCATCATGAAGAAGATGACTAGCACATTTAAGTCTAACCCACTTCCTATGCATAGGTATTTTGTGAGCAAACAACTTATGGGAACAATAATCGACTAGCATAGGAAGGCAAAACAAGCATAACTTCAAAACTTTAAGCACATAGAGAGGAAACTTGATATTATTGCAATATGTAGAAGCATATGATCCTCTCTCATAATAATTTTCAGTAGCATCATGAATGAATTCAACAATTTAACCAGCACCTAAAGCATTCTTTTCATGATCTACTTGCATAGAATTTTTATTACTCTCCACGTAAGCAAATTTCTTCTCATGAATAATAGTGGGAGCAAACTCAGCAAAATAACTATCATGTGATTGAAAATTAAGATCAAGATGACAAGTTTCATGGTTATCATTATTCTTTATAGCATACGTGTCATCACAATAATCATCATAGATAGGAGGCATGCTTTCATCATAGTAAATTTGCTCATCAAAGCTTGGGGGACAAAAAATATCATCTTCATCAAACATAGAATCCCCAAGCTTGTGGCTTTGCATATCATTAGCATCATGGATATTCTAGGAATTCATACTAACAACATTGCAATCATGCTCATCATTCAAAGATTTAGTGCCAAACATTTTAATGCATTCTTCCTCTAGCAATTGAGCACAATTATCGGAATCCTTATTCTCACGAAAGATATTAAAAAGATGAAGCGTATGAGACAAACTCAATTCCTTTTTTTAGTTTTCTTTTATAGACTAAACTAGTGATAAAACAAGAAACAAAAAGATTCGATTGCAAGATCTAAAGATATATCTTCAAGCACTCACCTCCCCTGCAACGGTGGCAGAAAAGAGCTCAGTTGACGGGGTGTGAGTGAGTGCCGCTCACCTAGCCTCCCCGGCAACGGCGCCAGAAAAGAGCTTGATGTATACTACGCAACCTTCTTCTTGTAGACGTTGTTGGGCCTTCAAATGCAGAGTTTTGTAGGACAGTAGCAAATTTCCCTCAAGTGGATGACCTAAGGTTTATCAATCCGTGGGAGGCGTAGAATGAAGATGGTCTCTCTCAAGCAACCCTGCAACCAAATAGCAAAGAGTCTCTTGTGTCCCCAACACACCCAATACAATGGTAAATTGTATAGGTGCACTAGTTCGGCAAAGAGATGGTGATACAAGTGCAATATGGATAGTAGATATAGGTTTCTGTAATCTGAAAATATAAAAACAGCAAGGTAACAAGTGGTAAAAGTGAGCGTAAATGGTATTGCAATGCTAGTAAACAAGGCCTAGGGTTCATACTTTCACTAGTGCAAGTTCTCTCAACAATAATAACATAATTGGATCATATAACTATCCCTCAACATGCAACAAAGAGTCACTCCAAAGTCACTAATAGCGGAGAACAAACGAAGAGATTATGGTAGGGTACGAAACCACCTCAAAGTTATTCTTTCCAATCAATCAGTTGGGCTATTCCTATAAGTGTCACAAACAACCCTAGAGTTCGTACTAGAATAACACCTTAAGACACAAATCAACCAAAACCCTAATGTCACCTAGATACTCCATTGTCACCTCAAGTATCTGTGGGTATGATTATACGATATGCATCACACAATCTCAATTCATCTATTCAAACCAACACATAGAACCTCAAATAGTGCCCCAAAGTTTCTACCGGAGAATCACGACGAAAACGTGTGCCAACCCCTATGCATAGGTCCATTGCCTCTCGTTTTCCTCTCCCCCACTTCACCCTTGCCGTTTTATTCGCCCTCTCTTTTCCGGTTGCCTCTTTTCGTTCGCTTTTCCCTCGCCATGTCAGAACAAAAAAGGGTTGGGGTTTCCCTCCCGAGTTTTAGCACTTTGGACAATCCTGCTATTTTATCTGAACTCATAAATAGAGATACTATGGAAAAATCTACCGGAGTTATCAATGAGAATCTTAGTAATTTTGATGAAGATAATTCTAGAATTTTTCGTTATTTACTCGATGAATCTTTGAAAGATGCTTGGGATAGGCTGTTAAGGATCCGGGCTAGCTATGTACCCCAATATCAAATTGAGGTTTACTTAAAGGGCTTTGATGTTGGGTTGCCCTCTTCGTTCAAACAAGTTTTAGATTCTATTTTTGAAGAGGGTTTTCTTGAAGGGGGCCCCATAGATACCTTTGAAAAGATGAAAACTATATTTGGGCACCCCATTAATGAGAAAGTTGAAACCACATCTCTTTTGCTCTCTTGCCAAAACGAATCTAACAAAGAAATAAAGGCTAGCCTAGATGCCAATTTCCGCAACATACTTAATCTTTCTTCTGCCATTAATGGCCACGTGCTTTATCAAAATAGAAAGATTAATTCTATAGATAACAAGTTTGCTCTTTTCTTCCCTAAAACCAAAGATGGCAATACCTAGATCTATCCTTGCTTTTATGCCTAGCTAGGGGCGTTAAACGACAGCGCTTGTTGGGAGGCAACCCAATTTTTATTTTTAGTTTTTTAGTTTTTGCTTCTGTTTAGGAATAAATCTTTGATATAGCCTTTGGTTAGATGTCTTTTTATGTTTTAATTTGTGTTTGTGCCAAGTTTAACCTATAGGATCTTCTTGGATGATAGTTATTTGATCTTGCAGAAAATTCCAGAAACTTTCTATTCACAAAAATAATTGTTAAAAATCACCAGAATGTGATAAAATATTGATTCCAATTGATGCTGATCAATAAAAAAATTGTCTAGTTCGTCCTATTTTGACTGAAATTTTTGAGTTCCATAAATTTGCGTTAGTTACAGATTACTACAGACTGTTCTGTTTTTGACAGATTCTGTTTTTCGAGTGTTGTTTGCTTATTTTGATGAATCTATGGCTAGTAAAATAGTTTATAAACCATAGAGAAGTTGGAATACAGTAGGTTTAACACCAATATAAATAAATAATGAGTTCATTACAGTACCTTGAAGTGGTCCTTTGTTTTCTTTCGCTAATGGAGCTCACGTGATTTTCTACTGAGTTTTGTGTTGTGAAGTTTTCAAGTTTTGGTGAAAGATTTGATGGATTATGGAACAAGGAGTGGCAAGAGCCTAAGCTTGGGGTTGACCATGGCACCCCCAAGATAATCTAAGGACACCTAAAAGCCCAAGCTTGGGGATGCCCCGGAAGGCATCCCCTCTTTCGTCTACTTCCATCGGTAACTTTACTTGGAGCTATATTTTTATTCACCACATGATATGTGTTTTGCTTGGAGTGTCTTGTATTATTTGAGTCTTTGATTTTTAATTTACCACAATCATCCTTGCTGTACGCACCTTTTGAGAGAGTCACACTTGATTCGGAATTTATTAGAATACTCTATGTGCTTCACTTATATTTTTTGAGCTATATAGTTTTGCTCTCGTGGTTCACTTATATCTTTTAGAGTACGGTGGTGGATTTGTTTTATAGAAACTATTGATCTCTCATGCTTCACTTATATTATTTTGAGTGTCTTAAAATTTCATGGCAATTTGCTTTAATTAATATCATGAGAAATTTGATGCTTGATAGTTGTTTTGAGATATAAAGGTGGTAATATCATAGTTGTGCTAGTTGAGTAATTGTGGAATTGAAAAAATACATGTGTTGGAGTTTGTGATTCCCGTAGCATGCACGTATGGTGAACCGTTATGTAACGAAGTCGGATCATGAAGTATTTGTTGATTGTCTTCCTTTGTGTGGCGGTCGGGATCGCGCGATGGTTAACTCCTACCAACCCTTCCCCTAGGAGCATGCGTAGTAGTACTTTGCTTCGAGGGCTAATAAATTTTTGCAATAAGTATATGAGTTCTTTATGACTAATGTGAGTCCATGGATTATACGCACACTTAACTTTCCGCAATTTTCTAGCCTCTTCGGTACCGTGCATTGCCCTTTCTCACCTTGAGAGTTGGTGCAAACTTCGCCGGTGCATCCTGTTGGGGAACGTAGTAATTTCAACAGCTTTCCTACGCACACGCAAGATCATGGTGATGGCATAGCAACGAGAGGGGAGAGTATTGTCCACGTACCCTCGTAGACCGTAAGCGGAAGCGTTATGACAACGCGGTTGATGTAGTCGTACGTCTTCACGATCCGACCGATCCAAGTACCGAACGTACGGCACCTCCGAGTTCAGCACACGTTCAGCTCGATGACGATCCCCGGACTCCGATCCAGCAAAGTGTCGCGGATGAGTTCCATCAACCTGACGACGTGGTGGCGATGATGATGCTCTACGGCGCAGGCTTCGCCTAAACTCATGACGATATGACCGAGGTGGAATATGGTGGAGGGGGCACCGCACACGGCTAAGGAACGATCCGTAGATCAACTTGTGTGTTATGGGGTGCCCCCTGCCCCGTATATAAAGGAGGGAGGGAGGTGCGGCCGGCCCCCAAGGGTGCGCTGGAGGAGTCCTACTCCCACCGGAGTAGGACTCCCCTCTGCCTTGTTGGAGAAGGAAAGGGGAGGGAAAGAGGAAGGGCGCCCCCCTCTCCTGTCCTATTCGGACTAGGGGGGGGCGCGCCTGCCCCTGCCGGCCCTCCTCTTCTCCCTCATGGCCCACTAAGGCCCATTATCCCCGGGAGGTTCAGTAACCCCGGTGTTCCGTAAAATCCGATTTCACCCGAACCATTCCGATATCAAATATAGGCTTCTAATATATCAATCTTTATGTCTCGACCATTTGAGACTCCTCGTCATGTCCGTTATCACATCCGAGACTCGAACAAACTTGGTACATCAAAACTTATAAACTCATAATAAAACTGTCATCGTAACGTTAAGCGTGCGGACCCTACGGGTTCGAGAACTATGTAGACATGACCTAGAACTATTCTCGGTCAATAACCAATAGCGGAACCTGGATGCCCATATTGGTTCCTACATTTTCTCGAAGATCTTTATCGGTCAAACCGCATAACGACATCGTTGTTCCCTTTGTCATCGGTATGTTACTTGCCGAGATTCGATCGTCGGTATCCAATACCTAGTTCAATCTCGTTACCAGCAAGTCTCTTTACTCGTTCCGTAATACATCATCTCGTAACTAACTTATTAGTTGCAATGCTTGCAAGGCTTATGTGATGTGTATTACCGAGAGGGCCAGAGATACCTCTCCGACAATCGGAGTGACAAAACCTAATCTCGAAATCGCCAACCCAACATGTACCTTTGGAGACACCTGTAGTACTCCTTTATAATCACCCGATTCGTTGTGACGTTTGGTAGCACCAAAGTGTTCCTACGGTAAATGGGAGTTGCATAATCTCATAGTTACGGGAACATGTATAGGTCATGAAGAAAGCAATAGCAATATACTAAACGATCAAGTGCTAGGCTAACGGAATGGGTCATGTCAATCACATCATTATCCTAATGATGTGATCCCATTAATCAAATAACAACACATGTCTATGGTTAGGAAACATAACCATCTTTGATTAATGAGCTAGTCAAGTAGAGGCATACTAGTGACAATATGTTTGTCTATGTATTCACACATGTATCATGTTTCCGGTTAATACAATTCTAGCATGAATAATAAACATTTATCATGATATGAGGAAATAAATAATAACTTTATTATTGCCTCTAGGGCATATTTCCTTGAGCTCCCACTTGCACTAGAGTCAATAATCTAGATTACGCAATAATGATTCTAACACCCATGGAGTCTTGGTGCTGATCATGTTTTGCTCGTGGAAGAGGCTTAGTCAGCGGGTCTGCAATATTCAGATCCGTATGTATCTTGCAAATCTCTATGTCTCCCACGGACTTGGTCCCGGATGGAATTGAAGCGTCTCTTGATATGCTTGGTCCTCTTGTGATATCTGGATTCCTTTGCCAAGGCAATTGCACCAGATTGTCACGAAGATCTTCATTGGTCCCGATGCACTAGGTATGACACCTAGATCGAAATGAACTCTTTCATCCAGACTCCTTCATTTGCTGCTTCGAAGCAGCTATGTACTCCGCTTCACATGTAGATCCCGCCACGACGCTTTGTTTAGAACTGCACCAACTAACAGCTCTACCGTTTAATAAAAACACGTATCCGGTTTGCGATTTAGAATCGTCCGGATCGAGTGTCAAAGCTTACATCGGCGTAACCATTTACGACTAGCTCTTTGTCAACCCCATATCGAGAAACATATCCTTAGTCCTTTTCGGTATTTCAGGATGTTCTTGACCGCTGTCCATGATCCACTCTGGATTACTTTGGTACCTTCCTGCCAAGCTTGTTGCTAAGCATCGTCAAGTCTGGTACACAGCATTGCATACATGATAGAGCCTATGGCTGAAGCATAGGAACATCTTTCATTTTCTCTCTATCTTCTGCTTGTGGTCGGGCATTGAGTCGACTCAATTTCACACCTTGTAACACAGTAAAAATCCTTTTTTTGCCTGATCCATTTTGAACTTTATCAAGGTATGTGCTTTGTGAAAGTCAATTAAGCGTCTTGATCTATCTCTATAGATCTTGATGCCCAATATGTAAGCAGCTTCACCGAGGTCTTTCATTGAAAAACTTTTATTCAAGTATCCTTTTATGCTATCCAGAAATTCTATATCATTTCCAATCAATAATATGTCATCCACATATAATATCGAAATGCTCTGAGCTCCCACTCACTTTCTTGTAAATCTGAGGCTTCTCCAAAAGTCTCATATAAAACCATATCTTTGATCACACTATCAAAGCGTTTATTCCAACTCCGAGAGGCTTGCACTGACCATAAATTGATCGCTGGAGCTTGCACACTTTGTTAGCACCTTTTGGATCAACAAAACCTTCTGGTTGCATCATATACAACTCTTCTTCTAGAAATCCATTCAAGAATGCAGTTTTGACATCCATTTGCCAAATTTCATAATCATAAAATGCAGCAATTGCTAACATGATTCGACAGACTTAAGCATCGCTTCGGGTGAGAAAATCTCATCGTAGTCAACCCCTTGAACTTTTGAAAACCTTTCGCAACAAGTCGAGCTTTATAGACAGATTACATTACCATCAGCGTCGGTCTTCTTCTTAAAGATCCATTTATTCTCAATGGCTTGCCGATCATCGGGCAAGTCAACCAAAGTCCATACTTTGTTCTCATACATGGATCCCATCTCAGATTTCATGGCTTCCAGCCATTTTGCGAATCTGGGCTCACCATCGCTTCTTCATAGTTTGTAGGTTCGCCATGGTCAAGTAACATGACTTCCGAATAGGATTACCGTACCACTCGGTGCAGATCTTACTCTAGTTGACCTCGTGATTCGGTAGAAACTTGATCTGAAGTTTCATGATCAATATCATTAGCTTCCTCACTAATTGGTGTAGTTGTCACAGAACTGGTTCTTGTGATGAACTATTTTCAATAAGGGAGCGATATCTGATTATCTCATCAAGTTCTACTTTCCTCCCACTCACTTCTTTTGAGAGAAACTCTTTTCTAGAAAGGATCCGAATTTAGCAACAAAATCTTGCCCTCGGATCTGTGATAGAAGGTGTACCCAATAGTCTCTTTTGGGTATCCTATGAAGACACATTTCTCCGATTTAGGTTCGAGCTTATCTGGTTGAAGTTTCTTCACATAAGCATCGCAGCCCCAAACTTTAAGATCGACAACTTTGGTTTCTTGCTAAACCATAGTTCATAAGGTGTCGTTTCAGCGGATTTTGATGGTGCCCTATTTAGCGTGAATGCGGCCATATCTAAAGCATAACCCCAAAGCGATAGCGGTAAATCAGTAAGAGACATCATAGATCGCACCATATCTAGTAAAGCACGATTACGATGTTCGGACACACCATTTCGTTGTGGTGTTCGGTGGCGTGAGCTCTGAAACTATTCCGCATTGTTTCAAATGCAAACCAAACTCGTAACTCAAATATTCTCCTCCACGATCAGATCGTAGAAATTTTATTTTCTTGTTACGATGATTTTCCACTTCACTCTGAAATTCTTTGAACTTTTCAAATGTTTCAGACTTATGTTTCATCAAGTAGATATAACCATATCTGCTCAAATCATCTGTGAAGGTGAGAAAATAACGATACCCTTGCGTGCCTCAACATTCATTGGACCACAAACATCGGTATGTATGATTTCCAACAAATCAGTTGCTCGCTCCATAGTTCCGAGAACGGTGTTTTAGTCATCTTGCCCATGAGGCACGGTTACATAAGTACCAAGTGATTCATAATCAAGTGATTCCAAAAGCCCATCGAGATGGAGTTTCTTCATGCGTTTTACACGATATGACCCAAGCGGCGATTGCCACAAATAAGTTGCACTATCATTATCAACTCTGTATCTTTTGGTTTCAACACTATGAATATGTGTATTACTACTATCGAGATTCAATAAAATAGACCACTCTTCAAGGATGCATGACCATAAAAGATATTATTCATATAAATAGAAGAACCATTATTCTCGACCTAAATGAATAACCGTCTCGCATCAAACAAGATCCAGATATAATGTTCATGCTTAACGCGGCACCAAATAACAATTATTTAGGTCTAAAACTAATCCCGATGGTAGATGTAGAGGTAGCGTGCCGACCACGATCACATCGACTTTGGAACCATTTCCCATGCGCCGTCACCTCGTCCTTAGCCAATCTTAAGCAATCCGTAGTTCTGTTTGAGTTGCAAATATTAGCAATGAACCGATATCAAATACCGGTACTACTGCGGTATTAGTAAGGTACACATCAATAACATGTATATCACATATACCTTTGTTCACTTTGCCATCCTTCTTATCCGCCAAATACTTGGGGCAGTTCCGCTTCGAGTGTCGATCGCTTGCGGTAGAAGCACTCGATCTCGAGCTTAGGTCCAGACTTGGGTTTCTTCTCTTGAGCAGCAACTTGTTTGCTGTTCTTCTTGAAGTTCCCCTTCTTCTTCCCTTTGCCCTTTTTCTTGAAATTGGTGGTCTTGTTAACCATCAACACTGGATGCTCCTTTTTGATTTCTAGCTCCGCGACTTTTAGCATTGCGAAGAGCTTGGGAATAGACTTGTCCATCCCTTGCATATTATAGTTCATCACGAAGCTCTTGTAGCTTGGTGGCAGTGATTGAAGAATTCTGTCAATGACACTATCATCAGGATGATTAACTCCCAGTTGAATCAAGTGATTATTATACCCAGACATTTTGAGTATGTGTTCACTGACAAAACTATTCTCCTCCATCTTGAAGCTATAGAACTTATTGGAGACTTCATATCTCTCAATCCGGGCATTTGCTTGAAATATTAACTTCAACTCCTGGAACATCTCATATGCTCCATGACGTTCAAAACGTCGTTGAAGGCCAGTTCTAAGCCGTAAAGCATGGCACATCTTGAACTATCGAGTAGTCATCAGCTTTGCTCGCCAGACGTTCTTAACGTCGTCGGTTACATCAGCGGAGCAGTTCGCACCCAGCGGTGCTTCCAGGCGTAATTCTTCGTGCAGCAATGAGGATAATCCTCAGATTCTGAACCCAGTCCGTGTAATTGCTACCATCATCTTTCAACTTTGCTTTCTCAAGGAACGCATTAAAATTCAACGGAACAACAGACGAGCCATCTATCTACAAAGAAACATAGACAAGCAAAATACTATCGGTACTAAGTTCATGATAAATTTAAGTTCAATTAATCATATTACTTAAGAACTCCCACTTAGATAGACATCTCTAGTCATCTAAGTGATTACGTGATCAAATCAACTAAACCATGTCCGATCATCACGTGAGATGGAGTAGTTTCAATGGTGAACATCACTATGTTGATCATATCTACTATATGATTCACGTCCGACCTTCGGTCTCCGTGTTCGAGGCCATATCTGTATATGCTAGGCTCGTCAAGTTTGACCTGAGTATTCGCGTGTGCAACTGTTTTGCACCGTTGTATTTGAGCGTAGAGCCTATCACACCCGATCATCACGTGGTGTCTCGGACGAAGAACTTTCATAGCGGTGCATACTCGGGAGAACACTTCTTGATATTTAGTGAGAGATCATCTTATAATGCTACCGTCAATCAAAGCAAGATAAGATGCATAAAGGATAAACATCACATGCAATCAATATAAGTGATATGATATGGCCATCATCATCTTGTGCTTGTGATCTCCATCTCCGAAGCACCGTCGTGATCACCATCGTCACCGGCGCGACACCTTGATCTCCATCGTAGCATCGTTGACGTCTCGCCAACTATTGCTTCTACGACTATCGCTACCGCTTAGTGATAAAGTAAAGCAATTACATGGCGTTGCATTTCATACAATAAGCGACAACCATATGGCTCCTGCGCGATTCGCGATAACTTCGGTTACAAAACATGATCATCTCATACAATAAAATATAGCATCACGTCTTGACCATATCACATCACAACATGCCCTGCAAAAACAAGTTAGGCGTCCTCTACTTTGTTGTTGCAAATTTTACGTGGCTGCTACGGGCTAAGCAAGAACCGTTCTTACCTCGCATCAAAACCACAGCGATAGTTTGTCAAGTTGGTGCTGTTTTAACCTTCACAAGGACGGGCGTAGCCACACTCAGTTCAACTAAAGTGAGAGAGACAGACACTGCGCCATCACCTTTAAGCAATGAGTGCTCGCAGCGGTGAAACCAGTCTCGCGTAAGCGTCGCATAATGTCGGTCCGGGCCGCTTCATCTCACAATACCGCCCGAACCAAAGTATGACATGCTTTGTAAGCGGTATGACTTATATCGCCCACAACTCACTTGTGTTCTACTCGTGCATATAACATCAACGCATAAAACCAGGCTCGGATGCCACTTGTTGGGGAGCGTAGTAATTTCAACAATTTCCTACACACACGCAAGATCATGGTGATGGCATAGCAACGAGAGGGAGAGTATTGTCCACGTACCCTCGTGAGACCGTAAGCGAAGCGTTATGACAACGCGGTTGATGTGGTTATGCGTCTTCACGATCCGACCGATCCAAGTACGGACGTCGGCACCTCCGAGTTCAGCACACGTTCAGCTCGATGGCGATCCCGGACTCGATCCAGCAAAGTGTCGGGGATGAGTTCCGTCGACCTGACGGCGTGGTGGCGATGATGATGCTCTACCGCACAGGGCTTCGCCTAAACTCCGCGACGATATGACCGAGGTGGAATATGGTGGAGGGGCACCGCTGCGGCTAAGGAACGATCCGTAGATCAACTTGTGTGTTATGGGGTGCCCCCTGCCCCGTGATATAAAGGAGGGAGGGGAGTGCGGCCGGCCCCAAAGGTGCGCTGGAGAGTCCTACTCCCATCGGTAGGACTCCCCCTCTTGCCTTGTTGGAGAAGGAAAGGGGAGGAAAGAGGAAGGGGCGCCCCCTCTACTTGTCCTATTCGGACTAGGGGGAGGCGCGCGCCTGCCCCTGGCCGCCCCCTCCTCTTCTCCCTCATGGCCCACTAAGGCCCATTATCCCCGGGAGGTTCCGGTAACCCCGGTGTTCCTAAAAAATCCGATTTCACCCGGAACCATTCCGATATCAAATATAGGCTTCCAATATATCAATCTTTATGTCTCTACCATTTGAGACTCCTCGTCATGTCCGTGATCACATCCGGGACTCGAACAAACTTGGTACATCAAAACTTATAAACTCATAATAAAACTGTCATCGTAACGTTAAGCGTGCGGACCCTACGGGTTCGAGAACTATGTAGACATGACCTAGAACTATTCTCGGTCAATAACCAATAGCGGAACCTGGATGCCCATATTGGTTCCTACATATTCTCGAAGATCTTTATCGGTCAAACCGCATAACGAGATATGTTGTTCCTTTGTCATCGGTATGTTACTTGCCCGAGATTGATCGTCGGTATCCAATACCTAGTTCAATCTCGTTACAGCAAGAATCTCTTTACTCGTTCGTAATACATCATCTCGTAACTAACTTATTAGTTGCAATGCTTGCAAGGCTTATGTGATGTGTATTACCGAGAGGGCCAGAGATACCTCTCCGACAATCGGAGTGACAAAACCTAATCTCGAAATCGCCAACCCAACATGTACCTTTGGAGACACCTGTAGTACTCCTTTATAATCACCCGATTCGTTGTGACGTTTGGTAGCACCAAAGTGTTCCTCCGTAAACGGAGTTGCATAATCTCATAGTTACGAGGAACATGTATAGGTCATGAAGAAAGCAATAGCAATATACTAAGCGATCAAGTGCTAGGCTAACGGAATGGGTCATGTCAATCACATCATTATCCTAATGATGTGATCCCATTAATCAAATAACAACACATGTCTATGGTTAGGAAACATAACCATCTTTGATTAATGAGCTAGTCAAGTAGAGGCATACTAGTGACAATATGTTTGTCTATGTATTCACACATGTATCATGTTTCCGGTTAATACAATTCTAGCATGAATAATAAACATTTATCATGATATGAGGAAATAAATAATAACTTTATTATTGCCTCTAGGGCATATTTCCTTCACATCCAAACCCCGTGATATGATATGCTCTATCACACATAAACCTCCTTATATCTTCCTCAAAACAGCCACCATACCTACCTATCATGGCATTTCCATAGCCATTCCGAGATACATTACCATGCAACTTTCCACCATTTCATTTATCATGACACGCTCCATCATTGTCATATTGCTTTGCATCATCATGTAGTTGACATTGTATTTATGGCAAAGCCACCATTCATAATTCTTTCATACATGTCGCTCTTGATTCATTGCATATGCCGGTACATCACCGGAGGCATTCATATAGAGTCATATTTTTTTTCTAAGTATTGAGTTGTAATTCATGAGTTCTAAGTAAATAAAAGTGTGATGATCATCATTATTAGAGCATTGTCCCAAGTGAAGAAAGGATGATGGAGACTATGATTCCCCCACAAGTCGGGATGAGACTCCGGATGAAAAAAAAGAGAAAGAGGCCGTAAAAAAGAAGAGAAAAGGCCCAAATAAAAAAAACTTAGAGAAAAAGAGAGAAGGGACAATGTTACTATCCTTTTACCAAACTTGTGCTTTAAAGTAGCACTGTGATCTTCATAATAGAGAGTCTCTCATTTTGTCACTTTCATATACTAGTGGGAAATTTCATTATAGAATTTGGCTTGTATATTCCAATGATGGGCTTCCTCAAATGCCCGAGGTCTTCGTGAGCAAGCAAGTTGGATGCACACCCACTTAGTTTCTTTTTGAGCTTTCATACACTTATAACTCTAGTTCATCTGTTGCATTGCAATCCCTACTCCTCGCATTAACATCAATTGATGGGCATCTCCATAGCCCGTTGATTAGCCTCGTTGATGTGAGACTTTCTCCTTTTTTGTCTCCCCACATAACCCCTACCATTATACCTTATTCCACCACAGTGCTATATCCATGGCTTGCGCTCATGTATTGCGTAAGAATTGAAAAGGCTGAAGCGCGTTAAAAGTATGAAGCAATTGCTTGGCTAAAACCAGGGTCGCACATGATATGCATATTTTATGTGGGGAAGATGGAGCATAGCCAGACTATATGATTTTGTAGGGATAACTTGCTTTGGCCATGTTATTTTGATAAGACATAATTGCTTAGTTAGTATGCTTGAAGTATTATTGTTTCTATGTCAACATTAAACTTTTATCTTGAATCATATTGAATCTGAACATTCATGCCACAATAAGAAGAATTATATTGAAATTATGCCAAGTAGCACTCCGCATCAAAAATTCTGTTTTTATCATTTACCTACTCGAGGACGAGCAGGAATTAAGCTTGGGGATGCTTGATACGTCTCCAACATATCTATAATTTGGATTGCTCCATGCTATATTATATTCTGTTTTGGACATTATTGGGCTTTATTTTACACTTTTATATTATTTTTGGGACTAACCTATTAACCGGAGGCCCAACCCAATTGCTGTTTTTTGCCTATTTGAGTTTCGCAGAAAAAGAATATCGAACGGAGTCAAAAGGAATGAAACCTTCGGGAGCGTGATTTTTGGAGCGAGCGTGATCGAGGACTTGGACCCTCGTCAAGACATCAACCAGGAGGCACGAGGTGGTGGGCGCGCCTACCCCCGGCGCGCCCTCCACCCTCATGGGCCCCTGTTGCTCCACCGACGTACTCCTTCCTCCTATATATACCTCATTACCCCCAAGCGATCGACACGGGCCAAAACCTAATTCCACCGCCGCAACCTTACATACCCATGAGATCCCATCTTGGGGCCTTTTACGGAGCTCACGGGAGGGGCATCGATCACGGAGGCTTCTACATCAACACCATAGCCTCTCCGATGATGTGTGGGTAGTTTACCTCAGACCTTCGGGTCCATAGTTATTAGCTAGATGGCTTCTTCTCTCTTTTTGGATCTCAATACAATGTTCTCCCCCTCTCTCGTGGAGATCTACTCGATGTAATCTTCTTTTGCGGTGTGTTTGTTGAGACCGATGAATTGTGGGTTTATGATCAAGTTTATCTATGAACAATATTTGAATCTTCTGAATTCTTTTATGTGTGGTTGGCTATCTTTGCAAGTCTCTTCGAATTATCAGTTTGGTTTGGCCTACTAGATTGATCTTTCTTGCAATGGGAGAAGTGCTTAGCTTTGGGTTCAATCTTGCGGTGTCCTTTCCCAGTGACAGTAGGGGCAGCAAGGCACGTATTGTATTGTTGCCATCTAGGATAACAAGATGGGGTTTTTATCATATTGCATGAATTTATCCCTCTACATCATGTCATCTTGCTTAAAGCGTTACTCTGTTCTTATGAACTTAATACTCTAGATGCATGCTAGATAGCGGTCGATGTGTGGAGTAATAGTAGTAGATGCAGGCAGGAGTCGTTCTACTTGTCTCGGACGTGATGCCTATATACATGATCATACCTGGATATTCTCATAACTATGCTCAATTCTGTCAATTTCTCAACAGTAATTTGTTCACCCACCGTAATACTTATGCCCTTGAGAGAAGCTACTAGTGAAACCTATGGCCCCCGGGTCTATTTTCCATCATATTAATCTTCCATTACTTAGCTATTTTCATTGCCTTTATTTTGCTTTGCATCTTTATCATGAAAATACCAAAAATATTATCTTATCATATCTATCAGATATCACTCTCGTAAGTGACCGTGTAGGGATTGACAACCCCTTATCGTGTTGGTTGCGAGGATTTATTTGTTTGTGTAGGTGCGAGGGACTCGTGCGTGGCCTCCTACTGGATTGATACCTTGGTTCTCAAAAACTGAGGGAAATACTTACGCTACTTTGCTGCATCACCCTTTCCTCTTCAAGGGAAAACCAACGCTGTGCTCAAGAGGTAGCATCCGCGGGTTAGGATTTCCTCTCCAGCATTTCGTCCGCGGACTCATGTTCTATTACGGGCTAGATTTCCTTGATCTAGCCCTAAACTCCTTCCTCAACATCTCGGCATTCATTTTCGTGTGCGAGGCCTTCTTCCGCATTCCACCCCACTTTGGACTGTGGCTTAAGATCTTCAACGTGAAGCCGAAGGTGGTGGACGGCCAACACGCAGAGTGCAGAGGTGCCATGGTGAGCACGATGCCAAATGTCACATGGCCCAAAGGTACTTTTGTGGAGACCATCAAAGAGTGGCAGAAACTGTGGTTCTATATCACAGAGCCCCACGACCCCACCTGGGCCGCGGCTCCCAAATTCAAGTCCGGAGCTCCAATGCGGCTCACCTCCTGGCTAGAGAAGGGGCTGAGTTGGTCTTCATCGGACGAGCTGATAGCGCTGCAGACGCGCATCCAGAGCATGGTGGACAAGGACATTAAGCTCGTCAATGTGATCTAGGTGATGCTAGTTCGCCGGATCCTTCCATGCCAGAGCCGGACTTGCCATTTATGGGAGTTCAATCCGGCCAAGCACAAGACCTTGCAACAGTTCTTCGGAACCACGCACGGGGATATCTAGAAGTTGCTCTTCAAGGGTAATGAGACGCCGCCGAAGATAAGCGAGGACCGCGGGCACGCCCTGGCCCATCCCGCCAATGCGGTAAGTATTTCATGTCTCGAGGCGCACACTTTACTTGCTTAGCCGAGGAAGATATCTAAACCTCACTATTTATTTTTTCAGGTATGGACAGAGAAAGCGGAGCGGATTAAGTGTCCGGCTCCGCGGCCCGAGGAACCAGCCATCCCGCTTTTGACGAACATGCTGGTCCCGGCGCCTTACCAGGCGCCGGAGAAGAAGGCCAAGGGGGCCAGAAGTGGCCTCCACCGTAGGGGAGCTTCGGACTTGTCATCCGAAGACAACAAGACTCGCTCCTCTGCCGCCGAAGACGACGAGGAGGAGGAGGAATAAAGCAACTCTCCCCCTGAGGGGGAAGGAAGAAGAGGGCGGCCTCCACTAGTCTAGAGGCAGGAGCGTCCAAGAGAGGGAAGGGTTCCCTCACGGATAACCCCGCGTGGGATGTTGACAGCAGTCCAGAGCCGATGAAACAAGCCCCCAGCCGCATCATAAGTGCTAAAAACCCTGATGCATCCATATATCCGGCCTCCCTACTTCACAGTTTTACCATGTTGAATTATGGAATTGCAGTTCGGCCCGCGACAGTTCCCTGCGGTCCTCACCGGGGGATTCGCTGGATTCAAAGGCGATGGCCAGCGAGTCCCCACCGACGGCTCACTCTCCCCAGGCCAAGGGCGATGCCGAGGTGCTGTCCCGAAGGACCTTCCCCCGTCAGGGAGAGGCTCAGGAGGCCGTCAGGGTGGCGCCAAAGGATGACTCCTCGACCGTCGGACACATGGGGGAGAAAAGCCCCCATGGAGACTGGCGATGGGGGCCATATCCAATTCGGCCCCCAGCCGGATACCATCCCGGAGACCTTCACGGCTCCGGAGTCAAGCGAGCAGCCTCCTCCAGGTGTGCCTATACCGCTGGTGACCTCTGTCCATCCAGAGGCACCGGATAATCTGCTGGAAGCGCTACGAGTCGCTTCCATTATGGAGGAACACCGTATCCTTATGGGTACGGTGGTTGAGAGGGTTCAGTCCGTCAAGAGCGGACTGACTGAAGAATGCACCAGCCTGCTAACAGGTTTTGAGGTAAGCGACGCAAAAGAGGAAGCCATAGTATAGACAGTAGCCCCTGAGACACTGTCTGGTGTACGGAAAGAAAAGCCGGACAGAGGATCAAGTAATTTTCCCAGGAAACTAACTAAATATGCCTTATGTGAAATAAGCAGGCGTCGTTGCTGGCCGCAACCTCTCACGCTGCTGAGGTCTCTGGACTGAAGCAGAGTCTGGAGCGGGCCGAGGAAGAGCTCGGCCAGGCAAGGAAACAACTAGAGGAGAAGCAAGGTATATAATGACTTGTTGTATGTTCAGAAAGAATAAATGATGTTTACTGACCATAGTGCTATGATATTTGTAGGAGCGGCTACTGAGGTTGAAACCCTCAAGAAAGCGCTGGCCGAGGCCGAGGAGAGGGCGGCGAAGGAACAAGCCACCCGGGAAAAGCATGAGGCCAGGGTTAGGGAGGTCCAGCAGGAGCTCCAGGACGCCTTGAAGAAATACGAGTCCTTGGAGCGCCAGCATGCGGACCAAGGGTCCGAACTCACGAAGGCCCGCCAAAGCGCACAAGAGGCCCAGAAAGAGAGGGGAGCCCGCAAGGGGTGGCACGCCCCCTCCAAGGGAGTCCGAATTGGACAAGGAGGAGGGGGTGCGGCCCCCTTTCCCTCTCCCTCTCCCTCTCCTTCCCTTTTCCCCTCCGAAAGAAAGGAAAGGGGGGCCCGACAAGGGTTGGGAGTCCTAGTCGGTTTCCCCCCACTTGGGAGCGCCCCTAGGGCTGGCCTCCTCCCCTCCTCCTTTATATACGGGGGCAGGGGGCACCCCAAAGCACAACAGTTATTCTCTAACCATGTGTGGTGCCGCCCTCCACAGTTTACTCCTCCGGTCATAGCGTCGTAGTGCTTAGGCGAAGCCCTGCGCAGATCACATCACCATCACCACGTCGTCGTGCTGACAAAACTCTCCCTTGACCCTCTGCTGAATCAAGAGTTCGAGGGACACCATCGAGCTGAACGTGTGCTGAACTCGGAGGTGCCGTACGATCGATACTTGATCGGTTGGATCGCAAAGACGTTCGACTACATCAACCACGTTAAACTAACACTTCCGCTTTTGGTCAACGAGGGTACGTGGACACACTCTCCCCCTCTCGTTGCTATGCATCTCCTAGATAGATCTTGCGTGATCGTAGGATTTTTTTTTGAAATTACATGCTACGTTCCGCAACAAAAAGTTAGTTACAGTACATCCACGACATAAAATGCAACCACACCGCATGCGAACTACTGACCACTATCCAACCGATCTACCTAGCCGGAAGTGATCCTTTTATCCACAACAGCTTAGCCGCCATCGAGTTTTGACCTTCAACATCAATCTATCTCTGCACGTCATCGGCTGAGGGTTTAGCGCCGTTCAACACGATGTCATTCATATGCTTCCACATCGTCCAAGTCATCAGTGTGATATGTGTCCGCGGTCACTTCCGGATGCGTCCGTACAATATTGCAGATGCCCTTGCTAGACTGAACATGCATGCTTTGAGTGGGGTGGGGTGTAAGGGCATCCCCAATGTCGATCAGCAAACCTCCCGCAACGGCCCGGACCACACTATTGGGCCATGGAAGCCATCCAACGCGGTCTGATACGTCCATTTTGCATCATGCTTTTATATTGATATTTATTGCATTATGGGATGTTATTACACATTATATCACAATACTTATGCCTTTTCTCTCTTATTTTATAAGGTTTACATGAAGAGGGAGAATGCTGGCAGCTGAAATTCTGGACTGGAAAAGGAGCAAATATTAGAGACCTATTCTGCACAACTCCAAAAGTCCTGAAACTTCACGGATAATATTTTTGGAATATGTAAAAACTATTGGGCAAATAAATCACCAGAGGGGGGCCACCTGCCAGCCACATGGGTGGAGGGCGCGCTCCCCGTCCTTGTGGGCCCCCTGGCAGGCCCCCGACGCCCATCTTCTGCTATATGGTGTGTTTTGACTAGGACAAAATCATAAGGAAGCTTTCGGGATGAAGCATCGCTGTCTCAAGGCGGAACCTGGGAAGAACCAATCTAGGGCTCCGGCGGAGCTATTCTGCTGGGGAAACATCCCTGCAGGAGGGGGGAATCATCGCCATCATCATCACCAACGATCCTCTCACCGAGAGGGGGTCAATCTTCATCAACATTTTCACCAACACCATCTTCTCTCAAACCCTAGTTCATCTCTTGTATCCGATCTTTGTCTCAAAACCTCAGATCGGACCTGTGGGTTGCTAGTAGTGTTGATTACTCCTTGTAGTTGATGCTAGTTGGTTTATTCGGTGGAAGATTATATTTTCAGATACTTAATAATAATTAATACTCCTCTGATCTTGATCATGAATATGCTTTGTGAGTAGTTACGTTTGTTCCTGAGGACAAGGGACAAGTCTTGTTATAAGTAATCATGTGAATTTGGTATTCGTTCGATATTTTGATGAGATGTATGTTGTCTCTCCTCTAGTGGTGTTATGTGAACGTCGACTACATGACACTTCACCATGATTTGGGCCTAGGGGAAGGCATTGGGAAGTAATAAGTAGATGATGGGTTGCTAGAGTGACAAAAGCTTAAACCCTAGTTTATGCGTTGCTTCGTAAGGGGCTGATTTGGATCCATATGATTCATCCTATGGTTAGATTTATCTTAATTCTTCTTTCGTACTTGCGGATTCTTGCGAGAGGGGTTAATCATAAGTGGGATGCTTATCCAAGGAAGGCAGCACCCAAGCAACGGTCCATCCACATATCAAATTATTAAAGTAAAGAACACGAATCACATGAGCATGATGAAAACTGACTTGACAACAATTCCCATGTGTCCTCGGGAGCGCTTTGGTTTATATCAGAGTTCGTCCAGGCTTGTCCTTTGCTACAAAAAGGATTGGTCCATCGTGCTGCACCTTGTTTACTTTTGTTACTTGTTACCCATTATGAATTGTCTTATCACACAACTATCTGTTATCGATAATTTCAGTGCTTGCAGAGAATACCTTGCTGAATACTTCTTGTCATTTCCTTCTGCTCCTCATTGGGTTCGACACTCTTATTTATCGAAAGGACTACGATAGATCCCCTATACTTGTGGGTCATCAAGAATCTTTTCTGGCGCCGTTACCGGGGAGTGAAGCGTCTTTGGTAAGGAAACATTTATATAGTGTGCTGAAATTTACTGTCACTTGTTACTATGGAAAATAATCCTTTGAGGGGCTTGTTCGGGGGTATCTTCACCCCGCCCGGAAGAGCAAAGATTTTCTCCTCAACCTACTGCACCTACTGAAAATATTTATTATGGAATTCCTTCAGGTATGATAGAGAAACTCCTAGCTAATCCTTATGCAGGAGATGGAACATTACATCCTTATATGCACCTAATCTATGTAGATGAAGTTTGTGGATTATTTAAGCTTGCATGTATGCCCGAGGATATTGTCAAGAAGAAGGTATTCCCTTTATCTTTGAAGGGAAAGGCATTGATATAGTTTGGGCTATGTGATGATATTGAATCTTGGAACTACGACCGACTGAAATTGGAATTTCATCAGAAGTTTTATTCTATGCATCTGGTTCATCGTGATCGGAATTATATATATAATTTTTGGCCTCGTGAAGGAGAAAGTATCGCTCTGGCTTGGGCGAGGCTTAAGTTAATGTTATATTCATGCCCCAATCATGAGCTCTCAAGAGAAATTATTATTCAAAAAATTTATGATTGACTTTCTCATAATGATCGATCCATGCTCGATACTTGTACTGGTTCTTTTATGAAGAAGGATATTGAATTCAAATGGGATTTATTGGAAATAATTAAATGCAACTCTGAAGATTGGGAACTCAACGAAGGTAAGGAGTCAGGTATTAACCTTAAGTTTGATTGTGTAAAGTCTTTTATGGATACCGATGCTTTTTGTGTTTTTAACACTAAATATATATGGACTTGACTCTGAGATAGTAGCTTCTTTCTGTGAATCTTTTTCTACTCATGTTGATCTCCCTAAGGAGAAGTGGTTTAAATATCATCCTCCCATTGAAGTGAAAGTAGTAGAACCTATTAAAGTTGAATAAGAAACTATTACTTATAATGTTGATCCTATTGTTCCTACTGCTTATATTGAGAAACCACCTTTTCCTGTTAGAATAAAGGATCATGCTAAAGCTTCAACTATGGTTCGTAAGAGTTATACTAGAACATTTACCCCCCGAGAAAATTAAAGTTGAACCTACTATTGCTATGGTTAAAGATCTCTTGGTCGATAATATTGATGGGCATGTTATTTATTTCTATGATGAAGCAACTAGAATTGCTAAACCTGATACTAAAGATAAACGTAGATTATTGTTGGCATGCCTGTTGTTTCTGTTAAAATAGGAGATCATTGTTATCTTGGCTTATGTGATGTGGGTGCTAGTGTGAGTGCAATTCCTTGTACCTTATACCAAGAAATTATGAATGATATTGCACCTGCTGAGATAGAAGATATTGATGTTACTATTAAGCTTGCGAATAGAGATACTATATCACCAATTGGGATTGTTAGAGATGATGAAGTCTTGTGTGGGAAAATAAAATACCCTATTGATTTTCTTGTTCTTGGTTCCCCCACAAGGTGACTTTTGTCCCATAATATTTGGTAGGCCTTTCTTGAATATTGTTAATGCTAAGATAGATTGCGAGAAAGATATTGTTACTTTTGGTTTGGGGGATATGTCTCATGATTTTAATTTCTCTAAATTTCATAGACAACCCCATGATGAAGAATTGCCTAGTTAGGATGAAATTATTGGTCTTGCTTCTATTGTCGTGCCTCCTACTGATCCTTTAGAACAATATTTGCTAGGCCATGAAAATGATATATTTATGAATGAAAGAAGGGTAATAGATGAAATATTATTTAATCAAGGGCATGTTTTGAAACAAAATTTTCCTATTGAAATCCTTGGGGATCCTCCTCCACCCAAGGGTGATCCCGTGTTTGAGCTTAAACAATTACCTGATACTTTGAAATATGGTTATCTCGATGAAAACAAGGTATATCATGTTATTATTAGTGCTAACCTTTCAGAGCATGAAGAAAAGAAATTATTGAAAACTATGAAGAAGCACCATGCCGCTATTGGATATACTATTGATATATAGTGTGGGAATAACTAGAAATGTAGGCCGTCCGATCTCCATATCCAATGGCCAGGATGTGGCAAATCCCTACAACGTGAGCCATCGATTTCGTCATCCAACGATTGGAAGATGCACCTGTACCTGCTCTCCTTCTCGGCGGCCTTGTTGGTCGCCTCCCTGCCCACTGTCTCACCTTGTTAAAGCGTCTAACCCAATGTTGACATAATTTCTTCGCAGAAGAACTCGCAGGTCCACAACATCAGCCAAAACCATGGTGGCCCAGATGTGGATTGAGAAGTTGTGCACTACAGCAGCAACGACCGCCCGGGACCTCGGTAATTTAGCCATAGTACATTGAGCGACGGCCAGATACCATGAACGATGGCACTAATAGTAGCAGAGGATGTTGTAGAGAAGATATGAGGAAGTTCTGCAGCGGGTCTGAGAAACATAAAAGGAGGCGGGGGAGGAGCAGGGACTAGGGAGAGAAGGAAGAGAAGGGAGAGTTCTAGAGACGAGTAGATCTTTTTTTGAGAATTCTAGAGATGAGTAGATTGTCCTGTGCACTATGCAGCCTGCAGGGCAGTCTCAGAAAGCAGAGTGTGAATTTGCTAATGTGGTGCTCCGATGAGTCAAGTGGGCCAAATTGGAATTTTGTCTTCCCAGTCATGATGACGTTGATAGGCCTAATGAAGACTCACGGTTGTCTAACGTGACATAGTAAAGCGGGCATCAACACGCACAATATTTTACTTCTAATTAATTGCTACATCGACTAAAAAAATTTAGTTGCTACATTGATCTATAAAAATTAGCTGCTACATGTATATCATGCATGTTTTTTTAGTTAGTGCATATTTTGTATATACTATATGATGAAATGCCAATGTGAATAGTCAATGTGCATGCCATCAACGTGCGAAGCACGTGCCACTTACTAGTACTCTTGATGATCTTAAGGGCATTAGTGCCACTCTATGTGAGCACAAAATTAAATTGGAGCTTGATGCTAAACCAGTTGTTGATCACCAATGAAGGTTGAATCCTAAGATGAAATAAGTGGTAAGAAATGAAATACTAAAGCTTCTGGGGGCTGGTATAATTTATCCTATTGCTGATAGTAAATGGGTAAGTCATGTTCATTGTGTCCCCAAGAAGGGAGGTATATTACTGTTGTTCCTAATGATAATAATGAATTGATTCCATAAAGAATTGTTACAGGTTATAGAATGGTAATTGATTTTCACAAATTGAATAAAGCTACTAGGAAAGATCATTATCCTCTACCTTTTAATGACCAAATGCTAGAAAGACTATCCAAACATGCACATTTTTGCTTTCTAGATGGTTCTTCTGGTTTCTCTCAAATACCTGTGTCAAAAGATGATTAAGAGAAGACCACTTTTACTTGCCCTTTCGGTACCTTTTCTTATAGACGTATGCCTTTTGGTTTATGCAATGCACCTATTACCTTTCAAAGATGTATTACTGCTATATTCTCTAATTTTTGTGAAAAGATTGTTGAGGTATTCATGGATGATTTCTCCGTTTACACAACTTCTTTTGATGATTGCTTAAGCAACCTTGATCGAGTTTTGCGGAGATGTGAAGAAACTAACCTTGTCTTGAATTGGGAGAAGTGCCACTTTATGGTTAATTAAGGTATTTTCTTGGGGCATAAAATTTCTGAAAGAGGTATTGAAGTTGATAAAGCTAAAGTAGATGCTATTGAAAATATGCCGTGTCCTAAAGATATCAAAGGTATGTTTATTAAGACTTCTCTAAAATGTCTAGGCCTCTCACTAATCTCTTGCAAAAAGATGTTCCTTCTGTTTTTGATGATGATTGTGTAGAAGCATTTGAAATACTTAAGAAAGCCTTGATTTCTGCACGTATTGTTCAGTCACCTGATTGGAATTTACCCTTTGAAATTATGTGCGATGCTAGTGATTATGTTGTTGGTGTTGTTCTAGGACAAAGAGTCGATAAGAAATTAAATGTTATTCATTATGCCAGTAAAACTCTAGACAATGCCCAAAGAAATTATGCTACTACTGAAAAAGAATTTTTAGCAGTTGTTTTTGCTTGTGATAAGTTTAGATCCTATATTGTTGATTCCAAAGTAACTGTTCACACTGATCATGCTACTATTAAATATCTTATGGAAAAGAAAGATGTTAAACCTAGACTTATTAGATGGATTCTCTTGTTACAAGAATTTGATTTGCATATTATTGATAGAAAGGGAGCTGAGAACCCCATTGCAGACAACTTGTCTAGGTTAGAGAATTTTCTTGATGACCCACTAACTATTGATGATAGCTTTCCTGATGAACAATTAGCTGTCATAAATGCTTCTCGTAATACTCCATGGTATGCTGATTATGCTAATTACATTGTTGCTAAATTTATACCACCTAGTATCACATACCAGCAAAAGAAAAAGTTTTTCTATGATTTAAGACATTTCTTTTGGGATGACCCACACCTTTATAAAGAAGGAGTAGATGGTGTTATTAGACGTTGTGTACCTGAGCATGAACAGGGACAGATCCTACGCAAGTGCCACCCCGAGTCCTATGGAGGACACCACGCTGGAGATAGAACTGCACACAAGGTATTGCAATCCGATTTTTATTGGCCTACTCTCTTCAAGGATGCTCGAAAGTTTGTCTATCTTGTGATGAATGCCAAAGAATTGGTAATATTAGTAGACGTTAGGAAATGCCTATGAATTATTCACTTGCTATTGAACCATTTGATGTTTGGGGCTTTGATTTATATGGGACCTTTACTTCCTCTAATGGGTATACACATATTTTAGTTGTTGTTGATTACGTTACTAAGTGGATAGAAGCTATCCCAACTAGTAGTGCTGATCATAACACTTCTATTAAGATGCTTAAATAAGTTATTTTTCCGAGGTTTGGAGTCCCTAGATATTTAATGACTGATGGTGGTTCACATTTCATTCATGGTGCTTTCCATAAAAAGCTTGCCAAGTATGATGTTAACCATAGAATTGCATCCCCATATCATCCTCAGTCTAGTGGTCAAGTAGAATTGAGCAATAGGGTGATTAAATTGATTTTGCAAAAGATTGTTAATAGATCTGGAAAGAATTGGTCTAAGAAACTTGATGATGCATTATGGGCTTATAGAACTGCTTATAAGAACTCTATGGGTATGTCTCCTTATAAAATGGTTTATGGAAAAGCATGTCACTTACCTCTTGAATTAGAACATAAGGCATATTGGGCTATTAAAGAGCTCAATTATGATTTCAAACTTGCTGATGAGAAGAGGTTATTTGACATTAGCTCACTTGATGAATGGAGAAGCCAACCTATGAGAATGCCAAGTTGTTTAAAGAAAAAGTTAAAAGATGGCATGACAAGAGGATACAAAAGCATGAGTTTAACGTAGGTGATCATGTTTTGTTGTACAACTCTCGTTTAAGTATTTTTGCAGGAAAACTTCTCTCCAAATGGGAAGGTCCTTACATTATCGAGGAGGTCTATGGTTCCGGTGCCATAAAAATCAACAACGTCGAAGCCACAAATCCAAAGGTGGTTAACGGACAAAGAATCAAACATTATATCTCAGGTACTCCCATAAATGTTGAGGCCAATATTATTGACACCATAACACCGGAGGAGTACATAAGGGACACTTTCCATAACGTTTCAGACTCCAAAAAGGAATAGGTATGTGGTATGGTAAGTAAACCGACTCCAAAACTGTTCCAATGGAAATTTTTCTCTGTTTTGGAATATGTAAAAAATTAGGAAAATTAAAAATAGTCTGAAAGAGACATGAGGCCACCATAAGGGTGGAGGGCACGCCCCCCACCTTGTGGCCCCCTCGTGTGCCCTCCAGACTCTGTTTTCTTGCACAACACTTCTTTTGGTCGGTAAAAATTCATTATATAATCTCCCGAAGGTTTTGACCACAGTACCACAACAAAATCACCTGTTTTCGTTTTGAGTTGTTTCTGCAGCACATTTGGAGCAAGATGTCTTTGCAAGAGTCGGTCGGGGAGAGTCGTGTATCTCACGCAACATCGGGCCCAGGAGTGTACAATGAAGCTAACCACTTCGGGCAAACCACAGAGGAAGAGATGGAGGCTGACTTGAAAAGAGTGGATGCCATGGAGGAGGATCAGGAAGTCACCTCTCGTCTTCAAGCTGGATTCATGTTGGAGGAACTTTAGAGCACAACAACACCAAAATCGGACATCCCTCCTAATGCTAGATTTCTCTCTATGAAAATATGAAAAAGAGTGTTAGTTTTTCTCCCGCAGCTATGAAACATCCTTGGGTAATTGGAGCTCTAACTGTCACGGGTAAACTTCGCAAGGAAATTAAGCACCAAATAATAAGCTCCATGAGGAGAATCGCATCTTAAGGGGCATCATCACCAAGAATATCACATTATCACCTCCGAAGAAAGAGACATAAATACGTGGGTATGTGAAAGTGCGTTATATCGACTAGAGGGGGGGTGAATAGGCGATTTTTATGAATTCTTCACTAAGGAATTTGCCGGTGAGGAAATTCCTTAGCGAAGAACTACTTGCAGCGGAATAAGTACTCAGAAGTAAGCATAAGAGAATGCGGGCATGGTCATCGTGATGAAATGAAGACAAACAAAGAGTATAGAAAGCGTAAACACAGGATAGCACAAGATGAAGACAAACAAACTGAAGAAATTGAACTGAGGAAATTGAGAAAGTCTTCAGTCAAAGTCTTCAAACACAGATATGAATGAACACTCAACACAATAATGAGGAAATGAAAGAGTTGAGGAAATAGAACCAGTTAGGTTTTTGAAGACAATGATTTGGTAGACCAGTTCCAACTGCTGTCTCAGTTGTACGTCTGGTTGGAGCGGCTGAGTATTTAAACTCGAGGACACACAGTCCCGGACACCCAGTCGCTGAGCACGCAGCTCAAGACACCAAGTCCTCACCATATTATCCTTGAACTAAGGTCACACAGACCTCGTCCAATCACTCATGGTAAGTCTTCAGGCGACTTCCAAACCTTCACAGACTTGGTCACTCGGCGATCCACAATTCCTCTTGGATGCTCTAGACCATGACGCCTAACCGTCTGGAAGAAGCACAGTCTTCAAAGGTAACAAGCGTCGGATCCACGCAGGATCAATTTCTTCAGTGATGCTCAATCACTTTGGGTTTGTAGGGGTTTGGTTTTGGGTTTTTCCTCACTCGATGATTTTCGCTCAAAGTCCTCGGAGGATGGGTTGCTCTCAAATGACAAGTGTCAAGTTTCTCTCGGAGCAGCCAACCAGCTAGTGGTTGTAGGGGCGGCTATTTATAGCCTAGGGAGCAGCCCGACATGATAAGACATAAATGCCCTTCAATGATATGACCGTTAGGTGGATAAGATATTTTGGGACAGGTGGCCAAGAAGACAACAACGGTCGGAAATTTGACTCTCAAATTCCTCGGGGCTATCATGTTCCTCCTTTGTGTAGGCAATCCACATTTGGCGAATTCCTAACTCCTCGGTCGAACAAATTCCTCGTGACCGTAAGAACTTCGTCTCTATCCTTTGAAGAAATTGACTGAACTGTATGAGATTTCAAAGGCTTCACTCGAAGGGATTGGTAGGTGTAGGATTTTGAGTTGAGCATCACATGGAAATTTTTCCTTAGTATTTCCTCGACCCTTTTAACAATGCGGTGTTTCCTATGACTCAAGAAAGAGAAAATGAAACTACGAAACAAAAGTCTTCACGCTTCATGTTCCTCAAATGAATACCAAGTCTTCAAGGTCACACCAATTTCTTCACTTTCAAAGTCTTGAAAGTCTTGAATATCAAAGTCTTGAGTCAAAGAACTTCATTTTTAGGGGTCGACTTTCACTGTGAATATCAAACTCCTCATAGGCTTATAGACCTGTGTACACTCATAAACACATTAGTCCCTTAACCTATAAGTCTTCAATACACCAAAATCACTAAGGGGCACTAGATGCACTTACAATCTCCCCCTTTTTGGTGATTGATGACAATATAGGTTAAGTTTTCAACGGGGATAAACATATGATGTAAATACTGATGTTGAGGAATTTGATTGCAAGATATAGAAGAACTCCCCCTGAAGATGTGCATAGTGAGGAATTAGCTTTTGAGGCAGTGCACATTTGAAGAGTTGAATCATGGAGATCTCCCCCTATATCTTGTAATTCATACACGCATTTGACATATAACATGAAGAATTTGAAATGCATGATGAAATATGGTGCTTGATGAAATTCAGCATGCGTGCGATAACATTAATGAGGAACAAGCATGCAAAATAACGCATCAAGAGTATCAGAGCATAGTGCCAGAGCACAGTGCATCAAAAGTATCAGAGCACCATCGGGTTTAAGATTACAACTCGATCCAATAAAAGTTTCAGAAGAACGAGAGTTGTAACTTAACAAAAAAATGCCCATATAATAGACCCGTTTGGAGACTAACTCAAATTTCTCCCCCTTTGTCATCGAATGACCAAACGGATCGAAACTGAGGACTAACGCCCCTGAAGAATTTCAAGTAGATGAAGGAGCGCCAGCGTTGTTGGGGTCGGTTGTCGTAGTAGGGCCTGCCGCAGTGTCGTCCAAGTCTTCATTTTCATCAGTGTCTCGTGATGAAGAATAGGAGCTGGCCACCAAGGAAGGAACTTTGACCTTCTTGTATTTCTTCGGAGGAGGTGCAGACCAGTCAAATTCTTCCTTGAGACCCATTGTCGTCAGTTCTTCCGCGCTGTAGACATTAGAAAGAACAACCCACGTGCGTTTCAAGGTTTCATGGAGGTAGTAGTGGTTATTCTTCACTGCATTGTGTGTAGAGGTCATGTTGTGAAGAATTGAACCAAACTGACGCTTGACCCATTTATGATTGCGATCAACCTTCTGATGAAGACTGAGGAGTAACTCACGACCAGTCATCACCACAGCCTTGTGGCTTGAGGACTTTGCTTGGCTGAGGTATTGGCGGCAGAGTCATGTGTGGCAGAGTCATCATTGGTGGAGTAGGATGCAGCTTTGCGAAACTGTCCATCCAATGGACGAGTGCCTTCATCTATCACAGCAGTAGCCTTGCCCTTGTTATCAGCTGAGGAAAATGTCCGTTTGAGGACTTCAATCGGGGGCAAGTAGCTGCAGTGGTTCCTAGTATCAGCCTTGTAATTGAGTGAAGACCTTGTCCTGATGAATCTCATTATCCAAGGCGCATAAGGCTTCAGCTCAAATGGTGACATAGCAATGTTTGCCAGAGTCCTCATGAAGAAATCATGGAAGTTGACGGGAACTCCATGAATGATATTGAAAAGCATATTCTTCATGATGCCAACGACTTGTTCATCATTTGAGTCGTGGCCTTTGATAGGACTCATTGTCTTCGTCGAATCCGATAGACAGTCCGAGGCACATACAATAATTCCTTGACGAGAATTTGGTTCTTGGGGCCTGCCACAGCTTCAAAGGCTTCATCAAGACTTGCATATAGTGATTTGAAAGCTCGGGTTCGTTGTAGATACAACGAGCACCATCAAGGGAGGATCGAGTGTTAGAGCACGAAGCAATTCATTCTTTGGTGCCTTGTAGTGAGTATTTTCGGACATCGATCTAACACCCATGAGTTCACGTCTTGGCGTCTCCGGTGATGTGCAGCGTTGCATAGAATTGAAGAATGAGTTCTTCATTCCAATCACAGATGTCAGTGCAGAAATTCAGAAGTCCTGCATCGTGAAGAATACTGAGGACTGGCTCGAAGCCTGAGAGAGACTCCATGTCCACATGAGGAATATGTGCATGATCGAAGACTTTGTCTTTGTTGAAGAGCACTGAGAAATTGAAATTGGCTTGACTGGCAGTCGAAACGCCTCTTCCTTATGCGGCAGAATCATATGGATTATAATCGATGAAGAATACGTGCTCGCCAAGAAATCTTCAGCCTTGAACTTTTGCTTTGTTGAGAAGGATTCTTTGGCTTTGGCGGTGGAGTGTCGATGAGTTGCATCACAACCTCTGGAATCGCAATCTCGGGTTCTTGGTGAGAATTTTTGTTCCTCTGGTGCGATCGAGGATCAGCAGAAGAAGAGTTCATCGGCGCTAGTGGCTGGAATTTCTTCATGGACGAGATGAAGTGGGATGAGTTTCTTGAGCCCATTTGAACTGTTGGAGCAGGGGTGAGGAATCTGTTGAATTGGGGTGAAGAGTGGAGAATTTGGATCTTGACTTTCCCAAAAGTCATCGTTCATCACCGGCGTTGTGCTTCCAATATCCACATCTTCTTCAATTTCCTCAACACCGCCTCTTCACCGTGAACCGAGGCATAGGCGAGGAAATGATTGGGGTTGAAGGATTGCTTCCACTTCAATTTCTTCATCAATCTGCTCCGACGAAGCAAAGCGTGAATGATCTTCTTCATCGATCCGCTTGGGATCTCATAATCTTCACCAAAAGGAACAAGGTCCTTTGATGGAATTGAGAAATTGGAACAACATCAACAGGATTTTCAAAGGAGCTGGTCATTGGCTTCATTTTCTTCGCAGTCAAGAATTTGGCGCAGCCGATGCTTTCCGTTTCTTCACCGCAGCTCATTCTGCAGCCTTGGTCTTCTTCACATCAGAGGCAGATGGAAGAATTGGAGTTGGTGTTGGCGCAGGAGGAGCTAAGGAATCTGGTTGATTTTCCTTAGGCGCAATGGCGATGCGATTGTCCCGACTTGTTCGATTTCTTGAGCGCACCACTAGTGGATGCCACGCAATTTCTTCAATGGTGGAATGGGATCATCAGCCTGGAACTAGCATTGTCTTCACAGCTGAACTTCATCGGTGGTCTTGGCATGTTCTTCGATCTGCTTGTGAGGCTCCACTGAGGAATTTCATGTTGCATTGGGGCAGCAACATTGGTGAACTTCTTCGTCGAGTTGACGAATCGACTTTGGCTCCTTGCCAATCAGCATAATAGGAGTTAAATTTGTCACCGAGGTCTTTGATGTCACCTGCATCTTGATAAGTTCTTGATTGTCATCTTGACAACGTTTTTCTTCAGCAGTTTCTCCTTTCATCTGCGATTTCTTGATCTCTCTAGTCGTATCAAATTTCCATTTCTCCTCTTGGATGAAATGAGTCAACATGTGACTTTGGCCAGTGTCAACTTGAAGTCGAGCATAGGAGTGTTTGGGTCCTTGTGCGGTAGATCAATGTAGTCTAGGATTGCTCTTGGATCCAACAGCGATGGGCAGGTGTGCCTTTGGCTCTATGACCCTTTCTTGGCGGTCTCGATGATTTCCGCAAGTTCATCATCATCAGCCTCATCATCTTTAGGTGGCTCTTGGAAGCGACCTGTTTCTTCTTGGGACTTGGCCGAGGACCTCGTCCATTTGTGGCCTTAGTCTTGAGCAGAGTCGGGCGGATGAAGAATTTGGTGCAGGTGAGGAACTTCTTTGAAACACCAGAGGCAATGGAGATGCCTGCAGTCCTTTGGCACATGGCCAGATGCACAGGTACTGAGGACTTTGTCGGAACTGCTGAGGACTTTGTAGGAGCAGCTGAGGACTTGAGAGGAGCAGGAGCAACATGAGGAATTGGCCGTGAGGGCACAGCTGAGGAACTTGGCCGTGAGGGCACTGTTGGTGAAGCACTTGGCTTGTGTGCGGGCTTCTTTGCCATAGATTTTCTTGGCTTGACAGAGGCCTCAGTGGCAGCAGCAGTAGCAGAGTCCTCATTGAATTTCCTCACCGCCTCGTTGGCTTGTCTTGCCAATTTGGCTTGGCGCTTGGCCCATTCTTCAGGAAAGTCCTCACCACGCTTGATCTTTGGTGGGGTCGACTTCTTGACCGGTGCCAATGGACCTCTTGGGCATGGAGGATTGAGTCGAATTTCTTCATGTACTTTGGAGTTACATATTTGTACTCCTCCATTCTCTTGCCCATCTCCTTTCAATCCTTTGAATCGCACCTTCGCTGAATTTTGTTTTCTTTGCGAACTCGGCTTCATCAGTGTGCAATAATCAGCATATATTTCCTCGGGGATCTCAAACGCAGTCATGACCTCGAGCCTCTTTCCTCCTTTCTGTGGCTTCTTTCCTTCCGCCATATTCTTGGTGAGGAATTTGAACAAGCGAATTCTTTGAAGAAGTATGCAACTTTTCTTCGAGGAGCGCTGCAAATGAGTTAAGTTGATGAGAACCTAGTGATTCAGCGAATGGACATGAGTACCGTGAGCAGAGTATAGTTGCGAGGAATTTGGAGAGGTCATATCGTTCTCGGAAGGTTTTTCAAAAGAACTAGTTTGAGGAATTTGACGGATGAGCCTTGAAGAATTTCACTAAGCGATCTTTGTCTTAGGTTCGAGTTGTATAGATCGAGGATCCACACAATTTAGGAATCTTGAAGAAAATCATTTCTTAGAAAACGAATCAAGAGCATATTTTGTTTGAGGTGTTCATATGTGTGAAGATTTGAAGAATAAACACCTTTGAAGATTTTTAGGAAGGTTTGAGAATCAAAGCAAGTAATAAAAGTAACTTTTAATTACCCGAAGTGAAGAACACGACGAACTGAGAAGAACAGATGGGAAGTTCGTCAGGTTAGATCTTCCACGCCCTAACTTGGCGGAGGAAGACAACTACGACGGCAACAGAGTGAAGATTTCCGCGGTCGGCGCGAGTACATCGGCGACGAGGTCAAGGCAGTGAAGCTTTTCCTCACCGGCGACGATGGAGTAGCGGCGGCGCTAGGGTTTGAGAAGCTCGAGCGAGGGAGAGAGAGCGGTCGAGCGGAGTAAAGGAAGTGAGGAAGGGGAGAGAGGTATATATAGCCACGGTGAAAAACTGTTCGCACGAAGATTTGGGACGAGCGTGCCTGACCCTTCTCATTAAACTGACATGTGTCACCCACGTCTTGAGAAGTGGAGATTGTGTTAGATCGTGGGTGAATAGATAAATCTATCATGGAATGCGGAGCGGTTTGAGCGGCAAAAGCGAAAGTTTGGATAAGATCAGTTTTAAAGTTCCGTTCGCAATTTCTTGGTGACAAGGACACAGTGAAGATTTTGAATGAGTTTCAAATAGAGCGCACATGAAGAATTCGTGAATAGATTGGGTTGAGTATAGCATAGAGGGGGAAGGGTCCGATCACATTCACTTAGCAGAAAAAGCGACTTGAAGAAATAGCCATAAGTGAATGCTGTAGAGGACATAAACCCATATATATATATATATATATAGCTAATAAAGAAAAACGACGGAAACAGTGAAGATTTTGAAAAGTTGATGAATTTGAAAAACTGAAGAATTTCAAAAACTGAGGAACAACTCAAATTGAAGATTTTCAACTTTGGTGGTGGTGTGACCCACCGTATAAGAATGATGATTTCAGACACCGCGTACAATTGTCGTAGGGTTCTGAGAATCAAATTCTTCGTTAATTTCTTCACACTTAGAGTGTTATTCTTCATTGATTGAAGAAAAACGTTTCTTCATGTGTTGCACATCTAAGTCATCAATTTTGCATAAGTGTCGGGATGTGTGTCCTTTTCAAAGAACATTCAAGATTCTAAGATATTTAGCTCACACCGCAACTTGCTAAATCTCTTCTAATCCAAGGGCTTTGTGAAGATATCGGCTAGTTGTTCTTGATCTTCACATGCTCGATGGAGATGTCGCCCTTCAACACATGATCACGAAGAAAATGATGACGAATTTGAATGTGCTTTGTCTTCGAGTGCTGAACTGGGTTGTGAGCAATCTTGATGGCACTCTCATTGTCACAGTAGAGAGGCACATTCTTCACGTTGATGCCGTAGTCCTTGAGAGTTTGCTTCATCCACAGCAATTGAGCACTACAAGAGCCAGCAGCAATGTATTCAGCTTCGGTAGTAGACATTGATACGCAGTTTTGTTTCTTCGAGGACCAACAGACCAAAGATCGTCCGAGGAAATGACAAGTACCAGATGTTGAGTTGCGGTCCACACGATCACCAGCATATTCAGAGTCAGAATATCCATTGAGATCAAAAGTAGAGCCCTTGGGGTACCATTATCCTAGTGTTGGTGTGTGAGCTAGATATCGAAGAATATGCTTCACAGCCTTATGGTGTGATTCCTTCGGTGTAGCTTGAAATCGGGCACACATGCAAACACTAAGCATTATATCTGGCCTAGATGCACATAAGTACAATAGAGAACCAATCATGGGCGGTATACCTTGTGATCAAGTCAATACCATTTTCATCGATTGCATAGATGGCCATTTGTGGGCATAGGAATTTTGACACCTTTGAAATCTTGCATGCGAATTTCTTGAGGACATCTTTGAGGTATTTCTCTGAGATATGAATATGCCATTGTGTTGTTGATTTAATTTGAAGACCTAGGAAGAATTTCAACTCTCCCATCATAGACATTTGATATTCTTCACTCATCATATAGGCAAATTCATCACTATAACGTTGGTCGATCAGCCAAAGATAATATCATCAACATATATTTGGCACACAAACAGTTCACCATCATATGATTTAGTAAAGAGAGTAGGGTCGAGTGAACCGGGTGTGAAGTCATTCTTCACGAAGAATTCCTTCAATGTATCATACCACACCCGTGGGGCCTGTTTGAGACCATAGAGGGCCTTGTTGAGTCTGAAGACTTTGTCAGGATTCTTTGGATCTTCAAAACCTGGGAGTTGAGCAACATATTCTTCTTACTCAAGATTACCATTGAGGAATGCACTTTTTACATCCATTTGATATAAAGTGATATTATGATGGTTAGCATAAACAAGTAATATGTGAATAGCCTCAAGTCTAGCAACAGGTGCAAAAGTTTCATCAAAATCAATTCCTTCAACTTGTGTGTAGCCTTGAGCTACAAGTCGTGACTTATTCCTCACCACAAGGCCATTTTCATCTTGCTTGTTGCGGTAGATCCACTTTGTGCCAATGATATTATGCTTGCGAGGATCTGGACGTTTGACCAGTTCCCAGACATTGTTGAGCTCGAACTGATGTAATTCTTCTTGCATGGCCTGAATCCACTCAGGCTCCAGAAATGCTTCATCTACCTTAGTGGGCTCTGTGATAGAGACAAAAGCATAGTGCCCACAAAAGTTAGATAAATGTGAAGCTTTTGAGCGTGTGAGAGGACCTGGCGCTTCAATGTCATCGATGATCTTGTCAACTTGCACTTCTTTTGCAACGCGAGGATGAGCTGGTTGTCGTCGAGGAATTTGATCATTTTCCTCAGCACCATTGTCTTCAACATTATCTTCAGGTGCATCATCTCGACATTCTTCGCGTACAGGAATGAATTCTTCAGCAGATTCTTCAGTAGGAATGACATCCTCAGTTGCCTTGAACTTGATAGATTCCCCAGGAGCTGGTTCATCTAACGCAGAAGGTAGGTGCTCTCTTTGCGAGCCATTAGTTTCATCGAACCGCACATCTACAGTATCAACAATCTTGTGAAGAGCGATGTTGAAGACTCTGTAGGTGTGCGAGTCCTTTCCGTAACCAAGCATAAAACCTTCATGTGCTTTCGGTGCAAATTTAGAATTGTGATGAGGATCTCTAATCCAGCATTTAGCACCGAAGACTTTTAAATAACTCACATTGGGTTTCTTGTCAGTGAGGAGTTCATAGGCAGGCTTCTTGAAGAATTTGTGAAGATACACTCTGTTGATGATGTGGCACACGGTATCAATTGCATCAATCCAAAAATGACTAGGCGTTTTGTATTCATCAAGCATAGTGCGAGCCATCTCAACAAGAGTTCTGTTCTTGCGCTCCACGACGCCATTTTGCTGAGGAGTATAGGGAGCAGATAACTCATGAGTAATACCAAGTTCATCAAGACCGGAATTCTTGAACTCAGTTCCATTGTCACTCCTGATGTGTCTGATCTTCACACCAAAGTTAGTTGAAGCCCTCGAGGAAAATCGTTTGAAGACTTCCTGCACTTCATTTTTGTAAGTAACAATGTGTAACCATGTGTAACGATAGTAATCATCAACAATAACAAAGCCATATAGAGATGCATCATTAGTGACTGCTGAGTAATGATTAGGACCAAATAGGTCCATGTGAAGCAATTCGAAGGGACGAGTAGTGGTCATGATAGTCTTATTTGGATGCTTGGCCTTGGTCATTTTCCAGCTTCACGGGCTCCACACAAGTGATCCTTGAGGAATTTCACATTCTCAATGCCAATGACATGCTTCTTCTTTGCAAGCGTGTGCAAATTCCTAATGCTGCGTGACCAAGTCGCCGATGCCATAGCCAGCCTACGAAGCTTTTGCAAGTAGACACACGGCTGGTTGTGGTCTGTAGAGAAATCAACAATATACAAGTCTCCTCTCCTAAAGCCTTGAAGACTTTGGAATTGTCGACTTCCATAATCACAACACAACGATACTTGCCAAAGATAACAACCATATCAAGATCACAAAGCATTGAGGCCGACATGAGGTTGTATCCTAAGGACTCAACAAGCATGACTTTGTCCATGTGTATGTCCTTAGAGATCGCAACCTTACCAAGACCCAATACGACTTTTGCCTTTGTCGGCCAAAGATGATATGCTTCAGATGTGACGGTGATAAGGAGTATCCATCAATAGATTCTTGTCACCAATCATGTGATTTGTACATCCACTATCGAGGACCCACTCATTGGCTTTGGGTTGATCATCCTGCAGATGAATTAGTGCAACTTATAATCTCATATACTTCATCAGTGAAGAATATGATATCAAGTTCATCAGATGAATTTCATCAGGCAGTATAACACATAAGCGGTATGAGGACGTGTGAAATGAAAGTTCATTTCTTCATGATTAGCTGCGTCCTTTCGAGCAATTTTGCGGACCCCAACAAATTCTTGACGTTTAAAGCACGTCGGAGACCTGACCTTGCAGAAGAGGTTAGTTCTTTTCTTCACCACCCACATCTCAAGGGGTGGCAAAGAGTTCATCACTCTGCGAGCACCATATGAGAATGGTGGCATAGAGGCCAATCCATTTCGTTTCACATAAGAGGGGTTAGGGTAAGCATATGAATAAGCGGAGAAATTCTTGAGGACTTATGAACATATTGGTTTGAAGAATAATGCACATATTCATAGCCCTTAGCTCTACCCTGCGAAACAGAGTTGTTAGCACCATGATAATCATATGAGGACTTTGATCCTTTTGAGGAATTTGATCCACGTGAGGAATTTGGTCCGTATGAGGACTTGGATCCATATGAAGAAATTTGGTCAATATGAAGAGTTTGATCTGGGTTCCTATTCTTCACGGTGGTGTCATGAGGACATTCACTGAAGACTTTCAAGGCACTTCTTGGGAACCCAGATTTTCTTCATAGGGAACCGTTCTGCAGATTAGTGCCAACATATCTAGCAAATACTTCACCATTCTGATTTTTGAACAGTTTATAGTTGGAGTCAAATGACTCATCAGAAGAATGAGGAGATTCGCATGTAAAGCCAGATAAGTTAGATGGATCAACTAGAGGTCCCTTTGCAGCAACCCATGAGGTTTTGGGATACTGCTCAGGCTTCCAATATGTTCCATCAGCATTGAGTTTCCTCTCAAAGGCAATACCCTCTTTCCTAGGGTTTCTGTTGAGGATCTGCTTTTTAAGCACATCACAAAGAGTCTGATGCCCTTTGAGGCTTTTGTACATGCTGTCATGTACAATTCCTTCAACCTGCATCGCCATGATACTAGCAATGTCCTCGGATGAGGAATTAGTGATAGCAGAGGCGGTGAAGAATTTATAACAGTTGAAGCACTTGAACATTCGGTGAAGAATTAGCGATTCACGTTCAATGCACTTTAAGCATGGAGGAACAAATTCTTCCTGAGAAGCGCAGATTTGTTGAGCAAGTAATGAATCGCGCTCCTTCTGAAGATCTTCATAACTCACTCTTAGCTTCTCAAGATCTTGCTTTCTTTGAAGAAATTCATAAGAAAGTTTCTCATGATTAGACAAGAGAGTGTTATGATGACCTTGAAGGCTGTCAAACCTTGACTGAAGTCTCTGAAGATTTTCAATCAGGGCTTTAGTGCGATCCATTTCTTCACGTAACATATCATCACTTTTATCTAGCATGTTTTGAACCTTTTCCAAAGCATGTTGTTGTTTGGTGGCATGCAAACAAGTTTGGTATAGCTAGGTTCAATATCATCATCAGATCCATCATCATCAGATTCATAGTCACTAAATTCAGATGAGGAACATTCGGTTACCTCGACACCCTTTGCCATGAGACATGATGAAGAAAAGATGATGATTCTGGTTCGAAAGTCATCGTTTTGAGAGATTCCTTGAAGTCCTCAAACCAAGGATCATGACGGGTTCGATGACCTTCATAGGCGTCGGAGATTCGGTCCCGAGATAAGCCGCATTGCAAAGATGCATAATGCGCTTGTATTCATCTCTAGATAGGCGGGGATCGATGATATCCTTCGCCATGATGTCAAGTCGAGTGTACTTGCGAATATCATCTGCGTTCGCCGTCTTGCATAGATCAAGAAGACCAATTTCGATGACGGTCCACAGCTCGCTGTCCATTGCCATGAGGCGCTTCCTCATCATGGCCTTCCACTTGGGATAATCAAGACCGTCAAAGATAGGACATGTCACTTTCTTCATACCTGCGGTCGACATAACTAAAACTCGGTGGTTAAACCAAAATCACACGAACAAGGAGTACCTTGCTCGATACCAATTGAAAGTGCGTTATATCGACTAGAGGGGGGGGTGAATAGGCGATTTTTATGAATTCTTCACTAAGGAATTTGCCGGTGAGGAAATTCCTTAGCGAAGAACTACTTGCAGCGGAATAAGTACTCAGAAGTAAGCATAAGAGAATGCGGGCATGGTCATCATGATGAAATGAAGACAAACAAAGAGTACAGAAAGCGTAAACACAGGATAGCACAAGATGAAGACAAACAGACTGAAGAAATTGAACTGAAGAAATTGAGAAAGTCTTTAGTCAAAGTCTTCAAACACAGATATGAATGAACACTCAACACAGTAATGAGGAAATGAAAGAGTTGAGGAAATAGAACCAGTTAGGTTGGTGAAGACAATGATTTGGTAGACTAGTTCCAACTGCTGTCTCAGTTGTACGTCTGGTTGGAGCGGCTGAGTATTTAAACTCGAGGACACACAGTCCGGACACCCGATCGTGAGCACGCAGCTCAGGACACCAAGTCCTCACCGTATTCTCCTTGAACTAAGGTCACACAGACCTTGTCCAATCACTTGTGGTAAGTCTTCAGGCAACTTCCAAACCTTCACAGACTTGGTCACTCGGCGATCCACAATTCCTCTTGGATGCTCTAGACCATGACGCCTAACTGTCTGGAAGAAGCACAGTCTTCAAAGGTAACAAGCGTCGGATCCACGCAGGATCAATTTCTTGATGATGCTCAATCACTTTGGGTTTGTAGGGTTTGGTTTTGGGTTTTCCTCACTCAATGATTTTCGCTCAAAGTCCTCGGAGGATGGGTTGCTCTCAAATGACAAGTGTCAAGTTTCTCTCGGAGCAGCCAACCAGCTAGTGGTTGTAGGGGAGGCTATTTATAGCCTAGGAGCAGCCCGACATGATAAGACATAAATGCTCTTCAATGATATGACCGTTAGGTGGATAAGATATTTTGGGACAGGTGGCGCAAGAAGACAACAACGGTCGGAAATTTGACTCTCAAATTCCTCGGGGCTATCATGTTCCTCACTGTAGGCAATCCACACTTTGGCGAATTCCTAACTCCTTAGTCGAACAAATTCCTCGTGACCGTAAGAACTTCGTCTCATCCTTTGAAGAAATTGACTGAATCTGTATGAGATTTCAAAGGCTTCACTCGAAGGGATTGGTAGGTGTAGGATTTTGAGTTGAGCATCACATGGAAATGTTTCCTTAGTATTTCCTCGACCCCTTTAACGATGACGGTGTTTCCTATGACTCAAGAAAGAAAAATGAAACTACGAAAACAAAAGTCTTCACGCTTCATGTTCCTCAAATGAATACCAAGTCTTCAAGGTCACACCAATTTCTTCACTTTCAAAGTCTTCAGAAAGTCTTCAGAATATCAAAGTCTTCAGTCAAAGAACTTCATTTTTAGGGGTCGAATTTCACTGTGAATATCAAACTCCTGATAGGATTATAGACCTGTGTACACTCATAAACACATTAGTCCCTTAACCTATAAGTCTTCAATACACCAAAATCACTAAGGGGCACTAGATGCATTTACAGTATGGGCACTCCCCTTGGCAACTGCCAAGCTTGGGGGAGGTGCCCCGGTATCATATCACCATCACATCTCTACCTTTATCGTTTTTCTTAGTTCGATCCTTTTGGTTATATCTTGATCTAGTAGAACAAAGTTTTTAGTATGATCTAGCTTTGAGTTTTGTTTCAATCTCTATCTATGTAATCGAGTCCTTGAGTTATATATATATATAATAAAGAGTAGTTTTGTGTTGAGAGATTTGCTTTCTTGCTATGATCTTGAGGGAATAAAATTAAAGAAATAATAAAAAGAAATAAAAATATCATATATTGATCTTATGGAGAGTAATGACTTCATATATGAAGAGTATGATCAATAAATTTTGTTGAGAGTTGACAAACATAGTTTTGGTCATTGTTGCAATTAATAGGAAGTAATAAAGAAAGATAGGCTTCATATATAAATACATTATCTTGGTCATCTTTTGTAATTGTGAGCACTCATTAAAATACGACATGCTAAAAAGTTGATGTTGGACTAGGAAGACAACGTAATGGGTTACGTTTTCTTATATCTGAATAGAAGCTATATTGTCATGGATCATCCAACATGTTGAGCTTGCCTTTCCTTCTCATGCTAGCCAAATTCTTTGCACCAAGTAGAGATACTACTTGTGCTTCCAAACATCCCTTAAACCAGTTTTGCCATGAGAGTCCACCATACCTACCTATTGATTGAGTAAGATCCTTCACATAAGTTGTCATCGGTGCAAGAAATAAAAATTGCTCTCTAAATATGTATGATCTATTAGTGTGAATAAAATAAGCTTTATACGAACTTGTGATATGGAAGAAATAAAAGAGACGGAATGCATAATAAAGGTCCTTATCACAAGTGGAAATATAAAGTGACATTTTTTTGCATTAAGATTTTGTGCATCCAACCATAAAAGCACATGACAACCTCTGCTTCCCTCTACGAAGGGCCTATCTTTTACTTTTATCTTCTACCCTTATACAAGAGTCATGGTGATCATCACCTTTCTTTTTTACACCTTTTCCTTTGTCAAGCACTATATGTTGGAGAGATCTGGATATATGTCCACTCGGATGTAAGTTATCATAAAGTATATTATTGTTGACATTACCCTTGAGGTAAAAGGTTGGGAGGTGAAACTATAAGCCCCTATCTTTCTCTGTGTCCGATTGAAACTTTGTACCCATAAGTATCGCGTGAGTGTTAGCAATTGTGAAAGATTAAATGATAGTTGAGTATGTGTACTTGCTGAAAAGCTCTTATATTGACTCTTTATGATGTTATGATAAAATGCAATTGCTCCAATGACTGAGATCATAGTTTATTAGTTTTCAATGAAGTTTCCGATTCATATTTTACTTTGTGAATGAATTGTTACTTTAGCATAAGAATTATATGGCATTATATATATGTTGTTGTTCTAAAGATGATCCCGATGCCCTCATGTCCGTATTTTATTTTATCGACACCTTTATCTCTAAACATGTGGACATGTTTTTCGATGTCGGCTTTCGCTTGAGGACAAGCGAGGTCTAAGCTTGGGGGAGTTGATACGTCCATTTTACATCATGCTTTTATATTCATATTTATTTCATTATGGGCTGTTATTACACATTATATCACAATACTTATACCTTTTCTCTCTTATTTTATAAGGTTTACATGAAGAGGGAGAATGCCGACTGCTGGAATTCTAGACTAGAAAAGGAGAAAATATTAGAGACCTATTCTGCACAACTTCAAAAGTTCTGAAACTCCATAGAGAATAATTTTGGAATATATAAAAAATATTGGGCGACGAAATCACCAGAGGAGGGCCACCTGCTAGCCACAAGGGTGGAGGGCGCGGCCCCCGTCCTTGTGGCCCCCCTGGCAGGCCCCCGACGCCCATCTTCTCCTGTATGGTGTGTTTTGACCTGGAAAAAAATCAGAAGGAAGCTTTCGGGACGAAGCGCCGCCGTCTCTAGGCGGAACCTGGGCAGAACCAGTCTAGGGCTCCGGCGGAGCTGTTCTGCCGGGGAAACATCCCTCCGAGAGGGGTAAATCATCGCCATCGTCATCACCAACGAATCCTCTCATCGAGAGGGGGTCAATCTCCATCAAAATCTTCACCAGCACCATCTTCTCTCAAACCCTAGTTCATCTCTTGTATCTGATCTTTGTCTCAAAACCTCAGATTGGTACCTGTGGGTTGCTAGTACTGTTGATTACTCCTTGTAGTTGATGCTAGTTGGTTTATTCGGTGGAAGATTATATTTTCAGATCCATAATGATAATTAATACTCCTTTGATCTTGATCATGAATATGCTTTGTGAGTAGTTACGTTTGTTCCTGAGGACATGGGAGAAGTCTTGTTATAAGTAATCATGTGAATTTGGTATTCGTTTGATATTTTGATGAGATGTATGTTGTCTCTCCTCTAGTGGTGTCATGTGAACGTCGACTACATGACACTTCATGAGCCTAGGGGAAGGCATTGGGAAGTAATAAGTAGATGATGGGTTACTAGAGTGATAGAAGCTTAAACCCTAGTTTATGCGTTGCTTCGTAAGGGGCTGATTTGGATCCATATGTTTCATGCTATGGTTAGATTTATCTTAATTCTTGTTTTGTACTTGCAGATGCTTGCGAGAGGGGTTAATCATAAGTGGGAGGCTTGTCCAAGGAAGGCAGCACCCAAGCACCGGTCCACCCACATATCAAATTATCAAAGTAACGAACGCGAATCATATGAACATGATGAAAACTAACTTGACAACAATTCCCATGTGTCCTCGGGAGCGCTTTGCTTTATATAAGAGTTCGTCCAGGTTTGTCCTTTGCTACAAAAAGGATTGAGCCACCTTGCTGCACCTTGTTTACTTTTGTTACTTGTTACCCATTATGAATTATCTTATCACACAACTATCTGTTACCGATAATTTCAGTGCTTGCAGAGAATACCTTGCTGAAAACCGCTTGTCATTTCCTTATGCTCCTCATTGGGTTCGACACTTTTACTTATCGAAAGGACTACGATAGATCCCCTATACTTGTGGGTCATCACGGTCTTGTGTATCGGTCCGCTGAGCGGTCCAGACGCGATTTCTTGTGCAAACTAGAGACAAATGTGGGGGAGGTTTGCGGGAGTCTGAACACGTGAAACATCGATCTCCTCCCCCTAGCCCACCCAAAAGGAAGGTGGAGCCCGCGCTTTAGTAGCATCCCGCACTGTTTCCGCCAAAATCCCCCACTCTCTTCTTCACCTCCCCGCCGCTCTCCACCCAATTCCCGCTCTTTTCTCCTACCCTCTCCTTCCTTCCATCATCGATGCATGGAATTGTTGGAGAACCTGTCAGAGATGGAGCCGACGGAGGTGCCGAAGGATCCGAGCATCATGCTCGTCCGAAAGATCAGCTCGAAAACGCGGAAAAATCGCCGCGTCAAAGCGAAGGCCACAAAGGAGGAGAAGCTGAAGAGGCGGCTAGCCACTGGTTGGCCTGGTGGTGGCTATGGGCTTGGAGGCCATGGAGCATGAGGCGGACAACGAAGTCGTGGAGGACGCCGCCAGATGGGTGTGCCCATAGTACAGACGGTGCCGTGGCCGGAGCCTTACAATCCTCCATGCTACTACGCTGCCAAGCAGCTCACAACCACCGCCGGTGCGGTTCCTTACATCTTTGATGTTAACGCGGTGCCGCTCTTCTTTTTGTATTCTTCACCGCAGCTCGTCCAGGCGAGGTTGACGGGCGGGGAGCAGATGGGTGCCCGCACGCTGTTTGCTGCAATGCCGAGAGCGGGGGAGCTGGTGTACGACACAGAGTGGGAGATGCTCGATATCATCCACGACAAAGGCGAGGGAGGAGGAGGGGCCTAGGAGGACGGGCAGGTGGAAGACTCGGATCCCACCCAGTCCGGCAACTACCCACAACAATAGTCCTGCACCTAGACGGCCACGCAAAAGTCCTACCCCCAGACTGGCGATGGCACACATCAATAGCAGCATTGGGCCGAGCGGCATCCGGAGGGGGGAGGAGGAGGACGGTGCCCCAGATGATACAGCCGACGATCCGAAGAAGAAGGGTAGAGGAGAAATATTCAACACGCGGGAGGACGAGCTACTGTGCGATGCATGGTTGGCCACTAGCCTCGATCCTGTCCATGGCACAGAGCAAAATGGCACAATCTTTTGGAGGAACATTCACATATGGTTCCATGAGCACAAGCATTTTGCGCCCTACTCCGATGCGTTGATCCACAACCGTGAGTGGAGGTCCCTCAACCATCGATGGTACACCATCCAAGAGGCTGTCACCAAGTATTACGGGAACTTGAAGCATCTCATCGCACGACGGCCTAGCGGTGAACAAATCACCGAGCAAGTTAGTTGATCACTAGCCGAATATGCTTTAGTTTTGTTCATCACTAGCCGAACATATATTGTTTTGTTGCTCACAAGACGGATATGCATTGTTTCACTTTGTAGCCTACTCGTGCTTGTGTGGTGTACAAGAAATTGGAGAAGAAGTCCTTCACCGTCATGCATTGTTGGTTCAAGTTGAATGGGAAACCGAAGTGGAACGTTTTCATTGCCAAGACCGCCGCCCAAACCAACGAGGAAGAAACCGGTGAACCTACCGACCCAGCCCAAGAACTGCCGAAAAAGGTTAGAAGAAATTTACGGGGCAAGAAGTGGGAGGAGGAGAGGGCGAAGCGAGAAGGTGTGGCAGCTAAGCTGGTGCAGAGGTTCGAGGAGATCTTGGCGAAGAAGGAGGAGGCATGCGTGACGCACTCGGACATCAAGGAGGAGAGGAAGGCAGAGAGTTTCAAGCAGTTGATGGAGCCGACGGAGAAGAAGATCAAACTCGAAGAGAGGAGGACCATGATCAAAGAGAGGAAGACGATGCTACTTCTTGATCTTGTGTTGGTTTTTTCCTTAAAGAGGAAAGGCTGATGCAGCAAAGCAGAGATAAGTATTTCCCTCGGTTTGAGAACCAAGGTATCAATCCAGTAGGAGACTGATATGTCTCCAACGTATCTACTTTTCCTAACGCTTTTCCTCTTGTTTTGGACTCTAATTTGCATGATTTGAATGAAACTAACCCCGGACTAATGTTGTTTTCAGCAGAACTACCATGGTGTTGTTTTTTGTGCAGAAATAAAAGTTCTCGGAATGGAACGAAACTTCACGAGGAATTTTTATATAATGTATAAGAATTTCTGGAGCCAAGACCTACCGGAGAGGGGCCCCTGGGTGGGCACAACCCACCAGGGCGTGCCCCCCTCTCCTGGCGTGCCCAGGTGGGTTGTCCCCACCTGGTGGCCCTGCTGACCCTGAAACCAACGCTACAAAATCCTATTTTTCCAAAAAAAACAGGGAGAAAGAATTATCATGATCCACGAGACGGAGCCACCGTCACCTCCTGTTCTTTATTGGGAGGCCAGATCTGGAGTCCGTTTGGGGCTCCTGAGAGGGCGATCTTCGTTCTTCGTCATCACATACCCTTCTCCGTCGCCAATTCCATGATGCTCCCCATCGGGTGCCATGAAATCAGCTCTGAACCGTTTATGTTATCATAATTATATCCATGTTCTAGATCCGATCTTGCAAGTTATAGTCACCTACTACGTGTTATGATCCGGCAACCCCGGAGTGACAATAGTCGGGACCACTCCCTGTGATGACCGTAGTTTGAGGAGTTCATGTATTTACTATGTGTTAATGCTTTGTTCCAGTTCTCCATTAAAAAGGAGGCCTTAATATCCCTTAGTTTCCAATATGGATCCCGCTGCCACGGGAGGGTAGGACAAAAGATGTCATGCAAGTTCTTTCCATAAGCACGTATGACTATTTATGAAATACATGCCTACATTATATTGATGAACTGGAGCTAGTGCCATATCGCCCTAGGTTATAACCGTCTCATGATGAATAGCATCCAACAAGCGACCGATCAAATGCCTACAAATTTATCTCATATTGTTCTTGCTAAGTTAGTACTGCTATCATCACTGTTACACTTGCTACAAAATTAGTGCTATCACTGTTACTGCTACTACTGTCACTACTATCAAAACTATCAAACTACTTTGCTACTGATCACTTTGCTGCAGATAATTAATCTCCAGGTGTGGTTGAATTGACAACTCAGCTGCTAATACCTTCAAATATTCTTTGGCTCCCCTTGTGTCGAATCTATAAATTTGGGTTGAATACTCTACCCTCGAAAACTGTTGCGATCCCCTATACTTGTGGGTTATCAAGACCTTTTTCTGGCGCCGTTGCCGGGGACCATAGCTATATTTGTTGAGTCACTTGGTATTATTATCATATTATCACTATTCAGAATCTGAAGGATGCTAAGACTAAGACATTCCACTCAAAGACGAGGGGAGGTAAGGAACTTCCATCCAGTTCTGCTTTAGATTCACCTTCTCTTATAAGTAAACTTGCAACACCACCACATGCTATCAATTCTAATATGTCGCAAGTTATTGATGATGTGTGACGCCCCCGATTCGACCGTACACTAATCATGCACGCAAATGTGTACGACCAAGATCAGGGACTCACGGGAAGATATCACAACACAACTCTAGACACAAATAAAACAATACAAGCTTCATATTACAAGCCAGGGTCCTCGAGGGCTCAAATACAAGCTCGATACACAAGGGTCAGCGGAAGCAACAATATCTGAGTACAGACATAAGTTAAACAAGGATGCCTTAGGAAGGCTAGCACAAACACAACACGATCGAAGAGGCAAGGCCTCCTGCCTGGGACCTCCTAACTACTCCTGGTCTTCGGCGGCCACCATGTAGTAGTACTCGTCGGCGGTGGCATCTGGCTCCAAGGATCCACCATCTGGTTGCATCAACCGGAAATAAGAAGCAAGGGGAAAAGGGGTAGCAAAGCAACCATGAGTACTCATCCAAAGTACTCGCAAGCATCAGATCTATACTAAGTATGCATTGATATCAAATGGAAGGGATGTATCTGTGGACTGAACTGCAGAATGCCAGAATAGAGGGGAAGGCCTAGTGTCGGTGTCAAAACCGGCGGATCTCGGGTACGGGGTCCGAACTGTGCGTCTAGGCGGATGGTAATAGGAGACAAGGGACACGATGTTTTTACCCAGGTTCGGGCCCTCTCGATGGAGGTAATACCCTACTCCTGCTTGATTAATATTGATGATATGGGTAGTACAAGAGTACATCTACCACGAGATCAAGGAGGCTAAACCCTAGAAGCTAGCCTATGGTATGATTGTTCTTCGTCCTACGGACTAAAACCCTCCAGTTTATATAGACACCGGATAGGTTAGGGTTACCAGAGTCGGTTACAATGGTAGGAGATCTACATATCCGTATTGCCAAGCTTGCCTTCCACGCCAAGGAAAGTCCCATCCGGACACGGAACGAAGTCTTCAATCTTGTATCTTCATAGTCTTGGAGTCCGCCGTGACGATAGTCCGCTATCCGGACACCCCTAGTCCGGACTCCTCGGTAGCCCCTTTAACCAGGCTTCAATGACGACCAGTCCGCGCGTTGATTGTCTTCGCATTGCGGCGGGTTCCTCCTCCGAATACTTCATAGAAGGTTTTGAACACCAGGATAGTGTCCGGCTCTGCAAAACAAGTTCCACATAACACAGTAGAGAGAATAATTTTTTCACAGATCTGCTGACGTATTCCGCGGCGTGACATCACACCACAACCAGGCCTTTACATGAATCGTTTTTTACCGTTCCACCTTAGCGCGTTTAGCGAGGAGGTTTCCTTGGCACGTCTTATCAAAGCATAGATCGTGCCCCCTTATTCCGGGATTCTCATCAATACGGACGTGGGTAACCCATCCGCGCCATTGATTACGGCGCTTGGGAGATTAGCGAGTTTTACCAGGCTAGTGGGGGACGCATAGTTCCGTCCGTCCATGTAAGGGGATAAGGATCCACCTTTACACCTACGCCTTCTTCCTCCTTTGCTCCTTCATTTCCGCGCACTCGAGCTCCAGCGCCCAAGTCCGCACATCCCACCTCAACCTTCTCCAACCATGTCAGGAGCGGGAGGCTGGTGGATGGCCTCCTCCGTCACGGAGGGCACATCACAAGATCTGGGAGGCCGGATACTTGTCCGGCGATATCGCAGACAGGCTGCCCGACGCGGGGCAGCTCATTCCAACCCCCAGGCCCCATAAGAGGGTGGTGTTTCTCCCCCACTTCCTCTGCGGACTAGGTTTTCCACTTCACCATTTTGTTCGGGGGCTCATGTTCTACTACGGCCTAGACTTCCACGACCTGGCCCCGAATTTTATCCTCAACATCTCGGCGTTTATCGTGGGTGCGAGGCCTTCCTCGCATCCAGCCCCACTTCGCCTATGGCTGAAGATCTTCAATGTCGGGCGAAGGTAGTCGGCGGCCGTCAAGCGGAGTCTTGAGGCGCCATGGTCGGCAAGATGGCCAAGGTCCTGTGGCTCGAGGCGCCTTCGCGCGAACAATAAAGGGTGGCAATCGGGTGGTTCTACATCACCGAGCCACGCGACCCTGAATGGGTGGCGGCCCCAATTCAGATTTGGCTTCCCCACACGCTCTCGTCATGGAAAGAGACGGGCCCGACGTGGGGAATTGAACGAGCTATCCGGACTCCAAACATGCGTTGAAACCTGGTGGACAAGAATCTCGGGCTTGTCGACGTAATCCGTGATGCTCATCCGCGGATTCTCCCATGCCAACAACAGCCTTCAATTTGTGGGAGTTCGATCCAAAGACAACGATCGAACCTTGAGCCGCTCTTGACACCACGTACGAAGATGCCTGGAAGGTGCTGTTCAAGGGCGCCGAAGCCCCCGCATCCGCTAACAAAGATCGCGGATACAACTCGCGGCGTCAAGCCGGCGAGGTAAGTTATTTTGCCCTTTACGGGACTCTTTCTTCATAGATTGACTCTATGCGGGATCTAAAACTCCCTAATCTTTGACAGGACTGGCTGAAGACATCCGGACAGATTAGCAGTCTGGCTCCTTTGCCGGAAGACCCGGCGGACGCCCGATTGACGGGGCTGCTGGCTCCGGCGCCCCATGTGGTGCCGGAGAAGAAGGCCAAGAAGGAAGACCAGGTGCTGTCAGATTCTGAAGCAGAATCTTCTCCTGAAGACGAGGAGGAGGAAGAAGAAGCTTCTCCCCCAGCGGGGGAGGAGAGGAAAAGGAAGGCCGCCTAACCTGGGAGGCCGGAGGGTCCAAGAAGGGAAGAACCCTTCCTCCGGACTTCTCCACCAACGTCGACGACGACGAGGAGGATTGGCCAACAAGGGCCAAGCCCCTGGCGAGATCGTAAGTGTACGGATACCCATGGCTTTTATATCATTGCATAGTGTTCTCTAATACCGAACCATCATGCAGCCCGCCCAAGGGCTAGTTCGCCGCTTCGACAAGCGGGTCCCTGAGTTCGTCGGAAATGGAGAGTACTTCACTTCCGACCGCCTCCTCACCTCATGCCACGGGCGACACCGCGGTGGGGCCCCAAGAGGGGCTTGGTCAAGAGGAAGTGGCGTAGGAGGCACCACAAGGCAACCTCCCGGACTCCAGGCGCGTGGGGGGCAAGACCCCCAGGGGCTCCAATGTAACGCCCGGGTGGTTATGCGACAGTAATCACCCCGGTTCTGTTAATTAACTACTCGTTGATTCGAATCCGTCCTAAAACAAAAATCAAAACTAGATCAAACGAAAAAGGGTTTCGAAAATAAATTCTAAAATGTTCGGGGGTTGTTTAAAATAACTAACCTAATATTGGTGGGGTGCACTAATTTTTACAAAATGCGAGAGCATTTTAAATAAACTAAAAACAGAAAAAGAAAAAAAAATAACAGAAGAAAATCAAAACAAAACTGGGGAGGGGAAAACCCCCCCTGGCCCAGCAGCCCTCCCCTCTCCCCTTTTGGCCCATTCCCCTTCCCCACAGGCGGCCCACCGCCCACCGCCCACCACCGCCACTTACCCCCCACCCCGGCTAACCCTAGCCGCCACCCCACTCCTCCCCCGCGCCCGCTCCTCGCCCTCTCCCCGATCGGATCGGGCGGAGAAATCCCGACCGACCACCCCCGCGCCCCCCTCTCCCGCCGCGTCCCCGCCCACCACCGCCCCGGACCCTCCCTCTTCTCCTCCCCATCGCCGCTGGGAGCTCCCCTCCTCCGTCGCCCCCACAGAGCCCGTGCGGCCTCCGCCATGGTCCGCTCGGCCTCCACCTCCCCGACTCACGGGGCGCCCCACCCCCCTCCCGACGGTCATCGTGGCCTCACCGAGCCCGCCGCTAGGCCCCGCCCCCAGTGAGGCTCCCTCTCTCCCTCCCCGGTCGGCACGGGCTCCGGCCACAGACCGTTCCCTCGGCTCCCTCTCCTATTCCGACGACGCCAGGTAGCCCTTGCACCCGTCGCGCGCTCGGCGCCATGGTTACTTGCCGCGCGCCCCGTTCCTCTCCTTTTCCCCTGGGATCCGGCCGCCCGGGCCCCGACCCGGCCACCGCTGGATCGCGCCCCTTCCTTCCTCCGTCAGCGACCTCTCGCGCGACGCCTCGAGCCCCTCGTCCCCCCGTTCGGCGCCCTCGCCGCCCGAGCCCTCGTTCCCCCGACGGGCTGCCGGCCCGGCCCGACCACCACCTCGTCGCCGGACTCGCCGGGCTTCTGCCACTGGCCCCGGCCAGGCAAGTGGTTTCGGCCACGCCATGTGCAGGCTCAGGCGCCCTCGATCGCGCCGATCCCCCACAGATCGCGGCTGACCCGATTCAAGCGTCGCCCTGCGCCTCGCACTCACGCCTGATTGGCAAGGCCAGCAGCGAGGCCCACCCCTCAAAAAAAAAAAGAACGTTTTTAATTAAAAACAGAATAAAAATAAAATGATAATGAATAAGAATAAATTAACTAACTAACTAATTAATTAATTAATTGAGTAATTAATTAAACTAATTAATTCTGAATTAATTAACCCTAATCATTAATTAACTTAATTAAGTAATGTTAATTAAAACTGATTAGGTTAATTAGTCATTAGTGAATGACATGCGGGACCCACCTGTCAGGGTTGACTCAGTCAACCATGTTGACTGATGACGTCAGCATGACATCATGCTGATGTCATAAATGCATTTTCGAAATTAATTAAATAATTAATAAAATTCCAGAAATTAATAAAATCTTTTAATAATCATATCTTTTAATCCGTAATCCGGATTAAAATAATTTCAACATGAAAGTTGCTCGAGCGACGAGGCGAATCCGGATCGCAATCCGTTTGTCCACCACACGCCTCTAACCTATCGAACCTGCAAACTTTCCTCTCCGGTTCATCTGTCTGACAGACGTCCGGAACCGGGATAACTTCCCGGATGTTTTCCCCCCTAAACCAGTACCCTTCTTACCACGTTAGGGCACGCCTAGCATCGCTTCTTGGCATGTCATGCATCGTTATGCATCTGTTACCGTGTATTCATTGTTTCTTCCCCTCTTCTCTTGGTAGACTACAAGACCGACGCTGCGGTGGCCGCCTCGACTACGGTGTTGACGACCCTCTCTCTTGCCGAGCAACCAGCAAGCCCCCTTGATCACCAGATATCGCTTACTCTTATCTACACCGCTTGCATTAGAGTAGCATAGCATGTTACTGTTTTGAGATACTCCTATATTCGCTGCATAGCTTTGTCCTTGTAACTTCATTGTTACCTTACCGCAATCCTATATGCTTAGTATAGGATGCTAGTACTTTCATCTGTGGCCCTACTTTCTTGTCCGTCTCTCGCGTGCTATATATCGGGCCGTGATCACTCGGGAGTTGATCACGGGTATATACTATATACTTATACATGATACATGTGGAGACTAAAGTCGGGTCGGTGATGGAGCACCATGAGTGGATCATTGTGGCGGAGCGGCAGGCAGGTTGAGACCGCCTAGGAGAGAGGTGGGCTGGCCTGTTCGCGTTCGCGGATACTTAACACGCTTAACGAGGTCTTGGTATTTGATCTGGGTTGGCTCTGAGCTTATACGCACTAACCATCTACGGGAGTAGTTATGGGTATCCCGGCCGTGGTATCGGCCGAAGCACTTCAGACGTCGGCGACGGCGCGCGCCGGATTGGACTGGAACGCTTTGTTAGGCTAGGTCTGCTTCCGCCACAGACGCAACGTCTTGAGTGTGCTCGAGGCGATGGGCCTGCCCTGCGCGCTTAGGTTTAGACCGCGTGTTGGCCTCTCTGTTGTGCCTAGGTGGGGCTGCGACGTGTTGATCTTCCGGCCGGGCATGACCCGGAAAGTGTGTCCGCCAAATGGGATCAAGCGTCTTTGGGTAAGATGGTGCACCCTGCAGGAAGTTAATCTATTCGGATAGCCGTGATCTTGATAATGGACGACTTGGAGTTGTACCTTGAGCTTATGACAACTAGAACCGGATACTTGATAAAACACACCTTCCAAGTGCCGATACAACCGGTGGTCGCTCTCGCTCAGGGGTTATGAGCGAGGATTGCGGGTAGGATTATTGCTATATGATGTTACTTGGAGGACTTGATTGTCCCTCCTACTGTTCTAAGGCAGTGTCCGTGTTTAGTCTTCGTTAAGACTAGCTATCCCCTCTTATTACGGCATTCTGCAGCTCAGTCCATCGATATGGCCTTTACACATATATCCATGCATATGTAGTGTAGCTCCTTGCTTGCAGTACTTTGGATGAGTACTCACGGTTGCCTTGTTCCCCTTTTCCCCTACCTCTACTTGATTGCTGCAACTGACGATGGAGCCGGGATCCCGACGCCACCGCCTCGGCGACTACTACTCTGGAGGCGCCTACTACTACGTGCAGCCAGCGACGACGCACCAGGAGTGACCTAGGAGGATCCCAGGCAGGAGGCCTGCTCCTCTTCGATCTGTATCCCGCTTTGTGCTAGCCATCTTATGGCACCTTGTTTAACTTATGTCCGTACTCAGATATTGTTGCTTCCACGACTGCCTATGATCGAGCACTTGTATTCGAGCCCTCGAGGCCCCCGGCTTGTATTATGATGCTTGTATGACTTATTTTTTTGTAGAGTTGTGTTGTGATATCTTCCGTGAGTCCTTGATCTTGATCGTATACATTTGCGTGCATGATTAGTGTACGATTGAATCGAGGGCGTCTGAAGTTGGTATCGAGCCGACTTCTGTAGGAATCCCCTTCCACACTCCTTGGCGAAGTCGAGTCTAGACATTGCAAAACTTTTACTAACTTGGCTGTGTGCCTTACGGGCCCACGCCGCCATCGGGTGGTACTAGGATCTTTTACTCCTCGACCTTTACTCGGGACTCAACTCTCTTCTACTCGGGTTAAACGATTTTACTAACTATCACTAGGATCCCGTGATCGCATTCACCCCAAAGTTGGATATAGCCTTAGTTGTTTTTGGAATTGTATTTGAGCAATTTCCACACCGTCATTTGACTCCTTTGAAACGTCTTTGTTTTCGAGATGGAACCCACGAGGCAGGTCGTGCGCCACACGACGGCCATTGGTGCCTCGGGATCACTGCGGTGCTAGCCGAGATGATGACCTATCTGGGTTATCGCTGGCACCTGAGTACACCGCCTATGAGGAGTACCAGGACTATAACCGGGAGCGATGCAGCGCCATCGTCCACCTCTACTCTCGGAGTATGAGTCCACTCTTGTCTGCACACACGCACATGGTGTTGGAGTGACTATCGATATGGCAGTCCACGATGCTGCTTATGCTGCTCGACACGCCTTCGTGCGAGTATCGAGAGTTGGACACCTCCCCTTCGAGCACATTGCTATCGCGTCGATGTTGGTGAGGAGGTTACTACACCGCTGCCTACACCATCGTCACCAGAGAGCCCTTCCACCATCGTAACTTTGTTACGCATCTCGATGGGCTGGATCGAGCTAACCGAGCTCTTCGCCACGAGTTGTACATCACCCGTCGGCACCTCTACCGTGCTCGACGCTGATGCACCCTTTGTCCGATCCGGAGCTGCGCGCTTCTGCGATCTACCCAGCCAGACCGTGATGCCCCAGGTGTCGGTTGGCGACGTGGAGGCTACTCTCCGCGCTTGGCCCTTTCTCGCCACCGGACGCCGGATTCAGCACCGTGAGTATCCGCTGCCCCAGTGTCACCGACGTGGAGGACTATCCACTGCCGACTACCAGCTTTGAGCTCTGACTACCTCCGCATGCATCGTGGGGCTGATGTAGACTTGCTTGTTAGTGTTTGATGTATTCGCCATGAGCCTGTGTGCGCCTATGATGTAGTAGTCTATGTAATCGGACTCTATGTATCGAACTCTATGCATGATTCCTTTTGTAAGATATGCCAACTACTATGTAGTTCCCATCATGCTGCTTTCATTATGCATGTTTCATCATGAATGATTCTCGCTCTTGCTTAATTTCTCAAATGTTGAACTACCCTGTTATATAATAGCGGGATGGTTAGGCCAGCCGGTCGTGGTCGTGGTGCCAACTTCCCACCACCGCTTTGAGTACATGGCTGGTATGATCCAACAGCTCGAGATGAATCGCCAGCTCATGGAGAACATGATGGCTCGATTCCTCGCCTCAATATGCACCAGCACCCAAACGGGACAACTCTGCAGGATTTCATACGCCTGAACCCCAGCGTGTACCGCAGCTCAACTCAGCCACTGGATGCTGATGACTGGCTCCGTGACATCACCTATGAGATGGAGTCTGCCGATGTAGCCCTCGCCACTATGTCACCTTTGCTTCCTTCTTCCCAAGGACCCGCAGCTCAATGGTGGGACAGCCACCGGCGTACTCTGCCAGTTGGAACACTCATCACCTGGCCAGACTTCCAGGCTGCCTTCCGTGCCCGCTTCATCCCTCAAGGGGTCATGGACCGGAAGAAGCGTGAGTTCCGCAACCTCACCCAAGGCAACAAGACTGTTGAAGCCTATCAGCGAGAGTTCTTGGACTTGTCTCGCTATGTCAAGAGGATATTGCAACTGATGCACGCAGACAAGAGAAGTTCCGTGACGGTCTTCAAGCTGACATCAAGCTCGCACTTCTAGTGCACGACTTTGCTGATTTCGCCACCTTGGTGAACAAAGCTATCAATGTCGAAACTGGTCTGCAGGAATACCAGAGCTCTAACAGGCGCAACCGTGACACGGGCTCATCTTGGCCCGTCCTCGCAGGCGCAAGATATGGATTCCCAACAGCATGTACCAGCCAATGCTTCGCTTCAAAGCGAACTATGCTACACCTCGCTCGCCTACAACTAAGCAGCGAAGCTTCCAGCTCCACCACCCCAAGCTCTGTTCCCACTCCCAATAATGGCTTATGCTTGAAAGCGGACAGCGAGGCACCGTGCTAGAGAATGCAACCGTAACCGAGAATCAATCGGCCCTTCCAAAGAATCGGCCGTGGAAACAACGAACCGCAACAACACCGGCAAGTCTTATGGGCAAGCTCAGGCCAACCACGTTGATCCGAGCGAAGCTCAAGACCAGCTGCTCTTGTGATGGGTACACTCGTAAATTCAGTACCAGCATCTGCTTTATTCGATTCAGAGCATCGCATTCATTCATGTCTCAAGACTTTGCATACAAGCATGGCGTTAAGTGTGAAGAGATGAACTCTTCGGTAGTGGTAAAACCCCATTGGGACAATGTCAAACCTCCATGGTTGGCGCGGCGTCCCGTGGAAATCGAAGGGTTGGAATTCTATGCCTCCCCATTATCCTCAAGGCGTCTAACATCGACCTCATTTTGGGGATGGATTGGTTGAAAGCGCATACGGCGTCAATCGTTTGCGCCACTAAGACCGTCCATCTGCTGCACCCTTCGATGAAATAGTGGCTACAATGCTCGCCTGCGGTTCAAGATGCCGAGGCAAGGCTCTATGCATTGAATGCATTGAACGCCGCACCCTCGAGGGAATTGAAAACATTCACTGCTGCTTGCGATTTCCAAGACGTCTTTCTGAAGAACTTCCAGGATTCCCCGCTAGAGCTGTCGAATTCGTCATCGACTTGAAACCAGCACCACTCCTATAGCCAAGCGTCCCTACAAGATGCCGCCGATGAACTCCTTGAGCTAAAGGAGGAAATCGACAAATCTCTTCAAAGCGGCTTCATTCGCCCAAGTTGCTCACCTTGGGGAGCACCTTCTCTTTTGTCAAGAAGAAGGATGGGACAAACCGATTGGTCCAAGACTACCGTCCTATAAATCAAGCTACCATTCGAATAAGTATCCTCTTCCTCGGATCAATGATCTTTATGATCAATTGGCTGGTTCGTCAGTGTTCTCAAAACTCGACTTGAGGTTAGGTTACCACCAGATCCGTGTTCGTGAGGAGGATATCCCCAAGACCGCATTTGTGACTCGTTATGGTTCATACGAGTACACCGTCATGTCTTCGCTTAACCAATGCTCCAGCCACCTTCTCTCGCTTTGATGAACTATATATTCATGGATTACCTCGACAAGTTAAGTCGTGGTTTATCTGGATGATATCCCGATCTATTCCAAGAATGAAGAAGAACATGCTGAACATCTTCGTCTTGTCTTTGGAAAAGCTACGAGAGCATCAACTCTATGCCAAGTTCTCCAAGTGTGAATTTTGGCTTCCGAAGTAACCTATCTTGGGCATGTCATCTCTAAGGATGGTATTGCCGCCAACCCCGAAAGAGTTCAGGCTATTCTCGATTGGACTCCTCCAAGAACGTTAAGCAAGTCGAAGTTTTCTCGGTCTCGCCACTATTGCCGTCGATTAAATGAGAACTTCTCCAAGATTGCCGAGCCTCGACTAACCTGTTGCATAAGGCGCCAAATTCCAATGGATGATAAATGTCGGGAAAGTTTCCGAGCACTCAAAGACAAGTTGACGTCGCCCCAAAGCTAGCTCCTCCCGATACTAAGAAGGACTTCGTCATTTATCGCGACGCTCTCGTCAAGGTTTAGGCGGTGTCCTAATGCAAGAGCGCAAAGTGGTTGCTTATGCCTCTCGACAGCTTGCCCTCACGAGGAGAACTACCCAGTTCACGACCTCGAACTTGTCATTCATTCATGCGCTAAAGCAATGGCGACATTACCTTCTCGGTAATCGCTATGCGAGATCTTCACCGACCACCAAAGTCTGAAGTATCTGCTTACTCAGCCAGACCTGAACCTCCGTCGTGAGAGATGGATGGAGACTGCAGACTTTGATTTGGGTATTTCCTATACGCGAGCAAGGCTAATGTAATGGCTGATGCCTTGAGCCGCAAGTCTTATCAAGCAACCACCTTCAGTTCACAAAGTTCAGCCCCACTTGTTGAAGAATTCAGAAAGCTGAACCTCCATATTGTTCCTCCGGTGCACTCGCTCCCCTCCTCCGGAGTTCCGCAAGATGAATCTCCGTGTTGTTCCCCAGGTTCCCTCTATACCTGGCTGTTGAACCCGATCTCGTGGGCACCATAAAGACAATGCAGGATTTGACTCAAGTCTACAAGCTTAAACAAGACATCGGAAAGGAAATCCTCATCCTTCACTATTGCTTGATGATGGCGCCTTGTACTTCAAAGGCCGCCTAGTGGTGCCATGTAAGAAGGAAAACCTGAATATGACTCGAAGGTTATGCAAGAAGCTCATGATACGCCTCTATGTATCCATCCCGGCAGTACAAAGATGTATCAAGACATTCGCCGAGATTCCGTGGTCTAATATGAAGCGTGGACATTGCTCGCTATGTTTACGAGTGTGACGTTTGCCGTCGTATCAAAGCAGAACATCAAAGGCCTCTTTGAACTCTGCAACCTATCTCTATTCCGAATGGAAATGGGACCATGTTGAAATGGACTTCGTCACGGATTTCCCAAATCGCAGAAAGGTAATGATGCTATTCTTGTCGTCATTGACCGGCTTTCTAAAGTTGCACATTTTCGGCGGTCAAAGAAACGATCATCGCTAGCCACTTGCAACGCTCTATATGTCGAAATTGTTTCACTTCACGGTATTCCACCGGTTATCGATTCGGACCGTGGCAGCTTATTCACTTCAAGATTCGGGCAAGTTTCCAAGAAGCTATGGGGACTCATTTATCTTTTAGATCGCTTTTCATCCGCAGATCTCAAGGGCAAGTTGAACGTGTCAACCAAATTCTCAAGACATGCTTCGAGCTTGTGTCGTTCCTTTGGCAAGAAATGGGAGGAATCTCTCCGTATGCTGAGTTCTCTTATAATAATAGCTATCAAGCTAGTCGAAGATGGCCCCTTCAAGTGTTATATGGACGAAAGTGCGAACCCCTCCGAACTGGTCGAATCGGGAACGCCCACTCTTCGTCCGGATATTATCCAACATGCGAAGAACAAGTCCGCATTATTCGCGAGAATCTCAAGACTGCTCGATCGCGTCAAAAGAGTAATTATGACCGTCATCACAAAGACATGGTCTATCAACTTTGGCGAAAAGGCCTATCTTCGCGTTACACCAATGAAGGGTGCTCACCGCCGGGATCAAGGGCAAGTTAGCTCCTCGCTATATTGGCCCTTTCACTATTCTGGAAAGGCGTGGAAAAGTGGCTTATCAACTGGAGCTTCCGTCGAACCTTTCTCAGGTTCACGATGTGTTCCACGTGTCCCAACTCCGACGCTGCTTCAAGGACCCAATCCGAGCGAAGGACCATGAAGTGCTCGAATTGCAACAGGACCTCTCCTATAAAGAGCATCCGGTCCGCATTCTCGACCAAGCTGAACGCCGCACACGTCGGGGCGATCAAGTTCCTCAAAGTCCAAAGGTGAATCACTCAAGATGAAGCCACACAGGAACGCGAGGATCGTCTTGAGATGAATATCCCGCACTCTTTCCTTCTACCTCCTAAATCTCGGACGAGATTTCTTGTAATGGAGGAGATTTGTAACACCGGATGGTTATGCAACAAGAATCACCCGGTTATGTTAATTAACTCTCGTTGATTCAACCCGTCCTAAAACAAAAATCAAAACTAAAACAAACGATAAAAGGTTTCAAAAATAAATTCTAAAATGTTAGGGGTTGTTTAAAATAACTAACCTAATATTGGTGGGGTGCACTAATTTTTACAAAATGCCGAGCATTTTAAATAAACTAAAAACAGAAAAAGAAAAAAAAATAAAAAAGAAAACAAAAAAAAAGCGGGGGAGGAAAACCCCTGCCCAAAGAGCCCTCCCTCTCCCCTTGGCCCATTCCCCTTCCCCCCACAGGCGGCCCACCGCCCACCGCCCACCACGCCACTTACCCCCACCCCGCGGCTAACCCTAGCCGCCACCCCACTCCTCCCCCACGCCCCCCCCTCGCCCTCTCCCCAATCGGATCGGGGCGGAGAGAATCCCGACCCGGACCACCCCGCGCCCCCCCTGCCGCGGTCCCGCCCCCCACCGCGCCCCGGACCCCCTCTCCTCCTCCCCCATCGCCCGCTGAGCGTTCCCTCCCTCCGTCGCCCCTAGCCCAGTGCGACCGCCGCCTGGTCCCGGCTCGGCCTCCACCTCCCGGCTCGCCGGAGCGCCTCCCGACCCTCTCCCAGACGGTCATCGCCGCCTCACCGAGCCCCGCCTAGGCCCCGCCCCCCATGAGGCTCCCTCTCCCCCCTCCCGTCGGCGACGGCTCCGCCACCGACCGTTCCCCCTCCGCTCCCTCTCCCTATTCCGACGACGCCGGGCCCGCCCGCCCCCTGCCGGCTGCTCGGCGCCTCAAGGCTTCGCCGTGCGCCCCCGTTCCTCTCCTTTTCCCCGCTGATCCGGCCAGGTGGCCCGACCGCCCACCACCGCCTCGCGCCCCCCCTCCTTCCCTCCGTCCGACGACCCTCCGGCGCCCCTAGCGACGCCCGAGCCCTCGTCCCCCGTCCGTTCGGCGCCCTCGCTTCCCCCGAGCCCCTCGTTCTCCCCATACGGCGCTCGGCCCGACCAACCACCACCCACTGTCGCCCCTCTCGCCGGGCGCCGTTGCCGCCGTGGGCCTCGGCCGGCCGCGTGCCTCAGGCTCGGGCGCCTCGATCGCGCCTCGATCCCCTCAGATCGCGCTGGACAGATCAAGCGCCGCCTAACGCCTCACCACTTTGCCGCCTGATTAGCAAGGCCAATCGACGAGGGCCCCACCCTCAAAAAAAAAAAAAAACGTTTTAATTAAAAAGCAGAATAAAAATAAAATGATAATGAATAAAATTAATTAACTAACTAATTAATTAATTAATTAATTGAGTAATTAATTAAACTAATTAATTCTCGATTAATTAACCTAATCATTAATTAACTTAATTAAGTAATGTTAATTAAAACTGATTAGGTTAATTAGTCATTAGTGAATGACATGCGGGACCCACCTGTCAGGGTTGACTCAGTCAACCTTGTTGACTGATGACGTCAGCATGACATCATGCTGATGTCATAAATGCATTTTCGAAATTAATTAAATAATTAATAAAATTCCGAAATTAATAAAATCTTTTAAAATCATATCTTTTAATCCGTAATCCGGATTAAAATAATTTCAACATGAAAGTTGCTCGTAACGACGAGGCGAATCCGGATCGCAGATCCGTTTGTCCACCACACGCCTCTAACCTATCGAACCGCAAACTTTCCTCTCGGTTCATCACGTCTGACAGACGTCCGAACCGGATAACTTCCGGATGTTTTCCCCTAAACCAGTACCCTTCTTACCACGTTAGGGCACGCCTAGCATCGCTTCTTGGCATGTCATGCATCGTTATGCATCTGTTACTTGTATTCATTGTTTCTTCCCCTCTTCTCTCGGTAGACTACGAGACCGACACTGCGGTGGCGGTTCGACTACGGTGTTGACGACCCCTCTCTCTTGCCGAGCAACCAGGCAAGCCCCCCTTGATCACCAGATATCGCCTACTCTTATCTACACCGCTTGCATTAGAGTAGCATAGCATATTCTTGTTTTGGATACTCCTATCTTTGCTGCATAGCTGTCCTTGTAACTTCATTGTTACCTTACCGCAATCCTATATGCTTAGTATAGGATGCTAGTACTTTCATCTGTGGCCCTACTTTCTTGTCCGTCGCCGTGCTATACTATCGGGCCGTGATCACTCGGGAGTTGATCACGGTATATACTATATACTTATACATGATACATGTGGAGACTAAAGTCGGGTCGGTGATGGAGCACCATGAGTGGATCATTGTGGCGGAGCGGCAGGCAGGTTGAGACCGCCTAGGAGAGGTGGGCTGGCCTGTTCGCGTTCAGCGGATACTTAACACGCTTAACGAGGTCTTGGTATTTGATCTGGGTTGGCTACGAGCTTATACGCACTAACCATCTACGCGGGAGTAGTTATGGGTATCCCGCGTCGTGGTATCACCGGCACTTCAGACGTCGTGACGAGCGGCGCGCGCCGGATTGGACTGGAACGCTGTTAGGCTAGAGTGCGCTTCGGCACAGTCGCATAACGTGAGGTGTGCTTTCAGGCGATGGGCCCAGACCCTGCGCGCTTAGGTTTAGACCGGCGTGTTGGCCTCTCTTGTGTGCCTAGGTGGGGCTGCGGCGTGTTGATCTTCCGCGGCGGGCATGACCCAGAAAGTGTGTCCGGCCAAATGGGATCAAGCGTCTTTGGGTAAGATGGTGCACCCTGCAGGAAGTTAATCTATTCGGATAGCCGTGATCTTGATAACAGGGCGACTTGGAGTTGTACCTTGAGCTTATGACAACTAGAACCGGATACTTGATAAAACACACCCTTCCAAGTGCCGATACAACCGGTGGTCGCTCTCGCTCGGGGTTATGAGCGGGGATTGCGGGTAGGATTATTGCTATATGATGTTACTTGGAGGACTTGATTGTCCCTCCTACTGTTCTAAGGCAGGTGTCCGAAGCGTAGTCTTCGTTAAGACTAGCTATCCCCTCTTATTCGGCATTCTGCAGATTCAGTCCACCGATATGGCCTTTACACATATATCCATGCATATGTAGTGTAGCTCCTTGCTTGCAGTACTTTGGATGAGTACTCACGGTTGCCTTGTTCCCCTTTTCCCCTACCTCTACTCGATTGCTGCAACGCACGATGGAGCCCAGGATCCCGGCGCCACCGCCTCGGCGACTACTACTCGAGGCGCCTACTACTACGTGCAGCCCACGACGACGCACCAGAGTGACCTAGGAGGATCCTGCAGGAGGCCTGCTCCTCTTCGATCTGTATCCCAGTTTGTGCTAGCCATCTTATGGCACCTTGTTTAACTTATGTCTCGTACTCGAGATATTGTTGCTTCCGCGACTCGTCTATGATCGAGCACTTGTATTCGAGCCCTCGAGGCCCCCGGCTTGTATTATGATGCTTGTATGACTTATTTTTTTGTAGAGTTGTGTTGTGATATCTTCCGTGAGTCCTTGATCTTGATCGTACACATTTGCGTGCATGATTAGTGTACGATTGAATCGGGGCGTCACATCAAGCCGACCCTTGTCCGGACTCCATGCCGGAACCTTCAGCGTTCCGAGTCCGGCAAGCGGTCCCTTCGTAAGAGGGTAAGACGCCGGTGTCCTCCGCCCAACCGGAGGCACCGGATGAGCTCGAGGCGCTAACGCCTCCATCGAGGAGGAGCACCGCCTTTGCTATGAGTCGCGGTGATCCGACAGATTCGAGTCCGCCAAGAGCGGGTGACCAGTTCGTATCAGCCTTCTAACAGGCTTTGAGGTAAGTTTAGAATATGTAAAAATATTACCGCATAGACAGTAGCCCCTAATGCTTAGTTCGGTGTTCGGAAAGAAAAGCCAGACTAAGGATCTAAAAAGATATACGCAGGAGTTTAACATAAGTGTGTCAATATGGGAATGCAGGCTGCCGCTCTTTGACCTCTGCCAGACCGATCAAGGAGGTCAATGCATTGAAGCAAAGTCTCGAGCAGTCCAAGAACGAGCTCGGCCAAGCCAAGAAGCAGCTCGAGGACAAGGAAGGTAAGTAGTACCTTATTAAAGAAATACCATATAGAAAGGTTTCAGTTGCAAAAGATAACAGGAATAACATGGGTGCTGCAGGGGCCACGAACGAGGTGGCGACCCTGAAGGAAGCGGTGTCCGTGGCCGAAAACAAAGCGGCTGCGAAACGCACCGAGCGAGAGAAGGGGGAGACGCAGCTGGCCAAGGTACGACAAGACCTCCAAGCTCTCGTGGAAAAACACGAGAGTTTGGAGCGTGACTCGAAGACTCGAGAGTCCGAGCTCGCCTCGGCTCTTGAGAGTGCCAAAGCTGCTAAGGCCGAGGCCCAAAAAGCTCTCCAAGAAATTGAGTCGTTAAAGAAGATAGCGGCGGGTAAGGCATTCTTTATGCAAAGCAAGCATGTGAAAGTGAATTACCTATTACTTACCCGGATTCGGAGCTCTCCGGAGCATTCGCAGATTTGCACCGTGGTGTCCGATGTCGCCGCATTCTACCGCGCCAAGGAGGGGAGTTCGACGGAAAAGGTGTTCTCGTCTCGATGTCGAGGCCGAACATCCGTGCCTGAGCGACCAGCTGAAGCAGCTGGTCGAGCTCCACAAGGTCGCCGAACAGGCCATGAAGGGCCTTATAAGCGGGGTGTGGCCATTGGAGGCTATGCCCGGAGCTACTTGGCTTGGTGCAGCGGTGGTGGATGCTCGTCCATGGATTGAAGTCATCAAGCGCTCCGTCTGCATTGAAGGTGTCCGTCGGGCCCTTGCCCGTGCTAAAGTGCACCGGGCAAGCTGGATGCGGAGAAGCTTGTGACGGACGGGCCACCGAAGGGCAAGGAGCATCGCACGCCCGAAATGTACTATGAGGGCCTCTGAAGGGTGCCCGCTTGAATAGCGGATGAGTGCTCCAAAGATGTAATTTTTAATAGGCTCGCATTTGTTATCCTGTCTGCTGGAAACTTGTTCATATGCGCTAAGCAACGCTTGTTAATTTAAAATATTACCTTCACGTGCGGTCGCTTATCAAATTTCGTAGATGGCAAGTCGTTGGCTTCAGCCCCCATGCCACGAGTGTCAGTGTTCGGGATAAACTTGAGCACTCTTGTTCCCATTCTTGGGTCCATCTAGGGCGGCTCCAACACAACGAACAAGGCAACCGGACTTATAATGCTTGAACACTCTCACTTAGCCATAGAATTCTATAATTTTAAATTTCGGCGAAGCCCCTAGTATTCGGAAGACCGAGTTTGGGGCGCTATCCATGCCTTGGCCGGACAATTCTGGTTCCTCGCTCTAAGCGGCATAAGTCTTTAGGGACCCGAAAAAACCTCTCGAACAGCGACCGGCTCTCGCCCTATCATGACGGTCAGTTTTAGCTTTCTCCACTGAGGTGCTCGACCCAGCTCAACTGGGCACAATCGCAGATGGTTCTCCCGTGCTACCTTAGCCGATATAACGGAACGTAAGGTACCAAAACACGGAGCCGCAAACCAACTATTGACCCAAGACATGATTCGAGCCGATTCATATAATGCTATAAGTTCGGGTGCCGCACTTGTGAAAGTGTTCGACTTATCACACCATAATTTTGGGATACTTAAGCCCTCGGTGTATTGGCCGCACTAAAGTGTACGGTTGCAACATGTCGTGAAATGAACATATGTATAGATAAAGTAAGTAGAGCAATAATAAGCAAAAGCTATGTATTGTTTATTCAAAAAGGTACTGCAATGAAAGCAGAATGATACAAATAGTGCGATAAGCAAGGGATGGGACTATCTAACATGTCCCCCTCCAGGGGTAAGCTGCGGCATTTTGTGTAAAACAGATATAATGCTCCTAATAGAGACCACCTGAACACTCGACGTGGCTTTCTGCTTCCCTGGCTGTTACATCGTGAGTTCGGCGATTCTAGTGCCAGACAGGACTTCTGAAAGACGGAGTCCTGAAAGTAAGAAAAAGGAAGAAAAATTAAAAAGGAAAAGAATGACACAATCGGGAGCCCCTGGTGCGGCCGAGCCGCATTCTTGGCGTGCCGTGGTCTTGCCCCTCCCCATATGCCCATGGTATCTCCAGAGCGTAATTATGTACGCGTAACACTAGCTTCGCAATTTCGCGAGGGCTGGGTTGGGGCGGATTGCTACGCGATGCTTGAATCGTGCCAGCGGTCTTGTTGTAGGTTACTCAAGGCGCGCTGATGGTGTCCGGACGCTTAATGGCCGGACTCGAGTTGCTGTGAGAGGCTGCTTTGTACCTCCGCCGCGAGGGCCGCCGTGTGCTCCTCCGCTCGGATAGAGTGTTCGGTGTTTCCATTGACCGTGATTACTCCCGAGGGCCTGCATCTTGAGCTTGAGGTATCGTGAAAGCGGCACCACATTGAACTTTGCAAATGCGGTTCATCCGAGCGAAGCATGATAGCCGCTGTGGAATGGGATGATGTCGAAGATTAACTCTTAAGCTCGAAGTTATCCGGGATCCGAAGACCACTTGAGTGTAACCGAGCCCGCATAACCGGCCTCTACACTTGTATGACGCCTTTAAAGGTCGTCTTTGTAGGTTTAATCCTTGAGGGTCTATGCCCATTTTGTGCACTGTATCCTAATAAAGCAGGTTCAGGCTGCTACTGCCGTCCATCAGGACTCTGGTTAGGTGAAATCCGTCGATAATTGGGTCAAAAACCAATGCGGCGAAACCGCCGTGACGGATGCTAGTGGGTGGTCCTTCGATCGAATGTGATCGGGCAGGAAGACCATGGGTTGAACTTGGGCGATCGCTCCATCGCATATACGTCCCTTAGTGCACGCTTCCGCTCCCTTTTGGGTATATGGGTTGCGATATCATGTTAACCGTCCGCACTTGCGTGGGAAAACCCTTCATCCTCTATTGTTCGGCGGGCGGGGCTCTTCCTCGTCATCGCTATGCAGCCCCTTGTCATTGAGTTCGCACTTAACTTGCTCGCTTGCTTGAACACCCAACAGCCCTGTTGGTGTGATTGGCTGGTTTTCGGGGTGCCATGTATCCGCATACAAGCGATCGAGTATTCGGTCCAAGTTGGGCGGGCCTCGGTATTTCTTTTGAATGGCTTCTTCCGCTGACCGGGTTTAGAGCCTCAATCCGCATTGACGGCCGTATCTTGAGTGTTATCGCCGCACGCGGCGCTTTGTTCTTATTATGACGCGACCTGCCATTGCTGTCCTTGGTACCCGATCTATCAGGATGTTTGGCCAAGTTGTTGCTTCGAGCTAGCCAGCTGTCCTCTCCCGCACAAAAGCGGGTCATGAGTGTTGTGAGGGCTGCCATGTATTTTGGCTTTTCTTGTCCTAGGTGTCGGGCAAGCCACTCGTCGCGGATGTTATGTTTGAAGGCTGCAAGGGCCTCTGCATCCGGACAACCAACGATTAGATTTTTCTTTGTTAGGAACCGTGTCCAGAATTGTCTGGCCGATTCTTCTGGCTGCTGGATTATGTGGCTAAGGTCATCGGCATCTGGTGGTCGCACATATGTGCCCTGGAAGTTATCAAGGAATGCGGCTTCCAGGTCCTCCCAACAACCAATTGATTCAGCTGGCAGGCTGTTGAGCCAATGCCGAGCTGGTCCTTTAAGCTTGAGTGGGAGGTATTTGATGGCATGTAGATCATCACCGCGGGCCATGTGGATGTGGAGGAGATAGTCCTCAATCTAGACCGCAGGATCTGTGGTACCATCATATGATTCGATGTTTACGGGTTTGAAGCCCTCAGGGATTTGATGATCAATTACTTCATCTGTGAAGCATAGTGGGTGTGCGGCGCCTCTGTATTGGGCTATATCACGACGTAGCTCATATGAGCTTTGTCTACTGTGTTCGGCCCGGTCGGGATTGCTGTATCCGACGCGACGGTAATCATCCCGCGTCGTTGGGCACCCACGCGATCCGTAGATCGATCTTATATGTTTTGCCTTATCCTCAATATATCTCGCAAGTCCGGTAGCGCTTTTCCCGTGCCTTAGTACTTTTGAGAGGCGCGGGGTGTGGCTTGAGCGGAGGGCCGAGAGGCTTCTCTTCCGTCAGCGCACGGGTGGCCGGTCTGCCATGTCGTCTTACCGGTGACTTGGGTGCTTCCTCCTCCGACGAGGCAACGGCCTGCGTTTGGGGTAGCTTTTGGAGGCGTTCGAGTTCATACTCTTCGCTGCAAGGACTTCACCCATCTCTGTCGCCTAGCAGGTCTTGGTCAGCTCTAAGTCGTTGCTGCTTTTTCTTGAGGCTGCTTGCCGTGGCTATAAGCCTGCATTTGAAACGCTTCGTGTTGGCGGGATCCTCGCACCACGACAAATTAATTGCGTCGTCGAGGCTTGCCTCATCTTCGGAGGGAAGTGCGTAATTATCGCCCTTGACCTCTCTTTTTCTGCAGACTTGTCAGGCGGACTTGCTTCTCCCTCCTCCCGTGCCGAGTCCCGCTTTGGAGGGTTGTCTTCGGCTCGTCCGGGTGTTATTATCTCCGTGCTCGAATCACCTTTTTGCCGTGGCGGGATTTAGAGCGGCCACCGACGCCGGGCGCTTCGGTTGCTTTTTGAGGGCTCATCCTCCATTGTTCCATCGCCGCTCCCATCTTTTGGGATATCCACCATGTATATGTCGTGATGACGAGGTGGACTTCAGATGCCCTCGTAGGCGCTGGGTCTTGGTCATCTCCGCATCGCTTTTCCATACCGTCGATGTCTTCGAGTCGAAGTCTAGCATGTCGGTTAAATCATCGACAGTGGCTACAAAGTGGGTGGTGGTGGGCGTTGAATTTCTTCGTCGTCCGCATCCCAACCTTCCCCGTCCATAGTCCGGCCAGGCTCTCCGGATAAAGAGAGAGACTTTAATGAATTAAGGATGTCACCAAAGGGCGAGTCTTTGAAAGATGTCCGCGACGTTGAACTCCATGGCGGCGCCAATCGGATTCGATTGGCGGGCGCGAGGGTTCGGAGTCCGAAGAGGAGTCCGCACCGGAGTCGAGGTCTTCGCAAAGGACAGGGATGGAGTTCGCTCAATTGCCGTCAGAGATCGTAGCCCCCGAGGCGGTGTCCAACCACCTGTCCTTGATCGGGGAATCTGGCTCCGGATTAAGGGTCGGAGCGGAAGTGGGTGTGGCCTCCAGGGCACTGTTCGGCTACATAGCTAGATCATGCCCATCGAGACAGTGCGACACGCTTGGCTGCGGCTCGAATCCGTCGAAGCTCAAGTCTCCGCGGATATCGGCCGATAGTTCAAAATTCCAAATCTGACTCGATGGCCAGGGCGAAGCTTCGATCCGCTTCCGATGGCCAGCTTAATTGGCCCACAAAGCAAAGCCGCCGAATCTGAAGATCTGTCCGGGAGAAAAGTCTCACCTGGACCGCTGCCGTGTTGATGATCGAAGGAGCCATCGGGCCCTATCGGTGACGACACGGAGGAACTCTCAATGAAAGCACCAATGTCGGTGTCAAAACGGCGGATCTCGGTAGGGGGTCCCGAATCTGTGCGTCTAGGCGGATGGTAACAGAGACAAGGGACACGATGTTTTTACCTGTGTTCGGGCCCTCTCGGTGGAGGTAATACCCTACTCCGCTTGATTAATATTGATGATACGGGTAGTACAAGAGTAGATCTACCAAGAGATCAAGGAGGCTAAACCTAGAAGCTAGCCTATGGTATGATTGTTCTTCGCCCTGGACTAAAACCCTCCGGTTTATATAGACACCGATAGGTTAGGGTTACACAGGTCGGTTACAATGGTAGGAGATCTACATATCCAGATTGCAAGCTTGCCTTCCACGCCAAGGAAAGTCCCATCCGGACACGGGACAAAGTCTTCAATCTTGTATCTTCATAGTCTTGGAGTCCGGCCGTGACGATAGTCCGGCTATCCGGACATCCCCTAGTCCGGGACTCCCTCACCTAGCCTATCAAAGACTAGCATCTTCAAGCAGCTCCAAGCATCTTGCAACATGTAGAAGAGTAAAGAATAGCATTTTATAATTATCAAACATGTTGTAACATTAATGCCGAGAGATCCTTCCTCGACTCCCTGCGAGAAAGCAATCCCGGGGTCACATAGCATAAGTATCCATTTGTAGTTGTATTAGATCAAGATATAAGTCTGAACGTCTGTTACCGTGGACACGGCTATTAATAGATAATCTTCCCTGCAGGGGTGCACCACGTTTTCCAACACGCTCGATCACTCTGGTCGGACACACTTTTCTGGGTCAATGCCCGGCCTCAGAAGATTAACATGTCGCAGCCCTACCTAGGCTCAGCAGAGAGGTCCCCGCCGGTCTACCTCCTAAGCACTCCAGTGCAGGCCCATCGCCTGCTGCACTGGGTCGTTACGTGTGGCGGGTCCAGGTTCCACCACTACAGGATGGTGCCGGCCCAGCCATGCCGCAATGCTGAACTAGACGTCCGATAAAGCTTCTACCGACATCATGACGCCGAGGCCCATAACTATTCTCGCGTGGTGGTTGGTGCGTAAAGGCCAAAGGCCAATTGAAACAAATACCCAAACCATAGCGTATTATTAGTTTGCGAGACGCAGCGAGACTCACGATAATGTGACCCGTCGCCTGCCTCGAGGAAAAAGCGGCAAGGGCAAGCCCAGCCCACTCGAGGGCTGCCTGACTTCCCGGCCGTGCCTCGTAACCATCTTGCGGGTGATCTCCGGGCCCGCCCGACTTTCCCAAAGGTCTCAAGTAATGTCAAGGTATGTGTGTGTCCAAACATCAACGGAAAAACCCAAGGAATCACCCTCGGAGGATTCCACTCAATGTAATCATCAAGGTGAACGTAAGAGGGACCACCCTCGAGCTTCACACTTGAGATGTTGCACGACGGAGCCGTATCGGAAATGGTGAAAGAGGAAATCACCCTCGATGACCACGACCAAATAGCTACACTACATCAGTATCATCAGGAGTGCGTTATGAGGGATCACCCTCGGCACTCGATAGTAGCTCTGCAGAGTCAAGCAACAAAAGGGGGTGATGTGATGTGAGGTGTCGGGCTCTGGTCGTCGATCACGTTGATCGAGTCGTCGATGATGAAGCAGGGGCAACAAGGACAAGGTGGGGGTCACTGATGGATCACTCACCAACCTATACTAAGCAGTTTAGGATAAGCAGGTAACACTACCAAAAAAAAGACACATCCGTGACATTTTGGGCCGAACGCAAAATTTTTCTGTCATACATATGACACTTCTATGACGATAATTGTGACAAAACCCGGTATCATCATAGATGTGGTGGGCTCCTACTTCTATGACAAAAAATCATGACAGAAAATGGGCTATTCATCCTGGGCGGGCCGGAGACGCAGCTGCATGACATTCTTTGGGACGTCCATGACGGAAAACATGGTAGAAGCGAGGCGAGGAAAATTTCGGGAGTTCCTTGCTACGGTGGGAGGTCGGGGCGAAGCGATCGCTGCTTTCTCGTACGCGTCACGCACGCGTGTGTGCGGGCGTTATTCTAATCAACCCGAAGCGAGGCGTTGGGCTCTAATCGAACCCGAGCGATTGCACTGCAGGCCACACGTTCTCGAACTGAGCGATCGATCGATGGCTGTTAATCGAACCCAATCGGCGATTCCTTCACTCTCATTGCTAATCAAGCCGATCGATTGGATGAACAGTGAGCATTGCGGGGGGTTGGATGAGCAAAGGCGGTGGCGTTGCCTCTGGATGAACAGGACCCGTGGTGTGGAGGGCTGGATGAGCAGAGACGGTGGAGGGTGCCCGTGGAGGGTGGTTGAGCAAGAGCCGGTGGGAGTAGCACGCGGTGGAGGCCGGATGAACAGGAGCCCGTGGAGGCTGGAGGAGGTTGACGGTGAGCCCGTGGAGGCTGGAGGAGGTTAGCGGTGGAGATGAACAATATCCGTGAAGTCCTGTTTTGCAGACGCCACACCCTCCCGATGAACAGGACCCCGTTTCGACCGTAGGAGGTCCGTTTCGTCCGTTTTGCGGTACACCACACCCCTCCCGATGAACAGGACCCCCCGTTTCGACCGTTGGAGGTCCGTTTCGTCGGTTTTGCGGTACACCACACCCCTCCCGATCAACAGGACCCCCGTTTCGACCGTAGGAGGTCCGTTTCGTCCGTTTTGCGGTATGCCACACCCCTCCCGATCAACAGGACCCCTGTTTTGACCGTAGGAGGTCCGTTTCCTCCGTTTTGCGGTACGCCAGACCCCTCCCGATGAACAGGATCCCGTTTCGAACGTGGCCGGTCGAACACAAGGCCGTTTCCTCCATTCTGTGGTACGCCAGGCCTCGTTTCCATCGCCTGTTCCGTCCAAGCCCTCCCGATGAACACGACCACGCATTCCGTTCCGACCCAGCCGGTTGGCTCCCACACATTCCGTTGCCTCCCAGTGAACATGACGCATTCCGTTGCCTCCCCATGAACACGAATCATTCTGTTGCCTCCCCATGAACACGGCGACGACGTTGTTTCTCCGTTCCGATCCAGCCATGTCAATGAGCCCTCACCGTACGTATGCGCGAGTAGGCGTTCGAGACCCTGCCCGTATGTACACATACGTGGCCGTATTTTCTTTCTTGCACCCTGGCCGTTGTACGTACGTGTACATGCTACGTGCGCGCCTCTACTACGACACGTGTGCGCCTCTACTACGACACGTGCGCGCCTCTACATCGACCAGTATGTACGTACACGTTTGCGACCAGAATGACAACGCTATGTACGCTTCGACCAGGTGGGTCGTCAGGCACTTCCTTGCCTGCGAAGATGTAGCTGGTGGGTCCCAGCAGTCGGGGGGCGAATCGTTTTTTTCGGACGCACTTCCTTGCGTGCGAAGATGTAGCTGGTGGGTCCCAGCAGTCAGGGGGGCGAACTTCCCGGACGCACTTCCTTGCGTGCGAAGATGTAGCTGGTGGGTCCCAACAGTCAAGGGGCGAATCATTTTTTTCGAGAAATACGGTGGCCCGTCCGGTGGGTCCCCGCTGTCAGGTGGAGGAATAATTATTTTGCGCGTAATAAGGAGGCACTTCCTTGTGGCTACCGTGGACCCAGCTGTCAGCCTCTCCATGTACAGTCCACGTCTGATGGAAGTCGTTCCTTGACCACGTTGACCACGCCGCGCCGAGAGCACCAGGGCGGTGGACGATGGCGAGGCCTAGGAAGGGGACGACGCGGAGCCGGGAAGACGCGCGGTGGATGCACACGCGGAGAGGAGTACGAGGGTTCACTCGGTTCGGCTGCCGCTGCCGCCGCCGCAGAATAAAAGGGGGTGTGGGTGAGTGGAGGGATGGCCTGGCCAGCGGCGGGAGTAGTAGGGGCGGTGAGGCCTCCGGAGAAGCACCGCTGGCCACGGGAGGCAGGAGCAGGCGGCACGACCGGCACTACTTTGGGCGGCTGGAGTAAGAAGACCAGAGGTTGAAGAAGCACGATGGTCGTTGGATGGACATCGTACGGTCACTGCAGCTAGAATCGTTTATATTGACTAAGTTGACAAAGCCCTTGGTACGTCAACTTAGTAGGCCCACGTGTCGACTTCGAACGGTGCGCCCGGATGTCGGGGAGGAATCATTTTTTTGGCGGGTGAAGCTAGAATATCCGAGATTGAAGAAGAAGCACGGCATCCGTTGGATGGACATCCAACGGCCAATGTTGCTAGAACCGTGTGTTGACTATAAGTTGACAAAGCCTTGCATACGCGTCAACTATGTTCTTTTTAGGGCACGCGTCAACTTAGTAAGGCCAGAAGTGTGTGGCAGAGAACTTATAGCCCATTTGAGTTCTGTAAGAATGTGTAGCCCATTTTTGAATTCTAATGGAATTTACTACAACCCATTTACAGTTTGTTAAAAGTACAACCCATTTCAACCAACCGTTCAAAACAGAATTCAATAAAATCTCCCACATTTTGATGGGATCTCAAATATTTTTATCCCGAAATTTCTAGTCATATTAAATACAATTTCAATATAAATTCATATTACGTAAAAATCCAACAAAACATTACGCTCACAACAATTAATGGTATTAAAATTTTCAATATCCAAAATAATATTTTATAAAGTAATCACGTGTTTGGTGCATTTTTTATAGTTACTGCCAGCTTTTATAATTACATCCCATTTATTATTTCTTAAAGCACATTTTCTTGTTAAGCCTAATGCATCCCTCCTAGGAAAGATTTGCAGCCCAATAGGGCGAGAATAACAACTTGACCTTGCACTCGGTATTCCTAAAAAAAGTATAGCTGGGCTAGCCATTTTCAGCTTGAAAAAATAATATCTGGGCTGGATATCTGGCCTGGGCTAGATGGGCCACAACCCGCCCAGTTAATACATGCAGCGATGTTTTCGTTGTTGTTCAAAGGAGAAAAATTAATATCTGGGCTAAACATCAAAAAACTCTGCAGTGCTCACACCTAAAAAACACAAATACTGCTCGAGCTGCTTGGTCCCAGCTGTCGGCCGCTTCTTGTGCAATTCTCTCATTTATTGACTACTACATAGGTTGACAATGGTGTGAGACCGTGATGTCAGGAAACCAGGAGGAAGCAAAATAAATTATATATATATATATATATAATAATAATAATAATAATAATAATAATAATAATAATAATAATAAGTAGGCACTTGCGTACGTGAGGCTATGGACCTGATGGGTCCCATTGTCATCCTCTCCAAGTAAACTCATCTCCTCGCCCTCGCGGCGCTTTCACTTGCTAGTCGGCGCCGCCCGCCCGCTTCCCCGGTGGCGATTGATTGCTCGCTTTCAAACGACACAAGTGCCGTCCGTCCGTCCATCTGCCGCCCACATTAATGATACGCGGTTGCCGAGGCGGCTACTCCGGCGCCACACGTCCGTCCCTCCGCCCGCCCACCATTGCTATATAAACTGTTGCCCCGGTCATAGCCGCAGTCATTCGCATCCGTTCCCTTTCTCCTGTCCACACCGCTACTGCCCACCATGGCTTCCTCGTGCTCCAACGCTCTTCAGGACGGGCGGACGACGGACCACAAGGAGATGGCAGCCATTGCTGCCGACCGGCTGGCCGGCAGACAGCTGGAGGACGACGATGTCCCAATGGAGAACATGGTAGTCGACGATCCAACGCCAACCCCCTCCTCCGCGCCATCCTCGCCGGTGCATTGCACCATGACCATCGGCGAGGCCCGTGCCCAATATATGGACAAGGTGAGGCAGATGCATGAGGAGCAGTTCCGGGAGACGCAGGCCGACGCCGCCTACAACCACCATCTCCTCCAGGAGCACCTGCAAGCAGAGGAGCATATCGCCGCGGAGCGGGCAGAGCAGGAGGCGCTGCTCGACTCATACCGCTCCGCCCGCAAGGGCCGCCTCGAGCGCTGGCGGTACCGCATGCGGGTGGCGGAGGCTGCGGCCGCCTACAAAGAGGCTAGCAAAGAGGGCGATGAAGTAGGCGAGGCGCTGTTTGGCGAGACCGAGGACGAGGAAGAGGACAATGCCGGCTCCGACGAGTCCCCGCTCCGCTGGCGTCGATGAGGCCCTGCTCCGCCGATGCCCCGTGGGGCCAACAACGAGGCAGGGGACACGGCCGGCTCCGCCGAGGCCCCGCCCCGCCAACAACGAGGCAGAGGACATCGCCGGCTCAGCCGAGGCCCCACCCTGCCGGCAACGTGGGGGAGGATTTCCACCACTCCACTGAGGCGCCGCCCGCTGGCAACGAGACAGAGGACATCGCCGGCTCCGCCGAGGCCCCGCCCCGCTGCCAACGAGGCCGCGCCACACAGAAAACGATGAAGAATGTGTATGAATGAAATCCGGCATGTTTATATGAAATCCGACCGTGTATGAATGAATTTATTTCGATTCGTTCGAATTCCTGTATCACTGGCATTGGATGAACATGCAAAACAATACGTACTAGCATTATTCCTGTGGTGATCACCTCGTTTGCAGCGATTTCACATGTACTCCTCCGGTCCTTTCTAGTCTGCATACAAGTTTTGTCTGCAGTCAAAGTATCTCTACTTTGACCAATCTTATACAAAAAGGTATGCACTTTCACAATGTGCGAAGTAAAAGGAACAAAAGGAGTACAAAGAGTTTGAGCAGCTTTTAGCGTTTTCAGACATTGCAATCAAACACACAGCACGGCAATTCATAGAGAACATTCAAAACAATCGATGATTATGCATCTCAGCAACTCACATGTCAGAGGCAATATTTACTTCACAACTAAAGAATAAAGAAAAATTGATCGACGCTGCTGACAGCAAAGGGCGTCCCATTCGAAAATATCAAACGCATGTCTTGCTAAAATCAATGAGCAAAATTTGACAAGGTTGTCCCATTCCAAAATATCAAATGCCTACGATTGTGGAATGGGCAAGGTTTGCCATCGATTCGACATTGACATGGCACCTCGTGCTAAATAAACCAGCTGTTCTTTTTGTGCGCCCACCAAAATCAACCAAATTCGCGTAGCTTGTATGATTTCGCCCTTATATGTTGCAACGCCTTGAACTTATCGGCACCTCCTTTCTTGTGGTGGAAATGAATGATTCGATGTATTCATGAACATTTTGTGCAGTTCCCATTGAAATCAAGTGAGCACCCTGTTTGCACAAATAAAAAAAGTGATTAGTATAAGCAAAATGTACTATGAATTGATAGTTTCAACAGGCACATACATGGTCCATGTAGAGCACACTTTTAGAAAATGGAACTCACCGAAAGAATCCTAGAACAACATTGTACTCGCAAGATCACAGCAAAAAATGGAGATTTATCATCCTTCCGAGCTGAAGTTAGTTTGGTCTTGTGGGGAGTAATGTAACCATCCTTCAACTGCTCCTTCCGATGAGAAGATAGATGGGCTTCTTCATCCTATCATAATCGGAACTAGTCACTTCACGTACTCCATATTCTTCTTGAGAGGAAGATGATCCTGTTGTGCAAAGACAAGAGGACTACTAAATGCTAGCATCCCTGTTTGCTCGAAAAAAGGAAAGGAAATATTTAAAACAACACAGATGAAGCACTTCTCAAGGACAATACCACTTTTTCATGACAGTATCTAAACAGTAGCACAACACCAATAGAGATGACAAAGCTCAATCACATGGATGAAATCAGTGGGCAAGTACCAACCTTTGTCAGGAGGCTTATTGTGTAGAGCATACAGATGAAGCACTTCTCCGGAACCATATGTTGCTATCTACGGTGGTGGCCATGCTTACTATATACTCCTCGATTAGTTTAATGTTTCCAACATCTTCTTGTGCAGTTCCACTAAAATATATGGTATCTTCAAAGAAGATCCCTGTTTGCACAAGTAGAGATAATTACATATTACATTAAGAGTGGCATAAAATCAGTGGAAAAACAATTGCTCGTTCCAGCCATAACAATAAATTAAGATGCAAAACTATATCATTACTTGTGTCATCACAGTTCCAAAGGTTTCATTACAGCACCGGAGTTGATTTTTATTTTCTTCCGCTTGTTCTTCCCCTTCATCACTTGGTTCAATAACAGACAAGCTTCGCCTTCATTGTAAGATTTGGCATGTCAACTAGGGAGCACAAGTATAGTACTAAACATAATTTTCTGATGAAAGTGGCAAAATACAGGCCAGCAGTTATGAAATATCCTTATCTTACCTCAATGGGATATCACGGTGCACATACAGATTGGAAGTCTTGTCTCCATTTGTGCAGTTCACTAAAATCAAGCAACATTATCATACAAGTAGCACAACATATGAAAGCACACTTCAGAATCATGTGAAAGAAGGCTAGTACTGACCTCTCATGATGCGGAATTCAAACAACTCACAAGAAGAAGATCTGAACCAAATTCGCCTTAACGGATAGGAAGTAAGATCTCCTCTTGTGCAGTTCCACTAAGATCAAGCAATCAAGCAACATTGTCGGTGTGACATTTTGGTTGAACTGCACAAAACACTCTTAAAAAAAAGTGTTTTGTGCAGTGCAACAAAAGGTCACAATGGCAATGAGTGAAGTAGATAACCCTGTTTACACAGAGGTGCAAAGGAAACAATTAGTGGTCAATAACGGTGGATGACACAGAAGCCAACAAAAAGAAGCATCTACCTTATCTAAATGGGAAAGAAAGCAAGACAGTAGCATTTCTCAAACGGTGGCATTGATTAATATTAACATAGAGATTATATTAACAATAAAATTTGTTAAACATGTAATTTGCTTTTAACTGTGGCATTGCATCAATTTTCCAGCGGCATTATTAGAGGGTGTTTGTTTACAGGGACATTTTGGTGTAGGGACTAAAAAAACTCCGTGTCAGTCCCATCTAAACCAAACAGGAGGGACTTTTAGGGACTAAAAGTGGGCATTTGGGACTAAAGAAAGAAGACCCCGAGGGAGTCTTTTTGGGACTTTTTCCAATAGTTCCCCTGCCACGCATCGCACCTTGTCTCTATTAGTTCATTGCTAGAGGTAACATGGTCTTTTAGCATGTCATTTAATAACCTCTAGTCCATGTTTAGTCCCTGGAACCAAGCAGATAGGGACTAGGGAGTTTTTAACCAAACAGGGCCTTAGATTAACAAAAACTAATGAGTTGCACGGGACGGTGGACGACCAGCACCATGTGCATCTACCGATGTATCGTGGTCATGCATGATCTGTTGCAACAAAGAACAAACAACCAAGGAGCATATTTGTGTTGGTCCCAGTTTTGTTATCTTTAGACACCTTTCCCTATGTGAGCGCAACAAATCTAGTCCTGCTCAAACTCTACAGCCTTGTCCCTTCCTTTCCTTTTTGAACTAGTACTTTCGCCCCTTCCTTTCCTCTTTGAACCACGTCCTATATTTATGCGATACAACTTTCCCCACTACTTTCCCCCATTCCTTTCCTCTTTGAACCACGCCCTAGATTCATGCTATACAACTTTCCCCCTTCATTTCCTCTTTGAACCATGTCCTAGATTCATGCTATATACAACTTTTCCCACTCCTTTCCTCTTTGAACCACGTCCTAGATTCATGGTATACATGCAGCTAGAGCAATGCATGTGGACTAAGTAAATTATACCTTAAGGTTCTTGGGGCGTGGTTCGGTGGGCGACGGGACGACGGCGAAGAAGAAGGGGTCGGAGGCCCTCCCGCGCCGCCGCTGGGTGGAAAGTGAACAGCTGCGCCGGTAATCCCTCGCCGACGGCGACAGCGTTAAGCCTCCTTCCTTCCCATGGACGGATCCTGCCGGCTCTTTGAGAAGCAGTGAGGGGAGAGAGAGGCCAACGAAGTCTTGTTTAGATCTGGAGAGGGCGAGAGAGTGTGAAGAGAGCAACTGCAAGCGCTGAGGCTCCAGCAGGAGAGGGCGCGAGAGTGTGAAGAGAGCAACTACAAGCGCTGAGGCTCCAGCGTGTATATATATACTGGAGAGAGAGTGTGAAGCGTGCAAACCCTAGAAAACATTTTGACCAGTCAAAGAATCCTCCTAGCACAAATTATGCTCAAGTGTAGTTATCGAACCCGAGACCTCAAGTTTGATGAGCGAACAGGCTAACCAGCTACACAACCCTCCCGTTATGTTCAACGAGAGGGAAATAACCTTTTATACATTCCTGCATTCGTGTGACAAGCATGCGTGTTTTTGTGTGTGTGTGTGTGTGGGAGTCATTGAGATTTCAATCATAATCGTGTCATGTGGCTTTGGTGGTAAGACTATCCACAGTGGTGCAGAAATAATGCAGCCTTAGTCACCTTACCTGTCTCCACGTAGTACGTTGGGTCCCACCAATCGAGGGTGAAACAAACAAATTAATAAGAAAAATTAAAAGCGCCAAATGTGTATCTTACCTCACACATCTCGCTATTGCTCGGGAACACTGTCCAATTGATCCCTCTGTTAGCTCACGCACTATTTTAAGTGTATTATAACATGCACACAAATTTTGGGCACTTGTATTCGACTTAAGTCAAGTGCCACCAGATCTCAGATACTTACTACTCCCTCCGTCTAGGTGTAATAAGTCACGTTAGAAGGTGCAACGGGACCAAGGTGCGTGCGTGCGTGTGTGTGTGTGTGTGTGTGTGTGTGTGTGTGTGTGTGTGTGTGTGTGTTTAACAACATGTGTGTGTTAGAGAGAGCGACAGATCGACCTACTCCTACAGAGAAATGTTGTGTAGTGTATGATTTTAGCCGCGAGAGTCGGTGCATCCTCTCGTTTCCGGGCGTGTCCGGTAGGGACATGCGGACAGCTGCCACGCCCGCTCCTGACCAGCCTGGCCCACCCAAAGCCCCTCCATCGCCAAGCTTCCCCTCCAAACGGTCAACGCCGCCCAAAGAATTGGTGCCGCATTCATGCCCGGCAGAGCGGACGTGACCTCTCACTGGCGCAAGAGTGATGGTTGCTTCGTCCGTCCAACTTACTGCTGGGTCTATGTGATTTGACGGCTCATTGGTCTTCATTACTGAGGTGGTAGGACTGCTGGATGTCCCACGCCGCGAAAGGAGGTACTACTACTAGATTACAATTTTCTCCATTCTTACAGCGGAGGCGTGCAAGAGCAGTGAAAACACGCAGGCTCAGTGATTACATGGCCCACCTCACACTATCACCGTGCGACACCTAACTCTTTACGTCGGCCTCCGTTCCTAAATATTACTAGATGAGTCCCCGCGTGTTGCCGCGGAACAACGATATATTTCTCTGCGCAAAATTATCGATTTCATAGAACTAAAAAAACTCTATAACCACATGACAAATGTGGTACCCAAACTAAATAAACTCCCATCATCATTTAGATCATCCCATGTAAGGAAAAAAGATCAGCCAACTCCTACTGCATAATGGGATTATATTTTTCTTTTTGACATGTTAATGGGACTTAAAAGTTCACTTACATGGATGCTACCGGTGCATGCTTGCATGCAGACATGTTGATGTGATTTAAAACCCACTCACATGCATGTGCCACGGTATTTCTGCATGCTTGCATGTGGCTTAGTGCGGAGCCTCTCAACGTCTAGATCAGACGGCTATTATGGACTGATTTACTTCATCTAACGGCTACATCAATTTTGATGATGTGGCTCAAGGAGAGTATAGATAATTCCTAGTAGTGGGGGCTAGCTATTACTAGTAGATAAGTCTTTGTAGAGATTCCACTACATACGGAACAAAATGAATGAATCTACACTTAAAATGCATCTATATACATCTGCATGTGGTTCATGGAGAAATCTCTACAAAACTTATATTTAGGAACGGAGGAAGTACTAGTATAGTACGCATCTGTAATTTATCAGCGAGATAAATTTGTACAATGCTATGAAGCTTCCAGCTTCATTACATGTATCTTGCGTCCCAAGGTTGCCCGTTGCAACATTTCATCAAATACAAAGGAGACTAACATGCATGCTATTGCATCTCAATGATTGATGATCATAGCAATATATACTCCTCCGCTCCAAAATAAGTGTCTCAACTTTGTGAAAACTTTAGTACAAAGTTGTACTACTACTAAAGTTGACACTTATTTTGGAACAGAGGCAGCTAAAGAAAAAAACGATCCATGCAGTCCCTAGCCCTTGAACCGTGAACTCTGGCCAGGCTTCAATTTGCTGGCAACGTTCGAGCTTCCTAATAAATGAATTTTGCAACCTTTTGACCATCGGATCTTTTTGTGTAGTTTCACCAAAATCAGATGAGCATCCCTGTGCCAAAGAAATTGAAGAAACGTGATTAGAATAAGATTACTGGGACTAGTTGATGAGACATAAACTCGTCACAAATAAAGTACATAGAAGCCAGTAGAGGTATGTACGGGGCAAAGAAGTAGAGAAATATCCACAGGGAGTGATGTGGGCAGCTGGAGCAGTGGTGCAAGCCGGATGTAAAGGGAGTTGTACCTGAGGGACGTAGCTCAACCTTGAGGAGGGCGGCGGGAGGCGGCAAATGCCCCCGTCACGGCAGTGAGCAAGGGATGAAGGCAACCTCATCGGCTTTGTGAGAGAGAACGGTGGGGAGCCCTGATCGGGACGTGCCGACAGTGGGTTTTCGCCGTCGGCGACGGCCACCGCATCTACACTAAGCATCCACCCCTTTCCCAAGCGGACGTGATCCACCGGGATGTTAGAGATGTGGCCACAGTCGTTTTGTGTGAGAGAGTATGAAGAGAGCAACCCCAGCAAGCAACCATGTAGGCTGGCCCGTCCCGACTATGTATATAGTGGAGCGGTTTCCTTTTCTCTCATATGAACCTATCATATTATGTGACGTGCCCTCAAGAAAAAAAAAAACTTTATTTATAAATGACGCGGCACCTACTACTCGCTCTCCTATAACCTTGCACATGGCATCTCCAAAATATTAACCTTGCGATTGGCTCTTCGCCTCTTGAAGTCGAGCAATAATGGTAGTGCAGATATATCGTCTCGGCTATATGAGACCCAATGAATTGCTGCATGTCCACCACGTGGCGAGGGTCGAGGGCGAGGGAGAGCTACATACGGAGCAAAATGAGTGAATCTACACTCCAAAATACGCCTATATACATCAGTGTTTGGAGTATGTACTAGTAGTTCATATTGAAATCTACTAAAGGACATATATATTCCAAACAATATGATACAATCTCTATAACCAAGGTAGTAGGGACGAGGAGTAAAAGGAGGGAGTAGTAAATTTTCTCCTCGTCCCACGAGCCACTCGGCAAGCATGGGCGGGGAGCGGCGCGGCGGAGCAAGCTTCACCTCATCCTTCGAGCCACCGCGCCCGTGGGCGGGGGAGACGGCGTACTAAGCAAGCTTCTCCTCGTTCTGCGAGTTGACGGGATACATCAAAAGTACTCCAGTGTATATAGCCTTGCCTCTAAGGTAGGCCCCACATGGTTTGCCTCTTTTTTTAACATAACACATCAAGTCGCAATTTGTTTGTTCACCCGTGGTAGACGATCCTCTCTCCACAAAGTGGACAACCAGTACACGTGCCAAATTACCACGTGGGCTGCCTTTTTCGTACAGAAATGAGCTCTACCGTGTACCTGCGTGGGTGTGGTTGGGAAAGAGATGGGAGTACGTGCGCCGTGCATTCACCTCTTCTCTTCGTGCACGTTTCCGACCTACGTGGGTGTGTGTGAGAGATACAAACCGCGTTCGTGAGTGTTTTTTGTTTTGGGGTGGGGGTGGGGTGGGGGGTTGATTTCATGAATTATTTGTCGGAATATGTGTCGATGACATCTCAAACAAAATTTTTCATGCAATGTGTGTGAAATGGAGGCCTATCCATATCATACATAGAGGGTCGGGAAATCCACGAGAAGAGAGGGAGGGGTCATAGCTATCGATAGAGTCGAAGAGAGGATCAAGTGGGTGGGTGCGAGATCAATGAAGAGAGCCATCGAAATTGTGTGTGTGTGCAAGTCAAAGATATAGGGCTACTGGCCTACCGGAACGTTAGAGGGCACATGTCAAGTTTGTGTGTGGCAGGGAGACATGACTAGAGCGCTCGATGTATCGGTGTGTGTGTGGGGGGGAGGGGGTGGGGGAGGGGTATGCAGAGGCGTAACTATAGAGGTAGAACGACTCGTATATGTGTTGAGAAGGAGAGACCCAGCTATGTCTCGAGGGAGATCGATCGACATCCATACATAACTGAAGGACGGGAAATATGATGGGACAAATAGAGAGAGGAGAGAGAGAGAGGGAGGGAGAGGGAGGGAGATGGGTAGAGTGCTGGATGGGTGATGGAGTTGCTTCTCGAAGATGGTGGGAGAGGCCTACTAGACAAACTGAGGGTGGAACTGCAATGTTATCAATAAGAGTGGGGATCTGTTTCTGTCTGTGACTGTGCGTGATAGATCTATCAGGACGCTTCCATGGATGATGAAGGGGAATCATGTGTTTGGTAAGCAAACTAAACTAGATCGGTAGATCAATTGTTGTTTGTCGGAGGAAGGGAGAGACACAACTAATGAGGTAGATCGATTGACGTGTGGGTAAAAACGAGTTATAAGGACCTAGCTAGCTATATGTATAGCGAGAGATCGGTCGGTGTACGTCCATTTGTTAGAGGCAAATAAGGCCCAGCGAGACGGATAGACAGAGAGAATGGAGCTAGGAGGTGGTGCGAGAGGCCCAACTACTAGCTAGATAGGGGGAGGAGTGTGCGGTTTTGAGATCGATGAAAAGAGGGGCGAGAGTTTACACGTGTGTCTGACCGTATGAGAGACACGAGGCAAGGACACATAAAGGAGGAGATTGAAGGTGTGTGTGTATGTTGTAGGCAGGCATCGCTGGAGAGGTTTATCGATCGGTATGTGTCGGAAAGGAGTTGTGGAGACTCTGGGAGAACGACCTAAAGAAAAAAATGAATGTGCCCGGTGGATAGAATGCCGAGGGAGGGGGAGGGCATGTGCATGCACGAGAGAAAGTAAGTGGTAGCTACAAAAGTTAGAGGATTGTGTGGGTGTAAGAGACTAACAAAGATCATAATTTGATATGAAAGCGGATTCATATATTTGAATAGGAGATCATAGTGTTTTAAACATTGCATGCATGAATATAGCGGTGATACACGTGTTGTGCACATGTTATACCATAATGTGATAATGCATGGTGTTTTCAACTCACAGCTAAATGCCGAACAATCATTACTGTAGATCTTATTCAAATAGAGAAACGATTCAAATTTAGTTCATATTGAAGCGGTAGTATATACGTTTGGAATGCACTAAAACGTTCATTTGAGTAGTAGGTTGCATGCATTATACACGTAGCGAAATATTTTAATTGAACATAACATGAATTCAAAGTTTCGAATGACATTTGTAGTGCGCATTGATTTGGTACAGTACACGTTAGGCTTGTCCGGAAATTTCAACCCACGCCTTTGTTAGCCCGAAATATTTAAGATATATCTTTGTCTCGTTGTTCGGCAACTCCTCCATCTCAACCCGCGCTTTGCTATTCCGAAGTACAACGCGCGAAAACTCCCACCTCCTTTGAAATCCCGACACGCGAAATGCCCGTGGTACCCTGAACCGAAGAACTGGCCTCAAATCGGTGGGGGTACTTTCGTAACTTACCCCACATTTTGGACAAGCGCGTCTCTAAGCCATGGTTCCCCACTGCCATCCCATCCGCCCACCCATTTGTACACCGAGGCCGCGAAAACCCGCGATGAAACCCCACACCCTGCTTCGTCCGCCACCCAGCCAGAGCCTCTTCCCCGACGACGCCGTCCACAAGAACACTCGACGCCCCTCATCCACCATACCGATGAGGATCCGTCGTCGATCTCATCGACCCGCGGTTCAGCCACCCCGCCCTCCACCTCCAAGGAGCTGCCCCGACGTTCCCCGCCTCTTCGCGCCACCTCCATTCCCACACCGCCGCCTTCACCGCACCACCGCAAGAGCATCATCATCACCGCTTCTCGATGAAGCTGCGCCTAATCGGGCGCCACCAAAGAGGTTGTACACTAATCGCCGATTTTCTTCTTGATTCGATCTCACGCTGCTGCCGGCGCCGGTCCCGAGCCGACACGGCACGGCTCCATCCACGGCGGCGCCGCCGCCACTTCCTCCACGATGTCGCTCCCTCGGCGGCGACGCCCACATCGATAGGAGCTGCTGCTGTTTTAGCTTCGCCGCGCTGCTGCTCTGCTCTTGCTCTCGGTCCCCGCCTGTTCGCTTGCTTGCTTTGCTCGCGCTGCTGCTCTCGCTCTTGCTCTTGCTTGCGATGCTGCTCGATTGCTACACTTCAGTCAACTGAATTGACTTTTGGGTCGACGATTTTCAGGGGTTGGGGGGCTCGCGGGTGAAGGAAGAATCAGCCGCAGCGGGAGGGGGCTCACGGAGAGGTACCCCACTATCTATCTTAGGGTTCAGGATGGGGCGGTGGTCGCCGGCGGTGGCGGGGCGGTGGCGTGGGGATCGCCGGAGAAAAAGCTCGGCACGGGGGGCCTAGAGGGATGGCCGGGGCGGCGGCGGACCGGCGGTGGGAGTGTTTTCGGGGCGGGCGAGGCGGCGCACCGCCGGCCGCGGGCGATGGGGGCTGCTGTTTGGCCGGTGGTGGCTGGCGGCTCAGGGTGGTGGAGGTTGAAGATGAACCGCAGGCCCTTTATTTCGTATTCAACGGCTGCAAAATCGACTGACCAGAGATGAAAAATTCAATCGACCGACGAGTAGCCTCACCTTGCTAGTGCGTTCAGTTTGACGAAGAAATTCAGTTTCGACAAAGAAAATTCAGTTTCGACAGCAAGTTCAGTTTGACGCTTAAGTTCGGTTTCGATAGTTAAATTCAGTTTTGACGCTTAAGTTCAGAGATGAGTGGCTGATGTATTTTACATCTAGCACTTTGTGGTTATGTATTTTATGTCATGTATTGGAGATGCTATTAGAATTCCACTCAAGTTAAAGTTGTTCGTTGTCTCTTTGTCCTGCTTCACCTCGGCATCGCATAACTCACCGGAGCTGCTCCAACGATTTAAACCCTCCATCACAATGGAGCAGTACCTGGCTCCATCTCCAGACGCCTAAGATCTTCTTCCTCCTCCGACAAAGAAAGTCAGCCGAGCATTCTCACCGCCAACCCAATCACGCTGAGATCGACATGGCTTCGCCAAAGAGGTTGTACACTTGTTGCATCTCTTTTTTACTCTACATGTTATATATATTGTCCACTGAGCACACAGATTTGTTCCTTTAGTGTCTCCTTGAAAGAAAAAACGTAGGAATTTTAATTTTCATTTGTCCTCCTTTTCAAATTTCTATTCATGAAGCACAATACTAAGAGATAGTAGCATAATAGCATTATAACCGTACATTTTCTCGTGGTTTGACTTAATCTCACCATGCTTCTTTGCATCCTGTGATCTTCCAATTGTTGTGAATCAAACAACCAGATTGGTAGAAATCCTGTGTTTTTAAATTCTCTGTTTTGCACGTGCATTCCTATCCTATTCCTGACTATTTCCTATCCATGCATTGTTGGAATCCTCCAATTCAAACGAGCCCTTACAGAATTACTTCTCTTACAGATAGTTGTCAAAGAAAACCTTGCGTGGTTTGTCCCGCTCCTGCTGCGCCATCGTCCACCCCAGCTCAGCTGCTCCAACGACAGAAGGGTCCAGCACAGCAGGGATCCGGCCTCTAGACTGTCTTTCGCTGCCTCAGATCTTCTTCCCCGCCGCTGGCAGCCATGAAAACGGCATTACCATCATCAACCGAGCAGATGACCTCGGGGACTACACGGGTCCGCAAGAGAGGTCGCACTCTTTCGTGTCTGCTTACTTATGCGTCGCTTAATATTACATGCTACTTTATCGTCTTGTTCAACGATTAGACTCTGAGTCAGCTCCAAACTAATGGTCAAACTTGAGTTTTTAAATGGTTGTGGGGTACATATCGGGGCCGCTATCAATAGTATCTATCTACTATCCGTTAATCTCCGGTGTCTACTATGAGTTTCATGTTGGGTGGGAAACAAACAGAAAGAAGCCATTATCTGTATTTTTTAACCGAAGCCATTATCCTTTGCTATTATTGGTTTTGGGTCTATCCACAAAGTTGCTACCATCACTCTTGATTTCTGCATGCACTCCTTACATAATCTCACTATGTTTTATGCCTATGCATGACAGTTATTGTAAACAATGGAACTGAACATGTAGAGCAAAAGAGACGAGCCTTGCGTGGAAATAAAATTTCATGCAGACGTCGCTCCATGGTAGGCGCAAAGGCAGCCCCCCTCCACGCATTTCGGATTGTAATCGAGAGGAAGATATCTGTGCTGAGGGGGATTCAGAAGGAGAAGACAACTCTTATTTACCCCCTTGAAGTCTTCGCTCTAACTTGGAATGCTGATGTTGGTAATATCATGCATATGGTGTCTTGCATTGCTTACTTTATACATCAAATATGTCATATGCTTAGTTTAGACATCCTTTGTGCGAATGCCATCTGCTTAGTTTATTCATCGCTTATGTGAATTATGCAACGCCATCTTGTTTAGCCAGGCATCATATATGTGAATTTTGCAATGCCATCCTGCTTAGCCAGTCATCTTATATGTAAATTATATCAGACCATCCTTTTTTTCGTACATTTGTCAACAATGTTAGTACATTCAACTGCTCTTCGTGTGCATCAGCCATTTGACACGGTGATGGCAAATACTGGAGTGAAAACAAGGTCTTCAGAGCAGACTATGCTATCTGACGAAGCGCATATCTCGCTTGTTACGGATAGCTCCTCAGAGGAGGACTCAGAGACAGATGAACAGTCCTATTCCCCGAGGTGTATGCTCTAACTTGGCGGGGTTATGTTGCTCATATCGTGTGTATGGTGTCTCGCATAGCTATGTCATTTGATTAGTTTAGACAAGCTTTGTGTGAATGCCACCTGTTCAGTGTCTAATTACCATATATGTGAATTATGCATTGCCATCTTGTTGCAAGACATTATATATGTGAACTATACAATGCTATCTTGTTGCAAAGGCATCATATATTTGAATTATGCAATGCCATGCTGTTTAGCCAATCATCATGTATGTGAATTATATCATGCTATCATTTTTTTGTATTACGTGTTCCATTTGTCGACAACGTTTGTATATTCAACTACTCTTCCTGTGCATCAGCCATTTGAAGCGGTGATGGAAGTATCTGGAGTGAAAACAAGGTATCCAGAGCAGACAATGCTACCTGCTGAAGCAGACATCTTGCTGGTTACAGAGAGCTCCTCAGAGGAGGATTCAGAGGCTGATGACCAGTCCTATTTCCCCCCTGAGGTCTATGCTCAAACTTGGCAGGGTTATATTACCCATGTCATGCATGTTGTCTTGCATTGCTTAGTTTTTACATCATATATGGATTGCCATCTGCTTACTTTCTTACTATATAAATCATATATTTGAATTATATCATGCCATCATGTTTACATAGTACATACACATCATCTATCTGAATTATGGCATGGCAACCCATTTAATAAAGACATCATATAGTTATATCATCTCATCATGTTTAGTGTTTACAATCATCATATTTTGAATTATGGCATTCTATCCGTGAATGTATGTGAATTATGGCATGCCTACCTATTTAATAAACACATTATATAGTTATGTCATGTCACCCTGTTTACATAGTCTCATATTTTGAACTATGTCTTTCCATATTTTTTAGTTAGCCATCATAATGTGAAATTGTGTCATGCTATCCTGTTGAGTTAGCCATCATATATGTGAAATTGTGTCATGCTATCCTGTTTGGTTAGACAACATAAATATGAATTATTTCATGCCCTCTTTTATTCCCCACTATCCATTGCACCTGTCTATCATACAATGTCTATACTTTCAATTACTTTTCTTGTTTATCATCCATTTGAATTGGAGAGCGTGATGACAGTATCTAAGGGAGTAACAACACGGTCTTCAGAAAAGATAGTGCTACCAGTTGACGCAGATGGAACCACGATTGTACTTGCCCAAGGACCAGATCCACCACACATAACCTAGACTCTCGCAGATTGTACCCCTACCTAGTTGGACAGAGAACCAGCTACACCCCTTCTAACCCCAACCCCGGCAGATAGTCACCCAGTTCCAGTTGACACAGCACCGTCTCCACCATAGAGCACCCAAACACGAGCAATTAGTAAGGGAACTGCAGTGCCCAAAGCACGAGGACCACCATTCCGAATCCCAACTCAACGCTTAAAGGAGAAGAAGATTTGTTCTCAGGTCAGGTTCTCTAGCTATGGTTCATACTCCTTTGCTCTTGCATTACTATATTTACTCATACCAATTATTTTCAAATTTGAAGGATGGAATTGAAACTCCGATGGTGCAACAGGTATGTTTTAAACCTGTTTCTTTAACTAGTTTGCTGTTGTAACCTGCTCTATGTTGATTTCAGTTTCAATTGAATAAACAGTTATGTTCTCATATCATGCACATTACAAGTGTTGTTATTGCTCTATAGTTACCCACACTTATATTCTGTCTATTCTGCTTTGTCTTGAACAAATATTATTTGAACTGTGTCTCTATCTTGATTTGGCAACAAAAACTAGAATGATGTAGACCATAAAGTGACCATGGTACATAGATATATGTTTGTTTCATGCTGTTATCCTGTCCACTTTACTACTGAACTCATTTACCAAAATGAGTTTCATATACAACATGGTAAACATGTGATGTGTCCGCTTGTTTCTCTTTTAGAATGCGGACAAAATATTGGAGAACAAGATCTGCGTTATCCAATGGTAAAGGAAGTAATGCGATAAGGTTCAAGATAGTGAGACATCCTTGTTGGTCTCCAAGAAAGCTAATAAAAACTATCTTGACGGTGAGGGAACCCAAAAGTCCTGTCTTGATGTAGTGTTCAAGTTATCGCCACTATCGCCGGCACAAGCTCTTCTAACTCGCTGCTGAATTAGTTCATCTTCTTGAGTCTCAACTTCAAGTTGAAAGACATCGATCGATGTGCTGCGATGGGAAGTCAAGGACGAGGAAGTCCCCGCGGAATTCAGATGCATATTTTCGGTGCAACAACAAGCTACTGGAGGATTTAAGCGCCAAACAAGAGAAAGTTAATAAGCTTGCTAAGCATCTTGCCAAATTATGGGTACCCAGGATATTGTTTCTTGAGATCTTCTCAAGTGGTTTCAGTTCGGATTTGTTTTGTCATGCGGTGTTTATTTGCGCTGGTCGCCAACTTTGACAACCAAAGGTATATGATATGCTGCTTTGTTCCCTATATTTGCAATCGGTGGCGAACTTTGATGCCCAAAGGATGTAATATGTAATAGCCGTGATAGCCTAGCGTTAGTTGCTTGCATATTTATTTCCTTGTTGTCTTGTTTATTTGTTTGCTTGTAGTCATTGCAGTTCTTTTTCCGCGGTTAGCTAGTGGCTGCAATAACCTATTTTTAAAACTAGGCCACAATAACCATGGGCTAATATTTATCGTAGTGACATCGGGCCTCCCATCGTCAGTAGAAATAGTGGGCCTTCTACGGGTCAGAGAAACAATGGGCCTTCTACGGGTCAGAGAAACAATGGGCCTTCAAGGGTCAGATCATCAATGGGCCTTATACGGGCAGATGATCGACACAAACATGGGCCAAACAGATCGCATTATGGCCGTAAACGGGCTAGAGTTGAATCGTCCGCTCATGGGTCGACCATAACGGGCCATCGTTAATAGACCGTATTTGATGACGCTATGAAAACGCCCAACGACAACGGACCACAAACGGGCCGATCAGAACCACGGGCTGAATTTGGCCCACAAGCGTAAAATGACAAGAACGGGCCGTAAGTAAATGAATGCTGGAAATGAGCCCAAGAATAAATAGGCTCTGAGAAGGCCGAAAGATGGCATGGGCTAGAAACGGCCCAATGGAATAACGGGCTGTTAATGGGTATAAAGTGATACACTGTTCATTACGGGCCAGTTTCACCACGGGCCGTTAATAGGCCAAGAGTTACATAGGGCCTCATATGGGCCGAAAGACATCATGGGCCATACATGGGCCAGAAGTGAAAACGGGATGGAGTCATATTGGATGGCCCAGATGACGCTACTGGGCCTAATTCGGATAGGGCGTAACAGGCCTTGGGTTAGCGGGCTGTAAATGGGCTATATGCGAACAGGCCGTCAACTGGCTTTTCATGGGCCCGCTCGCCACCTTTTGACCAAGTCAAACGGGTCGGCCTTTTCGCAAGAATGGGCCTCTGTTGGGTCATGCCACGTGTCAACGTATCATAGGCGCCTTCCATCCAATGAGTGGATGACATCTGTCCCAACGATGAGCCGACATGTGTTTCCTCCAGCCAATGATGATTTTACACGTGGAAAATCCCCATTGGTCGGGTTGTTAACGGGTTATCGGATCCAAAACCCGACCCGATAGCTTAACGGGTTCCGCACGATGGATGCCACATGTCGGTCACCCTTGACGAAAGCACTTCGCGACGCGTGATTTATCGTCCCGAAGTGGACACTTCCGTGATGATAATTTTGGTAATGTCATGGAACACTTCTACAACAGCACATGTATGATTATCTTGATTCTGTCATAAAATCGTCATGGATGTACATGCATGACAAAAAACGCGACCTACTGTGACAAACACGTATCATCACGGAAGTGTATTTTTTTGTAGTGTAAGGTACAACAATAGGCTACAAAAGCAGGCTATGCATCAGAATAGGAGCAAACAATAACAGTAGCAAAATCTAATGCAAGCATGAGAGAATGGAATGGGCGATATCGAGATGATCAAAGGGGGGGGGGCTTGCCCGGAAGCTCCGCTGAAAGAGAAGAAGGGGTCGTCGTCGACGTAGTCGATCACAGTGGCAACATCAACGGTCTCGGGGTCTACCAGAGAGAAGAGGGGGAAGAAACAGTAAATACAGAGCAAACAGAGCATAACAGGACAACAAACAGAGCTAGACGTGTTCTAACGCGGTGTACACGATACCGTGGAAGGGGGGAAACATCCGGGAAAGTTTTCCCGAAGTTTGCATTTTTCGGACAGATGAAACGGAGGGGGAAAGTTGCATGTTCAGGTAGTTAGGGGCATGTGGTAGACGAACGGATCACATATTCGGATTCGTCTCGTCGTTCTGAGCAACTTTCATGTAGAAAGTTTTTTCATCCGAGTTACAGCTTATTTTATATTATTTTTCAAAGTTTTAAACAATATTATGAAATTATTATTAATTCGAAATGGGGTTACTGCATCAGCATGATGTCATCATGACGTCAGCAGTCAACAGGGTGTTCACTAGGTCAAACTAACATGTGGGGTCGTTCTTCCATAGACCTAACTAAACTAACAGTTTTAATTAACTAATTTAGGTAGTTAGGCTAATTAAGTTAAGTTAATTAATTACCTAATTAATTAATATGTTAATTTACTTTTTATTATCTTTTTTTAAGGGCGGGCCCCACTTGTCATCTGCCTAGAGCCAACCGGGGCGGGTTAGCAGGCGAACGGTGCGGGCATCCGACCCGAGCGGCGCGTCTTGTGTCACGAAGCGAGAGGGCACGGGCGCGGCTGGCCGGCGAGGAGCAGCGGAGGGCGAGTGGCGGTGCTCAGATAGCGGCTAAGGGGCGGCCGTGGCGCAGCGACAACAAGGGAGGCGCGACGACAGCGGTGTGGCACCGCACGGGCGCGGCGAGTGGCGAGGCTGCAAGGGCAAGCGGTGCTGGCGTCACCGTAGCAGACACGAGCGGCGAGGCCGGGCGCGCCGAGCAGCGAAGACGGGCGGCGTCGGCGTGGACGGCGTAGGGGAAGGGGTAGGGGGAGATGGGGTCATACCCCGGTGCAAGGTTTCGTCGGGGAGGCGTTGGGAAGTTCTGTCGGGGAGGGGACGAGGACGCGGTAGGCGACGGCGAGGCAGAGGCCTCAGGCCGGTGATGCGCGACAGAGAAGGAGAGGCGAGGAGGCGACGACAGCCGGGCGGCGCCGGGGATGGGCGCCGGCGTCGGGGGCGCGGAGCGATGGCGCCGAAGACGGGATCGGGCCCGATCCCGATCCAATCGTGAGGAGGGGAACAAGAGGGAGACGTGGGGAGGGAGTGGGGCGATCTGTCCAGATATTTTGGGTGCGTGGGGGGATAAGGGAGAGGGAGAGGTGGGCCGGCCAGGTGGTCTGGTGGTCCAGCTGGGCCACGACCCAGTGGGGGAAGGGGCTTCTCTCTCCCCTCTTCTCTTTTTCTTTGCTTTCCCTTCTTCTTTTACTTACTTTAAATTTGAATTTAGAACCGACTTTCAATCAGCGCGAGCTTAACAACAGTAAAAATTAATGACATAGCACCATTAGCATGAGATTACTGTAGCATAATTATTCGGGCGTTACATGATGCTACTTCTACTATGAATGATACTTATAATGATGCTAGTACCTTGCTTGATAATGATGATGTGCCGCTTGGTGAATTTCTTGATGCACAAATTGCTAGAGTAATACAACATGATGTTGTTGAATCTGATGATGAGCTTGAAACTGTCTTGAAACACCTGCTAGAACTAGTCTTCCTATATATGAATTGCCTAAGGTACCAGAAGGTTATGTTATGAATGAGGAGACAACTAGAGATATTTTTGCTTGTAAGGATAGAGATGATCTAGAGAAATTATTATGCAAGTATAAAGAAAAATCCCTGAATGCTAGAATGATATATGATCCTAAGTTTGCTACTTCACCTATCTTTATTGATGATAAGGATTATGAATTTTCTGTCGACCCAGAGTTAATTACTTTGTTGAATCTGATCCTTTCCATGGTTATGAAACTGAAAGTGTTGTGGCACATCTTACTAAGTTGAATGATATAGCCACCCTTCTTACTCATGATGAGAAGACTCGTTATTACTTTATTCTCAAATTATTTTCATTCTCATTAAAGGGTGATGCTAAAGCTTGGTACAACACTCTTGCTCCTGGTTGTGTGCGTAGTCCCCAGCATATGATTTATTACTTCTCTGAAAAATATTTTCTTGCTCATAAGAAACAAGCTGCCTTACAGGAAATATTTAACTTTGTGCGAACTAAAGAAGAGAGTCTCCACAAGATTGGGGGAGGCTTTGCCAGTTACTTAATGCTTTGCCTGATCATCCTCTTAAGAAAAATGAAATACTTGATATCTTCTATAATGGACTAACCGATGCTTCTAGGGACTTCCTAGATAGTTGTGCTGGTTGTGTTTTCAGGAACAAACTGTTGGAAAAGCTGAAGAATTATTGAATAAGATATTGAAAAATTATGATGATTGCACTCGTCCTTAACCACCGGCTAAACCCACTCCGAAGAAGAGGGGTATATTATATCTCAGTCCTGAAGATATGCAAGAGGCAAAGAAATCGATGAAGGAAAAAGGTATTAAAGCTGAGATGTTAAAAATTTACCTCCTATTGAAGAAATACATGGGCTTAATACACCACCATTGCCTGAGGTGGTAGAGGTAAATTCTCTCGTGAAATTCAATGATAATGACAATCCTCACAATATGCATCCTAGTCAATGCCTTTATGAGTTTGAAAACTATATTAAAAAACAAGATCACTTCAATGCAAATGTTATGAAACAATTGAAATATAATTCTGATATGATTGCTCGCTTGAGTGACTTGTTATTTAGAATTTCAAATGATGTTAGAGGTGTTGGAAAACATGCTTATATGGTTCAAACTCAGTTAGAACAAGTTGCTAAATCACAAAGAGAATTGCTTGATGAAATGAATCATAATATGCATGACTTTGCTGTTAGAGTTGCCACTAGAGGATGTAAAATGACTCAGGAACCACTTTATCCTGAGGGACACCCAAAAAGAATTAAGCAAGATTCACAAAGAAATAAAACTAGTGCACCTAGTCCTTCTAGAAATAAAAAGAAAAAGAAAAATGATAGGACTTGCCACACTTCTAATGAACCTGAAATAGAAAAACCTCCTAATAATGATAACGAAACTTCTATCTCTGATGCTGAAACTCAACACTCACCTAGTAATAATGAAAAAGATAATGACGAGGTTCATGAAGACACTCAATCAAATAATAAAGAACCAGACAATGATGTTGAGATAGAACCACCTGTTGATCTTGATAACCCACAACCTAAGAATAAAAGATATGACAAAAGAGACTTTGTTGCTTGAAAACACGGTAAAGAAAGAGAACTGTGGGTTCAAAAACCTATGCCTTTTCCACCCAAGTCAAGTAAAAAGAAAGATGATGAATAATTTGAATGCTTTGCTGAAATGCTGAGGCCAGTCTTTTTGCGTACTCGCTTGACTGATATCCTAAAAATGCCTCCTTATGCAAAGTATATGAAAGACATCATCACTAATAAGAGAAAAATACCGGAAGCTGCAATATCCACTATGCTTACTAATTACACTATTAAAGATGGAGTGCCTAAAAAACTTGGAGATCCGGGAACACCAACTATACCTTGCTCTATCAAAAAGAATTATGTGAAAACTGCTTTGTGTGATTTAGGAGCCGGTGTTAGTGTTATGCCTTTCTATTTGTATAAAAGACTTGATTTGAATAAACTAACACCTACTGAAATATCTTTGCAAATGGCTGAAAAATCAACTGCCATACCTATCGGTATCTGTGAGGATGTGCCCGTTGTTGCTGCTAATGTTACTATTTTGACTGACTTTGTTATACTTGAGATGCCCGAGGACGACAACATGTCGATTATCCTTGTGGACCCTTCTTGAATACTGCAAGGGCTGTTATTGATTGCAATAAAACCAATGTCACTTTTCATATAAATGGTAATGAGCATACAGTGCACTTTCCGAAGAAACAATTCCAAGTGAATGGTATTAATGTTATGGAAAAATCTCCGACAATCACTATTGGAAGTTTTCAAATACCTCTACCTACTATCAAAAAGAAATATTAAATGCTTATTGTTGGGGACATTCATATCCCCACTGAGGTAACATAGTGATTTACGTAAGTTCTTCAGTTTCATGCTAATCGAAAGTGGTTGTTAACAAGACCTGATCAACCTTATTAATGAATCATTTTTGAGCGGTATGAAGTTGATGAATTTAGTAAGCACTACCTTCTGTCCTTACTCTTTGTTTTATGTTTCTACCAGTTAAATAAAATAAAATGCCATGTTTTGTCTGTTTTCTGAATTTCCCATGCAATAAAAAATGACCCAAAAAAATAAAAGTTCTCAGAATGCCCTCAAAATTTAATATGCTTTTTTCTGAATATTTTTGAATTTCTGGTGCAAATAATATCAGAGGGAGGTGCACCAGGTGGGCACAACCCACCTAGGTGCGCGAGGACCCCCAGGCATGCCCTGGTGGGTTGTGGTCCCCATGTGGGCCCCCTCACTTCTCCCTTCATCCCACATCATCACTTACCTCCAGAAAAAAATCTCCATTGCTCTCTCTCCCGTGTTCTTGCTCTCAAACCAGTGGATTTCCATCTCTTTGCTTGAAGCTCCGTTTCCAAAACTGTTTCGGGGGATTGTTGCTTGGTATGTGACTCCACCATTTGTACAATTAGTTTTTGTTTCAGTGGTTTATATTTTGAATAATTAGCTACTCTGGGTGTTGTTGTAGATGTGCCTGCGTGTTGAATTCTTAGAGTTCTAAGTAGTTTGAATGCTTGCTATGGTGCTACCTCTTGAGCACTGCGTTGGTTTTCCCTTGAAGAGGAAAGGGTGATGCAGTAAAGTAGCGTAAGTATTTCCCTCAGTTTTTGAAACCAAGGTATTAATCCAGTAGGAGATCACGCTCGAGTCCCATGCACCTACACAAACAAACAAGAACCTCGCAACCAACACAATAAAGGGGTTGTCAATCCCTTCACGGTCACTTACGAGAGTGAGAACTGATAGATATGATAAGATAATATTTTTGGTGTTTTTATAATAAAGAGAAATAAAGATGCAAAGTAAAATAAACGGCAATGAAAATAACTAAGTGTTGGAAGATTAATATGATGGAAAATAGACCCGGGGGCCATAGGTTTCACTAGTGGCTTCTCTCAAGAGCATAAATATTACAAAGGTAAACGAATTCATCGTCGAGCAATTGATAGAATTGAGCATAGTTATGAGAATATCTAGGTATGATCATGTATATAGGCATCACGTCCGCGACAAGTAGACCGAAATGATTCTGCATCTATTACTATTACTCCACACATCGACCGCTATCCAGCATGCATCTAGAGTATTAAGTTCATAAGAACAGAGTAATGCTTTAAGTAAGATGACATGATGTAGAGGGATAAACTCATGCAGTATGATATAAACACCATCTTTTTATCCTCGATGGCAACTATACAATACGTGCCTTGCTGCCCCTGCTGTCACTAGGAAAGGACACCGCAAGATTGAACCCAAAGCTAAGCATTTCTTCCATTGCAAGAAAGATCAATCTAGTAGGCCAAACCAAACTGATAATTCAAAGAGACTTGCAAAGATAACCAATCATACATAAAAGAATTCAGAGGAGATTCAAATATTGTTCATAGATAATCTTGATCATAAACCCACAATTCATCGGATCTCGACAAACACACCGCAAAAGAAGATTACATCGAACAGATCTCCAAGAAGATCGAGGAGAACATTGTTGATCCAAAGAGAGAGAAGAAGCCATCTAGCTAATAACTATGGACCCGAAGGACTGAGGTAAACTACTCACACATCATCGGAGAGGCTATGGTGTTGATGTAGAAGCCCTCCGTGATCAATGCCCCCTCCGGCGGAGCGCCGGAAAAGGCCCCAAGATGGGATCTCACGGGTACAGAAGGTTGCGGCGGTGGAAATAGGGTTTTGGCTCCGTATCTGATGGTTTGGGGGTACGTAGGTATATATAGGCGAAAGAGGTCGGTCAGGGGAGCCACGAGGGGCCCACGAGGGTGGAGGGCGCGCCAAGGGGGGTAGGCGCGCCCCCCTGCCTCGTGCCCTCCTCGTTGCTTTCTTGACATGGACTCCAAGTCCTCTGGATCACATTCGATCCGAAAATCACGTTCCCGAAGGTTTCATTCCGTTTGGACTCCTTTTGATATTCCTTTTATGTGAAACACTGAAATAGGAAAAAAAACAGCAATGTGGGCTGGGCCTCCGGTTAATAGGTTAGTCCCAAAAATAATATAGAAGTGTATAATAAAGCCCATTAAACATCCAAAACAGAATATAATATAGCATGGAACAATCAAAAATTATAGATACGTTGGAGACGTATCATATGGCTTCTCCGTATCCCTATGAGTAGTTGATATCATTTTTTTAAAGTTTTGTTGACAAATTTTTGTCACCCAAATTTTTTCAGAAATTGGACATGGACATGATGAACCTATTTGGAAGGAGTTCTTCAAGGAGGCGATCCTCGGGGGCATCTTCTAGTGATAGTTCTGCTCGCCGGTCTTATGTTGAACCAAGTGAAAGTTCCACACGAGATGTCGCCACCAAAACATGCTTATGGCCTTGCGATGATTATATGGTGCGTGTGGGCATTAAAGAGGAATTTGAGCAATATGTTCACAATGTCGGTCTCGGTCCCTACATTTCGGGTAAGTGCGAACAACGTCACCTTCTCACTGAATCGTTTGTCAAAGGCTTTAAATTCTTCCCTAGTGAGTCTAGGGTGTCGTTTATGCTTTATGATAATCCATTTACCATCTCACTAGAGAATTTTGCTTACCACTGCAAGCTCCCGTCTTGGGGTTCGCTTGACGAACCACCAAAGGCTGAGTTCGAAACTTTCTTGACTAGTCTTTTGTTACGATGAAAGGACGGGAGTGACACAAGGCAGAATAAAGAGCATTCATTTTCCCGTAATTCAGTACTTTGCATTATTTAACGGGAAATGCATAGTAGGCAAGCAAGACTGTAGTACGCTCTGTGCTCCAGAATTGAGCCCCATACGCACTGCTCTCACCGGTGAAAGGAATTATAACCTTGGAGCGATTGTTGCACACATACTTTAGCATAATGCTAACAGTGGCTGGTTCTATGGTGGAATTTATGCCACGCGTTTAGCATGAGGACTGGGTGTTTCACCTTTGCCCTTTGATCCTATCCTACCCACGCAGTATTTAGAATTTAACACCTTAAAATACCATAAGATCCTTAAGAGAAAGGTTGATAACTTCACTTACAATCTATTGTTTAACCAAACATCTGTTGTGCACACATATTTGCATGCGCCTGCTCTTTTTGACTATCACAGCAAGGGAAGATATTTTGTTCTTGAGAGCAAGGCCCGAGCTCATAACACAACAGTGGAGGCAACATGGGAGGCCGAGGTGTCCGCACCTAGAGCCTCCGTGAGCTACCACTCCGACCACTACCCTCCAGGCTACTGATTGACTACCAAGCTAGGCCAAAAGCCTAGGCTTGGGGGAGGTATGTGTTTCTCACCGACATTATATTCATGTCCACTTATTTTCATTTGTCGGTGTTCACACTTTTTCATTGTGTCATCCATGCTTAGATTTATTTTCTTGCTTTCTTCTTGTGTGTTTGAAAAAACTTTAGAAAAAACAAAAAAAGTTAGTTGTAGTAGTTTACTTTCTATGCATGCTTAGTAGTAGCATTAAGAAGAAAACCCAAAAAGATTTCCTTGTTCTTCTTTTTGCTTGTTGGGAGCTTTCCCGTGTAAATAGTTTTTCTCGTTTTTGCTTTCCCCTTTTATTTATGTATTCAAGAAACCAAAGACTCCAAAAATATTTCAATATGTTTCTCTGAATTTCCTTTCTTTTTATTCGAGTCTTACCGAGGAGAAGACCCCGATGAAAATGTTGAGTGGCTCTCATATGAATAATTGTTGAACTAATAAAGAGAACATTTTACCTTGTCCTCTCGTGTTGAATAAAATGTTTTGCAGACTCCAGCTTAGTCCACGACACTCTTGCACTATTATTATTTTGATATCATTAGGTCGTGCAAGTGAAAGGCAATAATGATGATATTCGATGAACTGGCCATGGCAGAGAGAGACGGGTATGAACTCGACTTGTCCTTTTTGTGTAAATATGTTTAACCTAGTACCCATGATTCAGACCATTATGATTAAACATGTTTGCAATGACAATTAGAGATTATAGTTTCTCATGCCCTGCATAAGTTGCTAGGAGTGGATAATGATTTATCTTGGATATCAACATTGCTTTAAAATGATTGTGATGTAGTATGATGATATGGTATCCTCCTCTCAATGCTCGAGTGGCTTGACTTGGCACATGTTCATGCATGTAGTTGAATCAAAACCAACATAGCCTCTATGATATTTATGTTCATGGTGTTCATATCCTACTCATGCTAGTGTCCAATGTTCCTTATGCATAATGCATGTTTATGACCATTGCTCTCTAGCTGGCCGCTTCTCAATCTAAATGCTAGCCTTCGCCTGTACTAAGTGGGAACTCTGCTTGTACATCAAAAATCTTGAAGCCAAAGTTATTCCAGATGAGTCCACCATACCTACCTATATGCGGTATTACCCTGCCGTCCTAAGTAAATTTGCATGTGCCACCTCTAAAAACATCTAAATAAATATCACTTTTGTGTGCCTTGATCGTTCATGGAACGACAGGAGGTGGTCGGTATCTTCCATGCTAAGCGGGTTATTCTCGGGTCGAGAGTTTATTCACTCGCCATCGCACGAGAAAAAGGCAGTAATAGGGATGCCCAGTCCCGAACTGCAAACATGAAAAAGAGTTAATCTCTCAAATAATCAATCAAAAACTCCCAATGGAGTCAGAACCTTTACTTTTATCGCTTGGGAACCGCCACTAGCGTGCTTAGCATGGAAGATTTGATAACTGATGGTCGGGAAGTAAATGAGAAGGGTGCATGTCTCAAAATATCATTTATCTCTGTTTTAAAACTTGAGCTCTGGCACCTCTGCAAATCACTGCTTCCCTTTGTGAAGGGACTATCTATTTACTTTTATGTTTTGTCATCACCTTCTAAAACAAGCGCCAGAACCTGAGAGCACAGCTGTCATGACTTATGCATTGTGTGTAGCTAATGTTGGGTGCATCATGACTGGATCTTTTCTACCATGAATTACAATGTTTAGTCGCTACTTGAACTTTGGAGGTGCTCTGCATTTATGTTTTGCGGTCTCAGAAATGGCTAGCGAGATACCACTATTGTCATATTATATTATGGTTGTTTTGACAACGTGTTGCCGTTTGAGATATCTTATTATTGCTCGCTAGCTGATTATGTTATTGATATGAGTTATTATAATTTTTAAGAGTAATTGTCGGCATAGTTAGTTATAATGTTTGCTGAAAACCTGGGTGTTGTTTAAGCTTATTTATGCAAACAAGAGAAAAGAGTCCGTAAAAGTTTTTCTTTTCCACTTTCAATTTATCAACTAAATTGCCTGAGGACAAGCAAAGGTTTAAGCTTGGGGGAGTTGATATGTATCCAATGTATCTACTTTTCCTAACGCTTTTCGTCTTGTTTTTGACTCTAATTTGCATTATTTGAATGAAACTAACCCTGAACTGACGCTGTTTTCAACAGAACTACCATGGTGTTGTTTTTCATGCAGAAATAAATGTTTTCAGAATGGAACGAAACTTTGGAAGGAATTTTTATATAATATATAAGAATTTCTTGAGCCAAGACCTACCAGGGAGGGGCCCTTGGGTGGGCACAACCCACCAGGGCGCGCCCCCTCTCCTAGCGCGCCCAGGTGGGTTGTCCCCACCTGGTGGCCCCGCTGACCCTGAAACTGACACTATAAAATTCTATTTTTCCATAAAAACCCAGGGAGAAAGAATTATCGTGATCCACGAGACGGAGCCGCCGTCACCTCCTGTTCTTCATCGGGAGGCCAGATCTGGAGTCCGTTTGGGGCTCCGGAGAGGGGGATCATCGTTCTTCGTCATCACCAACCCTTCTCCATCGCTAATTCCATGATGCTCCCCACCGGGAGTGAGTAATTCCTTTGTAGGCTCACTGGTCAGTGAGGAGTTGGATGAGATCCATCATGTAATCGAGTTAGTTTTGTTAGGGCTTCATCCCTAGTATCCATTATGTTCTTAGATTGATGTTGCTATGACTTTAACATGCTTAATGACTGACATTTTGGGCCCGGGTAACATGAACGCAGATCTGAACTGTTTATGTTACCAAAATTATATCCATGTTCTAGATCCGATCTTGCATGTTATAGTCACCTACTACGTGTTATGATCCGGCAACCCCGGAGTGACAATAGTCGGGACCACTCCCGGTGATGACTGTAGTTTGAGGAGTTCATGTATTCACTATGTGTTAATGCTTTGTTCCGATTCTCTATTAAAGGAGGCCTTAATATCCCTTAGTTTCCAATATGGACCCCGCTGCCACGGGAGGGTAGGACAAAAGATGTCATGCAAGTTCTTTCCATAAGCATGTATGACTATTTACGGAATACATGCCTACATTATATTGACGAATTGGAGCTAGTGCCGTATCGCCCTATGTTATAACTGTCTAATGATGAATATCATCCAACAAGTCACCGATCCAATGCCTACAAATTTATCTCATATTGTTCTTGTTAAGTTACTACTGCTATCATCAGTGTTGCACTTGCTACAAAATTACTGCTATCACTGTTACCGTTATTGTTACTGCTGTCTCTACTATCAAAACTATCAAACTACTTTTCTACTGATCACTTTGCCACAGATAATTAATCTCCAAGTGTGGTTGAATTGAAAAATCTGCTGCTAATAGCTTCAAATATTCTTTTGCTCCCCTTGTGTCAAATCTATAAATTTGGGTTGAATACTCTACCCTTGAAAACTTAGTGATCCCCTATACTTGTGGGTTATCACAGACAACGCACAAGTCACCGAATACTTGCACAAACAATCGAACAACTTGCACCCAACGCGATAAAGGGTTTGTCAATCCCTTCACGGTTACTAGCAAAAGTGAGATCTGATAGAGATAGATAAACGATAAAGTAAATACTTTTGGTATTTTTGGTTTATATATCTTAAAGTAAAAGATTGCAAAATAGTAGATCGGAAACTTATACGATGGAAAATAGACCCGGGGACCATAGGTTTCACTAGTGGCTTCTCTCAAGATCGCAAATATTACGGTGGGTGACCAAATTACTGCCGAGCAATTGATAGAAAAGCGCAAAGTTATGACGATATCTAAGGCAATGATCATGAATATAGGCATCACGTCTGTGTCAAGTAGACCGAAACGATTCTGCATCTACTACTATTACTCCACACATCGACAGCTATCCAGCATGCATCTAGAGTATTAAGTTCATAAAGAATGGAGTAACGCATTAAGTAAGATGACATGATGTAGAGGAATTAACTCAAGCAATATGATGAAAACCCCATCTTTTTATCCTTGATGGAAACAATACAATGCGTGCCTTGCTGCACCTACTGTCACTGGGAAAGGTCACTGCAAGATTGATCCCAAAGCTAAGCACTTCTCCCATTGCAAGAAAAACCAATCTAGTTGTCCAAACCAAACCGATAGTTAGAAGAGAATTACAAAGATATCAAATCATGCATAAAAGCATTCAGAGAAGATTCAAATAATATTCATAAATAATCTGATCATAAATCCACAATTCATCGGATCTCGGAAAACACACCGCAAAAAGTATTACATCGAACAGATCTCCAAGAACATCGAGGAGAACATGGTATTGAGAATCAAAGAGAGAGAAGAAGCCATCTAGCTACTAGCTATGGACCCGTAAGTCTGTGGTAAACTACTCACGCTTCATCAGAATGGCAATAGAGTTGAGGTAGAAGCCCTCCGTGATCGAATCCCCCTCCAGTAGGGTGCCGCAAAAGGTCCCTAGATGGGATCTCACGGGTACAGAAGGTTGCGGCGGTGGAAAAGTGTTTTCGTGGATGCCTCTGGTGGTTTGGGGATATATGGGAATATATAGGCGAAAGAAATAGGTCAGGAGGTGCACGAGGGGCCCACAAGGGTGGGGGCGCGCCCTCCATCCTTGTGGCCACCTCGTGGCTCCTCTGACTTCATCTCTAAGTCTCCTGGTTGTCTTCTGGTTCAAGAAAAATCATAGCGAAGGCTTTACTCCGTTTGGACTCCGTTTGGTATTCCTTTTATGCAAAACTCAAAAACAGGGGAAAACAGGAACTGGCACTGGGCTCTAGATAGGTTAGTCCCAAAAATAATATAAAATAGCATATTAATGCATATAAAACGTCCAAAACAGATAATATAATAGCATGGAACAATCAAAAATTATAGATACATCGGAGACGTATCAAACATCCCCAAGCTTAATTCCGGCTCGTCCTCGGGTAAGTAAATGATAAAAACAGAATTTTTGATGTGGAATGCTACCTAACATATTTATCCATGTAATTTCTTTATTGTGGCATGAATGTTCAGATCCGTAAGATTCAAAACAAAAGTTTAATATTTACATAAAAACAATATTACTTCAAGCATACTAACAAGGCAATTATGTCTTCTCAAAATAATATGGCCAAAGAAAGCTTATCCCTACAAAATTATATAGTCTGGCTATGCTCCATCTTCATCACACAAAATATTCAAATCATGCACAACTCCGAAGACAAGCCAAGCAAAATTTTCATACTTTTTATGTTCTCAAACTTTTTCAACTTTTACGCAATACATGAGCGTGAGCCATTGACATAGCACTATAGGAGGAATAGAAGGTGGTTGTGGAGAAGACAAAAAGAGCGTGATAGTCTCACATAAACTAGGCGTATCAACGGGCTATGGAGATGCCCATCAATAAATATCAATGTGAGTGAGTAGGGATTGTCATGCAACGGATGCACTAGAGCTATAAGTTTATGAAAGCTCAAAAAGAAACTAAGTGGGTGTGCATCCAATTCATTTGCTCACGAAGACCTAGGGCAATTTGGGGAAGCCTATCATTGGAATATACAAGCCAAGTTCTATAATGAAAAATTCCCACTAGTATATGAAAGTGACAACATAGGAGACTCTCTATCATGAAGATCATGGTGCTACTTTGAAGCACAAGTGTGGTAAAAGGATAGTAACATTTTGGCCTCTTTTTTTTCGTCTGGAGTCTCATCCCGACTTGTGGGGGAATCGTAGCCTCCATCATCCTTTCCTCAGGTGGGAGAATGCTCTAATAATGAAGATCATCACACTTTTATTTACTTACAACTCAAGAATTACAACTCGATACTTAGAACAAAATATGACTCTATGTAAATGCCTCCGGTGGTGTACCAGGATGTGCAATGAATCAAGAGTGACATATATGAAAGAATTAAGAACGGTGCTTTGCCACAAATACGATGTCAACTACATGATCATCCAGAGCAATATGACAATGATGAAGCGTGTCATAATAAACGGAATGGTGGAAAGTTGCATGGCAATATATCTCGAAATGGCTATGGAAATGCCATAATAGGTAGGTATGGTGGCTTTTTTTAGGAAGGTATATGGTGGGTTTATGGTACCGATGAAAGTTGCGCGGTACTAGTGAGGCTAGCAATGGTGGAAGGGTGAGAGTGCGTATAATCCATGGACTCAACATCAGTCGTAAAGAACTAACATACTTATTGCAAAAATCTATTAGCCATCGAAACAAAGTACTACACGCATGCTCCTAGGGGGATAGATTGGTAGGAAAAGACCATCGCTCGTTCCGACCGCCACTCATAAGGAAGACAATCAATAAATAAATCATGCTCTAACTTCATCACATAACGGTTCACCATACGTGCATGCTACGGGACTCACAAACCTTAACACAAGTATTTCTCAAATTCACAACTACTCACTAGCATGACTCTAATATCACCATCTTCATATCTCAAAAAATCATAAGGAATCAAACTTCTCATAGTATTCAATGCACTTTATATGAAAGTCTTTATTATATCCCTCTTGGATGCCTATCATATTTGGACTAAATTTATTACCAAAGCAAGTTACCATGATGTTTAAAGACCCTCAAAATAATATAAGTGAAGCCTGAGAGTTCATCAATTTCTATAAAATAAAACCACCGCCGTGCTCTAAAAATATATAAGTGAAGCACATAGAGTATTCTAATAAATCACGATTCATGCGTGTCCCACTCAAAAGGTGTGTACAACAAGGATGATTGTGGCGAACTAAAAAGAAAAGACTCAAATCATACAAGACACTCCAAGCAAAACACATATCATGTGTTGAATAAAAAATATAGCTTCAAGTAAAGTTACCGATAGACGAAGACGAATAAGGGGATGCCTTCTGGGGCATCCCCAAGATTAGGCTCTTGGTTGTCCTTCAATATTACATTGGGGTTCCTTCGGCATCCCCAAGCTTAGGCTCTTGCCACTCCTTATTCCATAGTCCATCAAATCCTTACCCAAAACTTGAAAACTTCACAACACAAAACTCAACAGAAAATCTCATAAGCTCTGTTGGTATAAGAAAATAAATCACCACTTTTGGTACTGTTGTGAACTCATTATTTATTTATATTGGTGTAATATCTACTGTATTCCAACTTATACATGGTTCATACCCCCCGATACTACCCATAGACTCATCAAAATAAGCAAACAACACATAGAAAACCGAATCTGTCAAAAGCAGAATAGTCTATAGTAATTTGTAACTCTCGAACACTTATGTAACTCCAAAAATTCTGAAAACTAGGACAACAGAGGCAATTTTTATATCAATCTTTTGTAAAAAAAATAGAATTTTATCACGCTTCTGTGATTTTTTAAAATTCTGGGACTGGGCGCAAAAGTTTCTGTTTTTCAGCAAGATCAAGTCAACTATCACCGCAAGCTATCCCAAGGGTCTTACTTGGCACAAACACTAATTAAAACACAAAACCACATCTAACCAAAGGCTATATGAATTATTTATTGCAAAACAGAACCTAAAAAGCAAAAACAAAAATAAAATTGGGTTGCCTCCCTACAAGCGCTATTGTTTAACGCCCTTAGCTAGGCATAAAACACGAATAGATCTAGGTATTGTCCTCTTTGGCATGCAATCCATAAGTATCTCTCATAATAGATTCATAAGGCAATTTAATTTTCTTTCTTTGAAAGTGTTCCATGCCCTTCCTCAACGGATATTGAAACCTAATGTTTCCTTCTTTCATATCAATAATTGCACCAATCGTTCTAAGGAATGGTCTACCAAGAATAATAGGACATGTAGGATTGCCATCTATATCAAGAACAATGATATGTATGGGCACATAATTTCTATTTGCAACAATAAGAACATCATTAATCCTTCCCATAGGTTTCTTAATAGTGGAATATGCAAGATGCAAATTTAAAGAAAAATCATCAAATTCAGGGAAACCTAGTACATCACATAAAGTTTTTGGAATCGTGGAAACGCTAGCACCCAAATCACACAAAGAATGGCACTTATAATCTTTAATCTTAATCTTAATAGTAGGTCCCACTCATCATAAAGTTTTCTAGGGATAGAAACTTCCAATTCAAGCTTTTCTTCAAAAGATTGCATCATAGCATCAATGATATGTTCAGTAAAATCTTTGTTTTGATTATAAGCATGAGGAGAATTCAACACGGATTGCAACAAAGAAATACAATCTATTAAAGAACAATTATCATAATTAAATTCCTTGGAATCCAAATGAGTGGGTTCATTGCTAGTTTAAGTTTTGACCTCTCCAATCCCAGTTTTATCAATTTTTGCATCAAGATCTAAAAACTCCGAATCATTGGGATGCCTTTTAACTAAAGTTGACTCATCTCTAGTCCCATATTTATCAAAAGTTATATTGGAAAACAAATATTCAATAGGATTCACACCAATCACTTTAAGATCTTCATCATTATTTTCACGGAAACTAGAAGAACACGTTTTTACAAACCAATCTTGTTTAGCACGCATCTTAGCGGTTCTTTCTTTGCACTCATCAATGGAAATTCTCATAGATTTGAGAGACTCATTAATATCATGCTTGGGTAGAATAGATCTAAGTTTCAAAGAATCAACATCAAGAGAAATTCTATCCAAGTTCCTAGCCAAATCATCAATCTTAAGAAATTTTTCTTCAATCAAAGCATTAGAATTCTTTTGCGAACTCATAAATGATTTAACACTATTCTCAAAATAAGAGGGCATCTTATTATAATTTCCATAAGAATTGTTGTAGGAATTACCATAATTATTAGAGGAATTACTAGGAAACGACCTAGGATTGAAATTACCTCTATACGCGTTATTACCAAAATTGTTCCTACCAAGAAAATTCACATCCATAGATTCGTTATTATTTTAAATCAAAGTAGACAAGGCATATCATTAGGATCAATAGAAGAACTCTGGCTAGCAAATAATTTCATAAGCTCATCCATCTTTCCACTCAAAACATTAATCTCTTCAACCGCATGCACTTTTTTATTAGCGGAAGATCTTTCGGTATGCCATTGAGAATAATTAACCATAATATTATCTAGGATTTTAGTAGATTATCCTAAAGTAATTTCCATAAAATTAACTCCCGCGGCCGAATCAAAAAGATTATAGAAGCAAAATACAGTCCGGCATAATTTTTTTTATAATCATCCACAAATTCAAACCATGAGTAGGGAAATTTCATATCATCAATTTCATCCTCTCCCAAGATTGTGCAACATGTTCATGATCAAGTTGCTTAAAATTCATAATATCGTTGCTAAGGGAGATGATCTTAGCGGGAGTAAAATACTTGGAAATAAAAGCATATTTACACTTATTCCATGAATCAATACTATTTTTAGGCAAAGATGAAAACCAAGTTTTAGCACGATCTCGAAGTGAGAACGGAAATAGCTTCATTTTAACAAGATCATTATCCACATCTTTTTTCTTTTGGATATCACGCAAATCAATGAAATTGTTTAGATGGGAAGTGGCATCTTCAAGGAAGGCCAGAAAATTGGTCTTTCATAACAAGATTTAGCAAAGCGGCATTAATTTCACAAGATTCCGCACTAGTGGCGGGAGAGATCGGAGTACTAAAAAATCATTATTGGTGTTGGAAAAGTCACAAAATTTGTATTCTCTTGAGCCATCGTGACAAAGCAAGCAATCCAACACACGGCACAAAAAAAGCAAACGAAGAAGACGAACGGAAGAGGGGCGAAGAAAAGGCAAATCTTTTTGAAAATCGTTTTATAAGTGGGGGAGAGGAAAAAGAGAGGCGAACAACGAATAATGTAATGCAACAGATGAAAGTTTATGATGGGTACTTGGTATGGCTTGACTTGGCGTAGATCTCCCCGCAACAGCGCCAAAAAATCATCCTGCTACTTCTTGAGCTTGCGTTGGTTTTCCCTTGAAAAGGAAAGGGTGATGTAGCAAAGTAGAGATAAGTATTTCCCTCAGTTTCAGAACCAAGGTATCAATCCAGTAGGAGACAATGCACAAGGCGCCGAATACCTGCCAGAACAATCAAACAACTTGCACCCAACGCGATAAAGGGGTTGTCAATCCCTTCACGGTTATTTGCAAAAGTGAGATCTGATAGAGATAGATCAACGATAAAATAAATATTTTTGGTATTTTTGGTTTATAGATCGGAAAGTAAAAGATTCCAAAATAGTAGATCGGAAACTTATATGATGGAAAATAGACCCGGGGGCCATAGGTTTCACTAGAGGCTTCTCTCAAGATCGCAAATATTACGATGGGTGAACAAATTGCTGCCGAGCAATTGATAGAAAAGTGCAAAGTTATGACGATATCTAAGGCAATGATCATGAATATAGGCATCACGTCCGTGTCAAGTAGACCGAAACGATTCTGCATCTACTAATATTACTCCACACATCGACCGCTATCCAACATGCATCTAGAGTATTAAGTTCATAAAGAACGGAGTAACGCATTAACTAAGATGACATGATGTAGAGGAATTAAGTCAAGCAATATGATGAAAACCCCATATTTTTATCCTCGGTGGCAACAATACAATATGTGCCTTGTTGCCCCTACTATCACTGGGAAAGGTCACTGCAAGATTGAACCCAAAGCTGAGCACTTCTCCCATTGCAAGAAAAACCAATCTAGTTGGCCAAACCAAACCGATAGTTCGAAGAGAATTACAAAGATATCAAATCATGCATAAAAGAATTCAGAGAAGATTCAAATAATATTCATAGATAAGCTGATCATAAATCCAGAATTCATCGGATCTTGGCAAACACACCACAAAAAAGTATTACATCGAATAGATCTCCAAGAACATTGAGGAGAACATGGTATTGAGAATCAAAGAGAGAGAAGAAGCCATCTAGCTACTAGCTATGGACCCGTAGGTCTGTGATAAACTACTCAGGCTTCATCGGAAGGGCAATAGAGTTGATGTAGAAGCCCTCTGTGATCGAATCCCCCTCCGGCAGGGTGCCGGAAAAGGTCCCTAGATGGGATCTCACGGGTACAGAAGGTTGCGGCGGTAGAAAAGTGTTTTCGTGGATGCCTCTGGTGGTTTGGGGATTTATGGGAATATATAGGTGAAAGAATTAGGTCAGGAGGTGCACGAGGGGCCCACAAGGGTGGGGGCGCGCCGTGCGCCCTCCATCCTTGTGGCCACCTCGTGGATCCTCTGACAGCATCTCTAAGTCTCCTGGTTGTCTTCTGGTCCAAGAAAAATCATAGCGAAGGTTTTACTCCGTTTGGACTCCGTTTGGTATTCCTTTTCTACAAAACTCAAAAACAGGGTAAAAACAGGAACTGGCACTGGGCTCTAGGTTAATAGGTTAGTCCCAAAAATAATATAAAATAGCATATTAATGCATATAAAACATCCAAAACAGATAATATAATAGCATGGAACAATAAAAAATTATAGATACATTGGAGACGTATCAGGCGGCGCTCAAGAAGAAGAAGGTCGCGCTCGAGGAAAAGAGGGTGAAGATGGCCACAAATCCGGAGGACACCGATATGTTGACCTTGAATATCAACTCATTGGACGCCGATGCTAGAATTATCGTGCAATCCGTCCGCTACTAGATGTTGGAACGACAGATAGATGAGTTCGCGGCGGCAGAGGATGAGTATGTGGTGGAGGCTGCCTATGCGGCGGCGATGACACCTCTTTGATCGGGGAGCAGCTTGCTGGGATGGCTGATTCGGAAGTGTCGTGGGAACGGATCTGTCAGTAGAGATGGAGGGTGTGTAGGAGAGGGCAGAGTCCTAGCTACGGCGAGGTTGTACACTCGGTTTTACGAGATCAGGCCCCTCTCGGAGGAGATAACAGCCCTACGTCTCGGTGCCGTGGAGGCTTTGTTGATTGGAGTGTTGAGTTACAGGGGGTGAAAACCCTTGTGCAAGAGGGGAGGGGTGGCTTATATAGATTACGCCGACCCCTCGCAACCCTCAGTTATGCAAGGGTTCAATTAGAGTATAATGTCACGAACATTACTGGTAACGCCAGCGTTTAATGATCTTTACGCTGACGGAGTGAATGATCGATCGTTGCTATCCAGTGGCGACCCTAGGTCTTCTGTCCTCCGAGTGGATTCTTATATTCTGACTGAATGATAATGGTCGAGTGGAATTGGGATATCCGAGTGGATCTCCTATCGAATAGATTATGCTCTGTGATGATTCCAGTCGGTATCTTCTTTCTATCTTCGTAGGCCTTGGGCTGTTGTGTAGTGTCCTTGGGTACGGTACATAGGTAAGGTCTAAGACCCTACCCTAGGTATATGTCATCGTCATTAGTCCCCGAATGGATCGAGGACCGAGTGTAGAAGGACTGAAGTTGATTTCGACCCGACTCAATGTCACGGAGACACTTTCTTGGGGGTCGGAAAGTACGTTAGTAGTTTAATCGTTCGTCAGTTGCCTTGAGTGATTCTGGCTTTTTGAATACTTGAGTGAAATAAGTAGTATAGCATTGAGCAGATTGGATTTGGATATCTTTGACGCAATCAACTGATTCACTAGATCCGGATTCTGCGGGATTCGAAATTTGGAGAAGCGCGCGGGCCGGCCGCAGCGCGGTAAGCAGGGCAAGTAGAGAGGGACTCCTCGATCCTCGCTTCAGCTTTTTCGCCATATAGCACCGGTTGTGGGATGCGCTGAGCTTCCATGGGGCCACGAGTCAGTCACTCGGACGCTCGGGTATAAAGGGCGACACGGACGATGTGTGCAACAGTGTCCACCATTATCCCTCTTTCTTCCTCGACTCTCTGCCTCGCCCTCCCCAGTGCAGCGCCACTCCGCTCATTCCCGTCGACCACCGCGGAGATGGCGAAGGACAAGACGAAGGCACTGGAGCGTGCCAAGAAGACGGCCAAGGGCAAGAAGGGGTCGACCTCATGATCTGCTCTGCCGCCGGGCTGGATCCAAGGGGATTGGATCCCCTCGACAGTCACCGAGGAAGATCTGGAGGGGCTTGTTGCTGATGGCCTGCTGGCATCCGGATCTTGGATATTGCCAGAAGGAGGGTTCGAGCCAGCGCCACGCGACGGCGAGCGGGTCTTGCTTCTGACCCATGTGGAAAGAGGTTTCTCTCTGCCCCCGCATCCATTCTTTCGTGGGTTCTTGAATTTCTTTGGCGCACAAATCCACCACTTTCCTCCAAACACTATATCATATCTTGCCGCTTTTCAATGTGCGAAAATTTCCTCGGGTGCCAGCCTCATTGGGGCCTATTCAAACATATTTTCACCTGTCACTCCCAGTTGGTCAAGAAAGCCAATCCGAGTGACGCAGATGTGTGGGGGGTTCGGTGTCCAAATGAGGGGTAGAAGTGCTTTCCCTTCCATGACTTTTCCCTACTAAGTTAGAGGGTGTTATTCGACTTGGTTCTACTGTCAAGATGTTCCGACTCCTGGTGTGTCGACTGGACCTCCCCCTTATTCATTAGAGAGACTCCGCGCCCCCCGTTCACTAACCGTAGAGGAGGAGGAGAAGGGTGAGGTGTCGATCTTAGTTGAAGTAGTCGTTGAGCTGATCCGGGGTGGAGTGACGGGCCTGGACCTGCTGGAGGTGTTCCTCAGTCAGTGCATCCAGCCTCTGCAAGCGCATGACCACCCCATGTAGTTGTACTCAAGTGTAGGTGATACCGCCAGGACACATCCAGAAGAGGTCAGCGAGGACACCGTGGCCAAGTGGCTCAGGAGCATCACCGAAGCTTGCAATAACCCACGTGGAGCCAAGCGCATTCTGCCTTTTGATGATGAACACCCCCAGGAGAGGTGAGTCATGAATTGTCGAGTGAATCATTTTTGTTTTCAATATGCAACTGAACTGGAATCTGACTGATCTTGCAATCCGTATATTGTAGGCATTCACGCAGATGTACTCGCCCGTGCCGGATGGGGAATGATACGTCTCCAACGTATCTATAATTTTCGATTGTTCCATGCTATTATATTATATGTTTTGGATGTTTAATGGGCTTTATTATGCACTTTTATATTATTTTTGGGACTAACCTATTAACCGAAGGCCTAGTGAAAATTGCAGTTTTTTTGCGTATTTCAGTGTTTCGTGGAAAAGGAATATCAATTGGAAAAAAACGGAATAAAACCTTCGCGAGGATCATTTTTGGAACAAACGCAATCCAGGAGACTTCGAGTGGACGTCAAGGAAGCAACGAGGCGGCCACGAAGTAGGGAGGCACGTCCAGGGGGTAGGCGCGCCCCCCACCCTCGTGGGCCCCTCGTGGCTCCACCGACCTACTTCTTTCGCCTATATATACTCATATACCATGAAAACATCCAGGAGCACCACGAAACCCTATTTCCACCGCCGCAACCTTCTATACCCGTGAGATCCCATCTTGGGGCCTTTTACGGCACTCCGCCGGAGGGGAAATCGATCACGGAGGGCTTCTATATCAACACCATAGCCTCTCCGATGATGTGTGAGTAGTTTACCACAGACCTTCGGGTCCATAGATATTAGCTAGATGGCTTCTTCTCTCTCTTTGGATCTCAATACTAAGTTCTCCTTGATTCTCTTGGAGATCTATTCAATGTAATTCTTTTTGCGGTGTGTTTGTCGAGATCCGATGAATTGTGGGTTTATGATCAAGATTATCTATGAACAAAATTTGATTCTTCTCTGAATTCTTATATGCATGATTTAATATCTTTGCAAGTCTCTTTGAATTATCAGTTTGGTTTGGCCTACAAGATTGATCTTTCTTGCAATGGGAGAAGTGCTTAGCTTTGGGTTCAATCTTGCGATGTCCTTTCCTAGTGACAGCAGGGCCAGCAAGGCACGTATTGTATTGTTGCCATCGAGGATAAAAAGATGGGGTTTCTATCATATTGCTTGAGTTTATCCCTCTACAACATGTCATGTTGCCTAATGCGTTACTTTGTTCTTATGAACTTAATACTCTAGATGCATGCTGGATAGCGGTCGATGAGTTGAGTAATAGTAGTAGATGCAGAATCGTTTCAGTCTACTTGTCACGGATGTGATGCCTATATACATGATCATGCCCAGATATTCTCATAACTATGCACTTTTCTATCAATTGCTCGACATTAATTTGTTCACCCACGGTAGATTATGCTATCTTGAGAGAAGCCCCTAGTGAAACCTATGGCCCCCGGGTCTATCTTCCATCATATTATTTTCCTATCAACTAGCTATTTTTACTGCCGTTTATTTTGCAATCTTTACTTTTTAATCTATACAAGGAAAAATACCAAAAATATTTATCTTATTATCTTTATCAGATCTCACTTTTGCAAGTGGCCGTGAAGGGACTGACAACCCTTTATCGCGTTGGTTGCAAGGTTCTTGATTGTTTGTGCAGGTACGAGGGATTTGCGTGTAGTCTCCTACTGTATTGATACCTTGGTTCTCAAAAACCGAGGGAAATACTTACTATACTTTGCTGCATCACCCTTTCCTCTTCAAGGGAAAACCAACACATGCTCAAGAGGTAGCAAGAAGGATTTCTGGCGCCGTTGCCAGGGAGGCTTACACCAAGTCAAGTCAAGATTTGATCTCCCGCCAACGTGCGGATTTCTAGCGTCGTTGTCGGGGAGATCTATGCTCAAGTCAAGACATACCAAGTACCCATCATAAAATCTTCTCCCTCGCATTACATTATTTGCTATTCGCCTCTCCTTTTCCTCTCCCCCACTTCTATAACGATTTTCGAAAACCTTTGCCTTTTCTTCGCCCGCCTTCCGTTCGATCTTGTGTTACCATGTGCCTTGTTTTTGCTTGCATCTTCGCTTGCTAAAAGTTTATGGATCCTCATCCACTTGCTAATATTTTTAAGAGATCCAATTATGATGAACCAATTTCTAGTGATTTGAGTGCACTAGATTATCTTTATGAGGTTTTGCTTGAAATTCACGAATCTGAAAATTGTGATGAAGAAATTTATGAAGAGATTCACGATAGCTCCTTGAATAAAAAGCATGATTGCAATAATTTTACTATAAATTCTCTTGATGTCAATTGTGCTAATAATATGCAAAACTCTAAGCTTGGGGATGCATGTTTTGCTATGTCTACTACTTGTTGCAATGATCATGATTGGGGTGATTCTTCTTATGATCTTGAAAATGTATTTAAGCCCCATGATGAATATGAGATTGATAATAGTGTTTGCAATAATATTGAAAGTGGTTTGGAAGAGTGTCAACTTTAGATCCCACATATTTGTAGAATGTTCAATCTTATGGTATTTTTGATAAAAGTGGGTTTGGAGAGGTCATGACTTTAGTTAATGATAATGCCACTATTTTGGAAGAGTGTCAACTTCGCATGAATGTGGATCATGTTGAGAATATGTTATGTGATTAGTATTTTGTTGAATTTGCCTATGATCCTACATGTAATTATTATGAGAGAGGAAAATATGGTTGTAGAAATTTTTATCTTACTAAATTACCTCTCGTCCTGTTGAGATTGCTATCGTCTCTTTCTTCTTCCTTGCATATGCTAATATTTTGCTTGCTATGATAATTTGTTTGCTTATAAAATGTCTATGCATAGGAAGTAGGTTAGACTTAGATTTGTTTATCATGTGTTCTATGATGCTCTCTTTGTGCTTTAATTCCTGTCTTTGATGTGAGCATCATCAAAATTATCAATGCCTAGCTAGGGGCGTTAAACGATAGCGCTTGTTGGGAGGCAACCCAATTTTATTTTTGTTTATTGATTTTCGTTTCCATTTGGTAATAAATAATTCACATAGCTTCTGTTTAGATGTGGTTTATGTTTTAATTTGTGTTTGTGCCAAGTAGAACCTTTGGGAAGACTTGGGTGAAGTCTTTTTGGTCTTGCTGTAAAAAACAGAAACTTTAGCGCTCACGAGATTAGTTGCCATTTTTCACTGGAGAGAGATTTTAGGTTGATTATTTTTGAAGATTATTAATAGATAAATTCCTCAAGTCCACAAATTTATTTCAGAATTTTTGTAGTTCCAGAAGTATACGTTTGATACAGATTACTACAGACTGTTCTGTTTTTGACAGATTCTGTTTTTCGTGTGTTGTTTGCTTATTTTGATGAATCTATGGCTAGTATCGGGGGGTATGAACCATAGAGAAGTTGGAATGCAGTATGTTTAACACAAATAAAAATAAATAATGAGTTCATTACAGTACCTTAAGTTGGTGATTTGTTTTCTTATACTAACGGAGCTCATGAGATTTTCTGTTGAGTTTTGTGTTGTGAAGTTTTCAAGTTTTGGGTAAAATTTTGGAATAAGGAGTGGCAAGAGCCTAAGCTTGGGGATGCCCAAGGCACCCCAAGGTAAAATTCAAGGACAACCAAAAGCCTAACCTTGGGTATGCCCCGGAAGGCATCCCCTCTTTCGTCTTCATCTATCGGTAACTTTACTTGAGGCTATATTATTATTCACCACATGATATGTGTTTTGCTTGGAGTGTCTTATATGATTTGAGTCTTTGCTTTTTAGTTTGCCACAATCATCCTTTCTATACACACCTTTTGGAGAGACACACATGAATCGGAATTTATTAGAATACTCTATCTGCTTCACTTATATATTTTGAGCTAGATAATTTCGCTCTAGTGCTTCACTTATATCTTTTAGAGCACGGTGGTGGTTTATTCTATAGAAATTATTGATCTCTCGTGCTTCACTTATATAATTTTGAGAGTCTTATAGAACAACATGGTAATTTGCTTTGGCTATAAAATTAGTCCTAATATGATGAGCATCCAAGGTGGGTATAATAAAACTATCATATAAAGTGCATTGAATACTATGAGAAGTTTGATTATTTATGATTGTTTTGAGATATAAAATGGTGATATTAGAGGCATGCTAGTTGAGTAGTTGTGAATTTGAGAAATACTTGTTCTAAAGTTTGTGGTTCCCTTAGCATGCACGTATGGTGAACCGTTATGTGATGAAGTCGGAGCATGATTTATTTATTGATTGTCTTCCTTATCAGTGGCGGTCGAGGACGAGCGATGGTCTTTTCCTACCAATCTATCACCCTAGGAGCATGCGCGTAGTACTTCGTTTCGATAACTAATAGATTTTAGCAATAAGTATGTGAGTTCTTTATGACTAATGTTGAGTCCATTTATTATACGCACTCTCACCCTTCCACCATTGCTAGCTTCTCTAATACCGCGCACCTTTCGCCGGTATCATACACCCACCATATACGTTCCTCAAAACAGCCACCATACCTACCTATTATGGCATTTCCATAGCCATTCCGAGATATATTGCCATGCAACTTTCCACCGTTCCATTTGTTATGACACATTTCATCATTGTCATATTGCTTTGCACGATCATGTAGTTGACATCGTATTTGTGGCAAAGCCACCTTTATAATTCTTTCATACTTGTCACTCTTGATTCATTGCATATCCCGGTACAACGCCGGAGGCATTCACATAGAGTCATATTTTGTTCTAAGTATTGAGTTGTAAGTAAATAAAAGTGTGATGATCATCATTATTAGAGCATTGTCCCAAGTGAGGAAAGGATGATGGAGACTATGATTCCCCCAAAAGTCGGCATGAGACTCTGGACGAAAAGAAAAAAAGGAGAGAAAAAGAGAGAAGGGACAATGTTACTATCCTTTTACTACACTTGTGCTTCAAAGTAGCACCGTGATCTTCATGATAGAGAATCTCCTATGTTGTCACTTTCATATACTAGTGGGACTTTTACATTATAGAACTTGGCTGTATATTCCAATGATGGGCTTCCTCAAAATGCCCTAGGTATTCATGAGCAAGCGAGTTGGATGCACACCCACTTAGTTTCTTTTGTTGAGCTTTCATACACTTATAGCTCTAGTGCATCCGTTGCATGGCAATCCCTACTCACTCACATTGATATCTATTGATGGGCATCTCCATAGCCCATTGATGTGCCTAGTTAATGTGAGACTATCTTCTCCTTTTTGTCTTCTCCACAACCACCATTCTATTCCACATATAGTGCTATGTCCATGGCTCACGCTCATGTATTGCGTGAACATGGAAAAAGTTTGAGAACATCAAAAGTATGAAACAATTGCTTGGCTTGTCATCGGGGTTGTGCATGATTTAAATATTTTGTGTGATGAAGATAGAGCATAGCCAGACTATATGATTTTGTAGGGATAACTATCTTTGGCCATGTTATTTTGAGAAGACATGATTGCTTTGTTAGTATGCTTGAAGTATTATTATCTTTATGTCAATATTAAACTTTTTTCTTGAATCTTTCGGATCTGAACATTCGTGCCACAATAAATAAAATTACATTGAGAATTATGCTAGGTAGCATTCCACATCAAAAATTCTGTTTTTATCATTTACCTACTCGAGGACGAGCAGGAATTAAGCTTGGGGATGGTTGATACGTCTCCAGCGTATCAATAATTTTTTATTGTTCCATGCTATTATATTATCTGTTTTGGATGTTTAATGGACTTTATTATGCACTTTTATATTATTTTTGGGACTAACCTATTAACGGAAGGCCTAGTGCAAATTGCTGTTTTTTGCGTATTTCAGTGTTACGTGGAAAAGGAATATCAATTGGAATCCAAACGGAATGAAACCTTCGCGAGGATCGTTTTTGGAACAAACGCAATCCATGAGACTTGGAGTGGACTACAAGGAAGCAACGAGGCGGCCACGAGGTAGGGAGGCGCGCCCAGGGGGGTAGGCGTGGCCTCTACCCTCGTGGCCCCCTCATGGCTCCACCGACCTACTTCTTTCGCCTATATATACTCGTATACCCTGAAAACATCCAGGAGCACCTCGAAACCCTATTTCCACCACCGCAACCTTCTGTCCCCGTGAGATCCCATCTTGGGGCCTTTTACGGCACTCCGCCAGAGGGGGAATCGATCACGGAGGGCTTCTATATCAACACCATAGACTCTCCGATGATGTGTGAGTAGTTTACCATAGACCTTCGGGTCCATAGTTATTAGCTAGAGGGCTTCTTCTCTCTCTTTGGATCTCAATACAAAGTTCTCCTTGATTCTCTTGGAGATCTATTCGATGTAATTCTTTTTGCGGTGTGTTTGTCGAGATCCGATGAATTGTGGGTTTATGATCAAGATTATCTATGAACAATATTTGATTCTTCTCTGAATTCTTATATGCATGATTTAATATCTTTGCAAGTCTCTTCGAATTATTAGTTTAGTTTGGCCTACTATTTTGATATTTCTTGCAATGGGAGAAGTGCTTAGCTTTGGGTTCAATCTTGCGGTGTCCTTTCCCATTGACAGCAGAGCCAGCAAGGCACGTATAGTATTGTTGCCATCGAGGATAAAAAGATGGGGTTTATATCATATTGCTTGAGTTTATCCCTCTACATCATGTCATCTTGCCTAATGTGTTACTTTGTTCTTATGAACTTAATACTCTAGATGCATGCTGGATAGCGGTCGATGAGTGGAGTAATAGTAGTAGATGCAGAATCGTTTCAGTCTACTTGTCACGGATGTGATGCCTATATACATGATCATGCCTAGATATTCACATAACTATGCACTTTTCTATCAATTGCTCGACATTAATTTGTTCACCCATCGTAGATTATGCTATCTTGAGAGAAGCCACTAGTGAAACCTATGGCCCCCGGGTCTATCTTCCATCATATTATTTTCCTATCAACTAGCTATTTTTAGTGCCATTTATTTTGCAATCTTTACTTTTCAATCAATACAAGGAAAAATACCAAAACTATTTATCTTATTATCTTTATCAGATCTCACTTTTGCAAGTGGCCGTGAAGGGACTGACAACCCTTTATCGCGCTGGTTGCAAGGTTCTTGATTGTTTGTGCAGGTACGAGGGATTTGCGTGTAGTCTCCTACTGTATTTATACCTTGGTTCTCAAAAAATGAGCGAAATACTTACGCTACTTTGCTGCATCACCCTTTCCTCTTCAAGGGAAAACCAACGCATGCTCAAGAGGTAGCAAGAAGGATTTCTGGCGCCGTTGCCGGGGAAGCTTACACCAAGTCAAGTCAAGATTTGATCTCCTGCTAACGTGCGGATTTCTGGCGCCGTTGCCGGGGAGATCTACGCCCAAGTCAAGACATACCAAGTACCCATCATAAACTCTTCTCCCTCGCATTACATTATTTGCTATTCGCCTCTCGTTTTCCTCTCCCCCACTTCTAGAACGATTTTTGAAAACCTTTGCCTTTTCTTCGCCCGCCTTCCGTTTGATCTTGTGTTACCATGTGCCTTGTTTTTGCTGGCATCTTCCCTTGCTAAAATTTTATGGATCCTCATCCACTTGCTAATATTTTTAAGAGATCCAATTATGATGAACCAATTTCTAGTGATTTGAGTGCACTAGATTATCTTTATGAGGTTTTGCTTGAAATTCATGAATCTGAAAATTGTGATGAAGAAATTTATGAAGAGATTCACGATAGCTCCTTGAATAAAAAGCATGATTGCAATCATTTTACTATAAATTCTCTTGATGTCAATTGTGCTAATAATATGCAAAACCCTAAGCTTAGGGATGCTAGTTTTTCTATGTCTACTACTTGTTGCAATGATCGTGATTGGGGTGATTCTTCTTATGATCTTGAAAATGTATTTAAGCCCCATGATGAATATGAGATTGATAATAGTGTTTGCAATAATATTGAAAGTGGGTTTGGAAGAGTTTCAACTTTAGATCCCACTTATTTGTAGAATGGTATTCTTGATAAAAGTGGGTTTGGAGAGGTCATGACTTTAGTTAATGATAATCCCACTATTTTGGAAGAGTGTCAACTTCGCATGCATGTGGATCATGTTGAGAATATGTTATGTGATTAGTATTTTGTTGAATTTGCCTATGATCCTACATGTAATTATTATGAGAGAGGAAAATATGGTTGTAGAAATTTTTATCTTACTAAATTACCTCTCGTCATGTTGAGATTGCTATCGTCTCTTTCTTCTTCCTTGCATATGCTAATTTTTTGCTTGCTATGATAATTTGTTTGATTATAAAATGTCTATGGATAGTAAGTATGTTAGACTTAGATGTGTTTATCATGTGTTCTATGATGCTCTCTTTGTGCTTTAATTCATGTCTTTGATGTGAGCATCATTAAAATTATCAATGCCTAGCTAGGGGCGTTAAGCGATAGCGCTTGTTGGGAGGCAACCCAATTTTATTTTTGTTTATTGCTTTTTGTTTCCATTTGGTAATAAATAATTCACATAGCTTCTGCTTAGATGTGGTTTTACGTTTTAATTTGTGTTTGTGCCAAGTAGAACCTTTGGGAAGACTTGGGTGAAGTCTTTTTGATCTTGCTGTAGAAAACAGAAACTTTAGCGCTCACGAGATTAGCTGCCATTTTTCACTGGAGAGCGATTTTAGGTTGATTATTTTTGAAGATGATTAATAGATAAATTCCTCAAGTCCATAAATTTATTTCAGAATTTTTGGTGTTCCAGAAGTATACGTTTGATACAGATTACTACAGACTGTTCTGTTTTTGACAGATTCTGTTTTTCATGTGTTGTTTGCTTATTTTGATGAATCTATGGCTAGTATCGGGGGGTATGAACCATAGAGAAGTTTGAATACAGTAGGTTTAACACCAATATAAATAAATAATGAGTTCATTACAGTACCTTAAGTTGGTGATTTGTTTTCTTATACTAACGGAGCTCATGAGATTTTCTGTTGAGTTTTGTGTTGTGAAGTTCTCAAGTTTTGGGTAAAGATTTGGAATAAGGAGTGGCAAGAGCCTAAGCTTGGGGATGCCCAAGGCACCCCAAGGTAAAATTCAAGGACAACCAAAAGCCTAAGCTTGGGTATGCCCCGGAAGGCATCCCCTCTTTCGTCTTCGTCTATCGGTAACTTTACTTGAGGCTATATTTTTATTCACCACATGATATGTGTTTTGCTTGGAGCGTCTTGTATGAGTTGAGTCTTTGCTTTTTAGTTAGCCACAATCATCCTTTCTATACACTCCTTTTGGAAAGACACACATGAATCGAAATTTATTAGAATACTCTATGTGCTTCACTTATATCTTTTGAGCTAGATAATTTCGCTCTAGTGCTTCACTTATATCTTTTAGAGCACGGTGGTGGTTTATTCTATAGAAATTATTGATCTCTCGTGCTTCACTTATATTATTTTGAGAGTCTTATAGAACAGCATGGTAATTTGCTTTGGCTATAAAATTAGTCCTAATATGATGAGCATCCAAGATGAGTATAATGAAACTATCATATAAAGTGCATTTAATACTATGATGTGACGCCCGGATAATTAAGCTATAGTAATCCCGCGCTAATGGTGCAATGTCATCACATTACTGTTGCTAATACTCGGTTGAACCAAGTCGCAATCCAAATTCAAATTTAAAATAAAAGTCCAAGATTCAAATTTCTCAAACATGAAAACAAAATGTTCAAAGTCTTGTAAATAATCTCTGGATATTTGTCCTGTTGAAACCCATATTTTATAAATTATTTAAATGCCCTTAAATGAATAAAATAGGGGTCAACATAATATTTTTAAATCACTTTTAAATTTATAAAAATTCTAAGGCTTTCCAACTGCTTCTTAAACTTCTTGAGTCAGTGCTAAATACTACATAATAATTATTGAGACAAGTTACACTTTTTACAAAAGTCTTTTGGAGCAAAAAAGAAAATGCAAAATGGAAAAGACAAAAGGAAAACTCCCCTGACTGCCTTTGGGCCTCGGCTAACTAGCCGGCCCAGTCGACCACCCATCCGAGCCAGCACACCTGACCTCCCGGTCGCTCCCCCCTTCTTGTTCCTCTGTCTCGGTCGCTACAGGGGCATGGCTGCCCCCAACCACCTCGCCGGCGACGCCGGGAGCGGATAAGGCCTCCAGCGCTCCCGGCTCCTAGTTCCCCTCTCCCACTTGCCCCCTCGCTCACCACTCCCCTCTCTCACCTTCCAGATCCACCCCGCTCTCCGTCTGGCTCTCTCTCCCCCCATGTTGCCCGACGCCGTCGTCGTCGTTCGACGTCGATCCCGCGGACACCGGCCGCCTCGCGCCAAGCTGGCATGTCCACGAGCTCCGCCGCGTTTGTCCTCATCGCATGGGGCCAACCGTTGCTGCGGGGGAACGCCGCAGGCCCCAGATCAAACCGGCGTCTGCATCGGATCACCGAAGCTCCACCGCTCCGTTTGTCGCCTTCCCTGTGCTACAAAGCCATCGAGGGCTTTTCTTAGCCGCACGGTGAGCTTCGCTCCTCCTCCCTCCTTCTGTAGTTCTTTTCCGCGCATGTAACTGCCATCGCCATGGATGGCCGCGCAGCTAGTCGGCGTCGCTGTATTCGTTGCCAAGGTCGGGGAAGCACGTCAACGTGCTCTAGGCGCCTCCCTGGTGCCGCCCGATCCTCTAGCTCATCTCCTCGTGCCCTTTGTCGACGTTGGCGGAGATGGCCGAACTCCGGCGTCCGCCTCGCCGCGTGGCGTCGTCGTTTTAGGCCTTCCCGTGGCCAACCGTTAGCGCCACGCGACGCGCCACGCTCCCCTCTTTCGAATGCCACCTCGCGCGCGCAAAACGGTGGCCGTAGCGCGTTTTCCGGCGAGTTCCGAGGCCACGCCGCTGCAGGTTTGGTCGCCGGCGTGGTTCCGGCATCGACGTCGGCGAGGCTGGCCTGGCGCTGACATATGGGGCCCGCTGAGCCACTGACAGGTGGGCCCAGTTGACTCGTTGACTGGGTCAACCCACTAAGATGTGGGGCCGAGTCAACATAACGTTTTAGATAAATAGAAAATCTGTTAATTATATTGATTAATTAATCTATTCACCAATTAAACATTGACAGTGGGCCATGCTTGTTAATTAGTATTAGATTAGTCCAATTAACACTGTTTAATTAGTCCAGTCACTGACTAGTGGGTCCCACTAGACCCACAGGTCAGGTTTGACCCCAGTCAACCAGACTGTTGACAGCTGACGTCACACCTATGTCATGCTGATGTCATAATTCCTTTTCTGTTAATTTAAATAATAACAGATTATTGTTTAAACTTTGAAAATTCATAGAAAATAAACCGTAACTCCGATGAAAATGTTTTCTATATGAAAGTTGCTCAGAAAAATCCAACGAATCCGAATACGTTGTCCGTTCATCTGTCACATGCCCCTAGCATGCTGAACATGGGATATTCCCCCTCCGGTCATTTGTCTAACGCAGGCCCGGAACCGGGAAAACATTCCTGGTTGAATCCCCCCTTCACCTATATCGTGTAGCCTACGTTAGGTCACCCCCGGCACAACATATTGCCACGTTATGCTTTGTGATGCTATGTCTGCTTTATATTTATTGTTTCTTCCCCCTCTTCTCTCTGTTAGACCCCGAGAACGATGCGGCCGCTGTGATCAACTACGTGATCGACGACCCCTCCTTGCCAGAGCAACCAGGCAAGCCCCCCCTTTGATCATCCCGATATCGCCCATTCCATTCTCTCATGCTTGCATTAGATTTTGCTACTGTATTTGATTGCTCCTATTCTGATGCATAGCCTGCTTTTGTAACCTGCTTATTGTTACCTACCTACTTATCCTAAACTGCTTAGTATAGGTTGGTTAGTGAACCATCAGTGAGCCCCACCTTGTCCTTGTTGCCCCTGCTTCATCATCGACGACTCGATCAACGTGATCGATGACCAGAGCCCGACACCACACATCACATCACGCCCCTTTTTGTTGCTCGACTCTGCAGAGCTACTATCGAGTGCCGAGGGTGATCCCTCATAACGCACTCCTGATGATAATTCTGTAGTGTAGCTACTCGGTCGTGGTCAACGAGGGTGAGTTCCTCTTTCACCATTCCCGATACGGCTCTGTCGTGCAACACCTCAAGTGTGAACCTCGAGGGTGGTCCTTCTTACGTTCACCTTGATGATTACATTGAGTGGAATCCATCGTGGGTGATTCCTCGGGTTTTCTTCCTTGATGTTTCGGACACACGGTTACCTTGACTTTACTTGAGACCATTGTTGAAGTCGGGTCGGCCCTGAGGGGTACCCGCGAGTTGATGTGAAAGTCGGGCGGGCCAGACAACACCCGTGCAATGTGACAGTGGCGGCTGGCTATTTAGCGGTATCACCCAGGAGGGGGTGGTAGCTCCGGACTTGTCCCGACAGCCGTCACTACTTTCTTTTAATAATGCACTAACAGGTTTGGGTATTTATTCTGAATTGGCCTTTGGCCTTTACGCACTAACCACCACGCGAGAATAGTTATGGGCCTCGGCGTTGTGGTATCAGCTGAAGCTTTGTCAGATTTCCAGTTCAACATTGTGGCACGCTCGGATCGTGCCATCCACTACACCGATGGTGCCGGTATCCACTCTGCACACAACGACCCAGAGTGCAACGGGTGATGGGCCCAGACCCCGGAGTGCTTAGGATGTAGATCAAGGGACCTCTCTTCTGAGCCTAGGTAGGGATGCGACGTGTTGATCTTCCGAGGCCGGGCATTGACCCCAGAAAGGTGTGTCCGGCCAGAGTGATCGAGCGTGTTGGGTAACGTGGTGCACCCCTGCAGGGAAGATATTTATTTGAATACCGTGTCCACGGTAATGGACGTTCAGACTTGTATCCTGATCTTATACAACTAGAAATGGATACTTGATATGTGATGGATATGTCACCCCGGGATTGCTTCCTAATAGGGAGTCGAGGAAGGATCTTTGGGCATTAATGTTACAACATGCTTGTTAAATATAAACTGCTATTCTTTACTCTTCTACATGCTGCAAGATGCTTGGAGCTACGTGAAGATGCTAGTCTTTAATAGGCTAGTCCTTCCCCCTCTATTCTGGCATTCTGCAGTTCAGTCCACAGATACAGCCCTTCCATTTGATACCAATGCATACTTAGTGTAGATCTGATGCTTGTGAGTACTTTGGATGAGTACTCACGGTTTCTTTACTACCCCTTTTCCCCCTTCCTTCTTCTTTCCGGTTGATGCAACCAGATGGTGGATCCTTGGAGCTAGATGCCACCGTCGACGGATGTTACTACATGGAGACTGCCGAAGACAAGGAGTAGTTAGGAGGTCCCAGGCAGGAGGCCTTGCCTCTTCGATCGTTGTTGCTTTTGTGTTTGCCTTCTTAAGGCATTCTTGTCCAACTTTTTGTTTTTACTAAGATATTGTTGCTTCCGCTGACTCTTGTGCTTTCGAGCTTCTGTATTCGAGCCCTCGAGGTCCCTGGCTTGTAATATGAAGCTTGTATTATTTTAAATTGTGTCTAGAGTTGTGTTGTGATATCTTCCCGTGAGTCCCTAATCTTGGCCGTACACATTTGCGTGCATGATTAGTGTACGGTCGAAATGGGGGCGTCACAAGTTGGTATCAGAGCCGACTTCCTGTAAGATCCCCCTTTCCAACTCCTTGGCCGAAGTTGAGTCTAGTCTTTGAAAAACTGTTTTACTAACATGGCTGTGTGGCTTACGGGCCCACGTTGCCATTGGGTGGTATTAGGATCTTTTACTCCTCGTCTATACTCTGGGACTCTGATCTCTCTTCTACTCGGGTTAAATGATTTTTGCTAAATCTAACATTAGGATCTCGTGATCACATCCACCCGGAGATTTGTATTACCCATGTCGAATTGAGGGCCAAGATCTGCTTCACACTATTCACTGACCGTAGGATCCTCATATCGAGGCAACCCTGCGTCATCACTTTTAAATCCCTCGTTCCAGTGGTTATCTTCGATGTTGATGTAGCCTTTGCTACGTCCCGTTGTTGTATCCCTCCATCGCGTGCATGTGTGCCGCTATGTCTTGGATGTTTCTCTTGTCCGAACTCTTATGAACAACATGTAGCTGGCCTCACATATGTATTGGTATGTCTTTAATGACTACTGCCTTCTACATACTGCGCCTTTGCCCATTGCTCTAGTAACGTCATGAATGGCTCCATACACTTGCTCCACCCCTTGATAAACTACCCCCTGTTGCATTTAAGCAGGATGGTTAGACCCACTGGTCATGGCCGCCCGAATACATGGCCGAAATTCCAAGCTGCATTCCACGGGACAATGTCGAACCACTATGGTTAGCCTCAACATCCCCGTTGAAATTGAAAGGTTGAAATTCCATGTTTCCCCCATTATTTTGAAGTCGTCCAATATCGACCTCATTCTGGGAATGAAGTGGTTGAAAACACATACCGCTTCTATCATTTGTGCCACTAAAAGCCGTCCATCTACTCCATTCTTCAAGTGTGATAGTAAGCTACCATGCTCATCTCCTTCGAAATGCTGAAGGACAGATTTATTCCTTGAATACGTTAAACGCTTCTCCTCTTGTGAGAATTGAAAACACTCCAGTCATTTGTGAATTCCAAGATGCCTTTCCAAAAGAACTACCTAGTCCATGACCTTGAACTTGCTGCAGTTAAATTTGCACTAAAGTTGTGGCGACATTTCCATTTTGGTAATCGTTGCGAGATCTTCATTGATCATCAAAGTTTGAAGTATCTGTTACTCAACTGGATCTGGATCTTCGTCAGCAGCGATGTATGGAAACAATTTCAGACTATGACTATGGTATTTTTATACCCCTGGCAAGGCTATTGTCATAGACAATGCCCTAAGTCGCAAGTCTTATTGCAACAACTCCATGGCTTATAAAGCTCAACCCCTGCAAGTGATCTCACTTATAGAGAGCATCCCACCCGCGTTCTCGTTCAAGCTGAACGTCGCACCCGTCTGAGGGCTATCAAGTTTCAAAAAAAATTCGGTGGTCACATCATTCTGAAGATGAAGCCACTTGGAAACGCGAGCATAATCTTCGTGATGAATATCCCGTTTTGTTTCCTTCTACCTCCTAAATCTCGGGACGAGATTTCTTATAGTGGAGGAGAATTGTGACGCCCGGATAATTAAGCTACAGTAATCCCCCACTAATGGTGGCATGTCATCACATTACTGTTGCTAATCCTCGGAAAGTCACAATCCAAATTCAAATTTAAAATAAAAGTCCAAGATTCAAATTTCTCAAACATGAAAACAAAATGTTCAAAGTCCTGTAAATAATCTCTGGATATTTGTCCTGTTGAAACCCATATTTTATAAATTATTTAAATGCCCTTAAATGAATAAAACAGGGGTTATAATAATATTTTTAAATCACTTTTAAATTTATAAAATTCTAAGGCTTTCCAACTGGTTCTTAAACTTCTTGAGTCAGTGCTAAATACTGGATAATAATTATTGAGACAAGTTACACTTTTTACAAAAGTCTTTTGGAGCAAAAAGAAAATGCAAAATAGAAAAGACAAAAGGAAAACTCCCCTGACTGCCTTTTGGCCTCGGCTAACTGGCCGGCCCAGTCGACCACCCACCCGAGCCAGCCCACCTGACCTCGCGGTCGCTCCTCCCTTCCTGTTCCTCTGTCTCGGTCGCTACAGGGGCATGGCTGCCCCCGACCACCTCGCCGGCGACGCCGGGAGGGGATAAGGCCTCCAGCGCTCCCGGCTCCTCGTTCCCCTCTCCCACTTGCCCCTTGCTCACCACTCCCTCTCTCACCTTCCAGATCCACCCCGCTCTCCCTCTGGCTCTCTCCCCCCATGTTGCTCGACGCCGTCGTCGCCGTTCGAAGTAGATCCCGCGGCCACCGGCCGCCCCGCGCCAAGCTGGCATGTCCATGAGCTCTGCCGCATTCGTCCTCATCGCATGGGGCCAGCCGTTGCTGCGGGGGAACCCCGCAGGCCCCAGATCGAACCGGCGTCTGCATCGGATCACCGGAGCTCCACCGCTCCGTTTGTCGCCTCCCCTGCGCTACAAAGCCATCGAGGGCTTTTCTTAGCCGCACGGTGAGCTCCGCTCCTCCCCCCTCCTTCTACTGCTCTTTTCCGCGCATGTAACCGCCATCGCCATGGATGGCCGTGCTGAGCTCCGCCGCGCAGCTAGTCGGCGTCGGTATAGTCGTTGCCAAGGTCGGGGAAGCACGTCAACGTGCTCAGGGCGCCTCCCTCGTGTCGCCCGAGCCTCCAGCTCGTCTCCTCGTGCCCTTTGTCGATGTTGGTGGATATGGTCGAACTCCCGCGTCCGCCTCGCCGCGTGCCGTCATCGTTTTAGGCCTTCCCGAGGCCAACCATTAGCGCCACGTGACGCGCCTCGCTCCCCTCTTTCGAACGCAACCTCGTGCGCGCAAAACGGTGGCCGTAGTGCGGTTTCCGGCGAGTTCCGAGGCCACGCCGCTGCAGGTTTGGTCGTCGGCGTGGTTCCGGCGCCGACGTCGGCGAGGCTGACCTGGCGCTGACGTATGGGGCCCGCTGAGCCACTGACGGGTGGGCCCAGTTGACTCGTTGACTGGGTCAACCCACTGACATGTGGGGCCGAGTCAATATAACGTTTTAGATAAATAGAAAATATGTTAATTACATTGATTAATTAATCTATTCACCAATTAGACACTGACAGTGGGCCCCGCTTGTTAATTAGTATTAGATTAGTCCAATTAACACTGTTTAATTAGTCCAGTCACTGACCAGTGGGTCCCACTGGACCCATAGGTCAGGTTTGACCCCAGTCAATGGGACTGTTGACTGCTGACGTCACATCTATGTCATGTTGATGTCATAATTCCTTTTCTATTAATTTAAATAATTCCATATTATTGTTTAAACTTTGAAAATTCATAGAAATTAAACCGTAACTCCGATGAAAATGTTTTCTATATGAAAGTTGCTCAGAAAAATCCAACGAATCCGAATACGTGGTCCGTTCATCTGTCACATGCCCCTAGCATGCTGAACATGGGACATTCCCCCTCTGGTCATCTGTCTAACGCAGGTCCGAAACCGGGAAAACATTCCCGGTTGAATCCCCCCTTCACCTATATCGTGTAGCCTACGTTAGGTCACTTGTGTGCTTTATATTTACTGTTTCTTCCCCCTCTTCTCTCTGTTAGACCCCGAGACCGATGCGGCCGCTGTGATCAACTACGTGATCGACGACCCCTCCTTTCCAGAGCAACCAGGCAAGCCCCCCCTTTGATCATCCCGATATCGCCCATTCCATTCTCTCATGCTTGCATTAGATTTTTCTACTGTATTTGGTTGCTCCTATTCTGATGCATAGCCTGCTTTTGTAACCTGCTTATTGTTACCTACCTGCTTATCCTAAAATGCTTAGTATAGGTTGGTTAGTGATCCATCAGTGACCCCCACCTTGTCCTTGTTGCCCCTGCTTCATCATCGACGACTCGATCAACGTGATCGACGACCAGAGCCTGACACCTCACATCACATCACGCCCCTTTTGTTGCTCGACTCTGCAGAGCTACTATCGAGTGTCGAGGGTGATCCCTCATAATGCACTCCTGATGATAGTTCTGTAGTGTAGCCATTCGGTCGTGGTCAGCAAGGCTGATTTCCTCTTTCACCATTCCCGATACGGCTCTGTCGTGCAACACCTCAAGTGTGAACCTCGAGGGTGGTCCCTTTTACGTTCACCTTGATGATTACATTGAGTGGAATCCACCGTGGGTGATTCCTCGGGTTTTCTTCCTTGATGTTTTGGACACACGGTTACCTTGACTTTACTTGAGACCATTGTTGAAGTCGGGTCGGCCCTGAGGGGTACCCGCGAGTTGGTGTGAAAGCTGGGCGGGCCTGGAGAGCACCCGTGCGATGTGACAGTGGCGGCTGGCTGTTTAGCGGTATCACCTAGGAGGGGGTGGTAGCTCCAGACTTGTCCCAACAGCCGTCACTACTTTCTTTTAATAATGCACTAACAAGTTTGGCTATTTGTTCTGAATTGGCCTTTGGCCTTTACACACTAACCACCACGCGAGAATAGTTATGGGCCTCGGCGTCGTGGTATCAGCCAAAGCTTTGTCAGATGTCCAGTTCAGCACTGTGGCACGGTCGGATCGTGCCATCCACTACACGGATGGTGCTGGTATCCACCCTGCAAACAACGACCCATAGTGCAACGGGCGATGGGCCCATACCCTAGAGTTCTTAGGATGTAGACTGGCGGGGACCTCTCTGCTGACCCTAGGTAGGGCTGCAACGTGTTGATCTTCCGAGGCCAGGCATTGACCCCAGAAAGGTGTGTCCGGCCAGAGTGATCGAGCGTGTTGGGTAACGTGGTGCACCCCTGCAGGGAAGATATTTTTCGAATACCGTGTCCACGGTAATGGACGTTCAAACTTGTATCCTGATCTTATACAACTAGAAATGGATACTTGATATGTGATGGATATGTCGCCCCGGGATTGCTTCCTCGTAGGGAGTCGAGGAAGGATCTCTGGGCATTAATGTTACAACATGCTTGTTAAATATAAACTGCTATTCTTTAATCTTCTACATGCTGCAAGATGCTTGGAGCTGCGTGAAGATGCTATTCTTTGATAGGCTAGGCCTTCCCCCTCTATTCTGGCATTCTGCAGTTCAGTCCACAGATACAACCCTTCCATTTGATACCAATGCATACTTAGTGTAGATCTGATGCTTGCGAGTACTTTGGATGAGTACTCACGGTTGCTTTGCTACCCCTTTTCCCCCTTCCTTCTTCTTTCCGGTTGATGCAACCAGATGGTGGATCCTTGGAGCTAGATGCCAGCACCGACGGATGTTACTACGTGGAGACCACCGACGACCAGGAGTAGTTAGGAGGTCCCAGGCAGGAGGCCTTGCCTCTTCGATCGTTGTTGCTTTTGTGTTTGCCTTCTTAAGGCATTCTTGTCTAACTTTATGTCTGTACTCAGATATTGTTGCTTCCGCTGACTCTTGTGCTTTCGAGCTTCTGTATTCGAGCCCTCGAGGCCCCTGGCTTGTAATATGAAGCTTGTTTTATTTTAATTTGTGTCTAGAGTTGTGTTGTGATATCTTCTCGTGAGTCCCTGATCTTGGTCGTACACATTTGCGTGTATGATTAGTGTACGGTCGAATCGGGGGCGTCACATATGAGAAGTTTGATTATTTATGATTGTTTTGAGTTACGAAATGGTGATATCAGAGTCATGCTAGTTGAGTAGTTGTGAATTTGAGAAATACTTGTTCTAAAGTTTGTGGTTCCCGTAGCATGCACGTATGGTGAACCGTTATGTGATGATGTCGGAGCATGATTTATTTATTGATTGTCTTCCTTATGAGTGGCGGCCGGGGACGAGCGATGGTCTTTTCCTACCAATCTATCCCCCTAGGAGCATGCGCGTAGTACTTTGTTTCGATAACTATTAGATCTTTGCAATAAGTATGTGAGTTCTTTATGACTAATGTTGAATCCATGGATTATACGCACTCTCACCCTTCCACCGTTGCTAGCTTCTCTAATACCGCGCAACTTTCACCGGTATCATACACCCACCATATACGTTCCTCAAAATAGCCACCATACCTACCTATTATGGCATTTCCATAGCCATTCCGAGATATATTGCCATGCAACTTTCACCGTTCCATTTCTTATGACACGTTTGATCATTATCATATTGCTTTGAATGATCATGTAGTTGACATCGTATTTGTGGCAAATCCACCTTTATAATTCTTTCATACATGTCACTCTTGATTCATTGCTTATCCTGGTACACCGCCGGAGGCATTCACATAGAGTCATATTTTGTTCTAAGTATTGAGTTGTAATTTTTGAGTTGTAAGTAAATAAAAGTTGATGATCATCATTATTAGAGCATTGTCCCAAGTGAGGAAAGGATGATGGAGACTATGATTCCCCCTCAAGTCGGGATGAGATTCCGGACGAAAAGAAAAAAAGAGAAAAAAAAGAGAAAAAAAAGAGGCCATAAAAAAAGAGAAAAAGGCCCAAACAAAAAAATGAGAGAAAAAGAGAGAAGGGACAATGTTACTATCCTTTTAGCACACTTGTGCTTCAAAGTAGCACCGTGATCTTCATGATAGAGAATATCCTATGTTATAACTTTCATATACTAGTGGGAGTTTTACATTATAGAACTTGGTTGTATATTCCAATGATGGGCTTCCTCAAAATGCCCCAGGTCTTCGTGAGCAAGCGAGTTGGATGCACACCCACTTAGTTTCTTTTGTTGAGCTTTCATACACTTATAGCTCTAGTGCATCCGTTGCATGGCAATCCCTATGGGCATCTCCATAGCCCGTTGATACGCCTAGTTAATGTGAGACTATCTTCTCCTCTTTGTCTTCTCCACAACCACCATTCTATTCCACATATAGTGCTATGTCCATGGCTGACGCTCATGTATTGCGTGAAGATTGAAAAATTTTGAGAACATCAAAAGTATGAAACAATTGCTTGGCTTGTCATCGGGGTTGTGCATGATTTAAATATTTTGTGTGATGAAGATAGAGCATAGCCAGACTATATGATTTTGTAGGGATAACTTTCTTTGGCCATGTTATTTTGAGAAGACATGATTGCTTTGTTAGTATGCTTGAAGTATTATTATCTTTATGTCAATATTAAACTTTTGTCTTGAATCTTTCGGATCTGAACATTCATGCCACAATAAAGAAAATAACATTGAGAATTATGCTAGATAGCATTCCACATCAAAAATTCTGTTTTTATCATTTACCTACTCGAGGACGAGCAGGAATTAAGCTTGGGGATGCTTGATACGTCTCCAGCGTATCTATAATTTTTTATTGTTCCATGCTATTATATTATCTATTTTGGATGTTTAATGGGCTTTATTATGCACTTTTATATTATTTTTGGGACTAACCTATTAACCGAAGGCCCAGTGCAAATTGTTGTTTTTTGCCTATTTCAGTGTTTCGCAGAAAAGGAATATCAAACGGAATCCAAACGGAATGAAACCTTCGCGAGGATCATTTTTGGAACAAACGCAATCCAGGAGACTTGGAGTGGACGACAAGGAAGCAACAAGGCGGCCACGAGGTAGGGAGGCGCGCCCCCCGCCATCATGGGCCCCTCGTGGCTCCACCGACCTACTTCTTTCGCCTATATATACTCATATACCCCGAAAACATCCAGGAGCACCACGAAACCCTATTTCCACTGCCGCAACCCTCTGTCCCCATGAGATCCCATCTTGGGGCCTTCTACCGCACTCTGCCGGAGGGGGGATTGATCACGGAGGGCTTCTATATCAACACCATAGCCTCTCCGATGATGTGTGAGTAGTTTACCACAGACCTTCGGGTCCATAGTTATTAGCTAGATGGCTTCTTCTCTCTCCTTGGATCTCAATACAAAGTTCTCCTTGATTCTCTTGGAGATCTATTCGGTGAAATTCTTTTTGCGGTGTATTTGTCGAGATCCGATGAATTGTGGGTTTATGATCAAGATTATCTATGAACAATATTTGATTCTTCTCTGAATTCTTATATGCATGATTTAATATCTTTGCAAGTCTCTTCTAATTATCAGTTTGGTTTGGCCTACTAGATTGATCTTTCTTGCAATGGGAGAAGTGCTTAGCTTTGGGTTCAATCTTGCGGTGTCCTTTCCCGATGGCAATTTGGGCCAGCAAAACACGTATTGTATTGTTGCCATCGAGGATAAAAAGATGGGGTTTATATCATATTGCTTGAGTTTATCCCTCTACATCATGTCATCTGGCCTAATGCGTTACTTTGTTCTTATGAACTTAATACTCTAGATGCATGCTAGATAGCGGTCGATGAGTGGAGTAATAGTAGTAGATGCAGAATCGTTTCAGTCTACTTGTCACGGATGTGATGCCTATATACATGATCATGCCTAGATATTCTCACAACTATGCACTTTCCTATCAATTGCTCGACATTAATTTGTTCACCCACCGTAGATTGTGCTATCTTGAGAGAAGCCACTAGTGAAACCTATGGCCCCCGGGTCTATCTTCCATCATATTATTTTCCTATCAACTAGCTATTTTTACTACCGTTTATTTTGCAATCTTTACTTTTCAATCTATACAAGGAAAAATACCAAAAATATTTATCTTATTATCTTTATCAGATCTCACTTTTGCAAGTGGCCGTGAAGGGAATGGCAACCCCTTTATTGTATTGGTTTCAAGGTTCTTGATTGTTTGTGCAGGTACGAGGGATTTGCATGTAGTCTCCTACTGGATTGAGACCTTGGTTCTCAAAAACTGAGGGAAATACTTACACTACTTTGTTGCATCACCCTTTCCTCTTCAAGGGAAAACCAACGCATGCTCAAGAGGTAGCAGGGAAAAATTTGTTGGAGGAGCGGAAAGTGACTGCGGGAGCACCAACTTTGACTATGCAGACAATAGTGAAGATGATAACGATGACTCTGATGATAGTGAGGAGGTCGAGTCGCCACCACGCACCGAGCGCTGTACCAAGCAGGCTAAAGATCCAGCAGCCGGCCAGGGCAAGGTTGCGGTGTTGAGTGCAACGAACCAGGAACGCACTCGGACGCCAACTCCTGATCCGACTGAAAAAACTGCCAAGCAAGCCAAGACTGTTCCGCCCAAGCCTCGGAAGGCTTGGCCTAGGATAAAGGTCACTGTGCCCATTGCTTCAACGTGAGTATTTCCTCTTTACTTTCTTCATCGTTATTGCAAACCTTAATGTCTTAATTGGCCGAGTGGAATTCTGAATCCCAGGGCCTCTACCTCCGGGACATCCCACATGGAGGTCGACGACGAGCATGCAGACGCGGAGACTGTGGACGCGGCCACTTCTTGGGCAGGTATGATCAACTTACACCTTGTTCTGTCTCGCTATTTGTCCTAGCGGTCGACGGAGATCTAACTGTCGAGTGGCTGCAGCGCCAACCAATGTCATCCATCTCCCAGATGATGATGGTGAGGAGCCTCCGAGGAGCTCAGGAGGAAGAAGTAGGGCTTCGACCACCTCGCGAAGTTTCACCAAGAGAGCGCCTTCGGTCCAGACAACCCATACGCCGCCTGAACCTGCTCTTCAATAGCCAGGTGGTTCGACTCAATTTGGTGTTTCTTTTGCCGCCCCTTCATCGACTGCTCAGCCTCTGGTCTCGACTGCTCAAGCTTCGGGTTCAACTGGGCAATCACAAGTGCTGATCCCTCCAGCTACGTCACCAACTCCTGCATCGAGCGCATTCACTCTGCACCATGTCCCAGAGGACCAAGCAGGAGCCGGCAAGGAGGCTATGATCCAAGCTGGCCTGGTGATGCAGCGACTGAAGGAGGAGTATGACGCCAGCAAGGCTGCTTACGGCACCAGTTCTGCTCTTCAAACAAATGTCCGAGTAAGTACGATTGTAAGTTGATTTCCGATAGGATTCTCTCCATCTTGATTCTGCTGAATCTATACACCCATTGGGTGTTTTCTTTTTGTTTTGTATTCCATTCACTCGAAACGGTCAAGCCGTGCCGAGTGGGGAATCGATCCAGTGGGGGCACGCTGAGTGCGCCCACTGGGTGTAGTCCCCAAAACCGCCATTGAATGTTTGATTCGGCGGGGGTCTTAGGATATCTTTGCCTGAAGTTCTTCCACTCTGACCGGTCGGGCCGGGTTGTGTGAAAAGTGATCCTGTAGGGGCATGCTGAGTGCACCCACTGGGTGTAGTCCCCGAGACCACCGTCGAATGTTTGATTCAGCGGTGGTCTTCGAACAAGTTATTTTCTCTCTCTCTTTTTTGGTTCTTCCACTCGGACCGGGCAGGCCGTACCAAGTGGGACATTGATCTAGTGGGGGCACGCTGAGTGCACCCACTGGGTGTATTCCCCGAGACCATCGTTGGATTTTTGATTCGGCGGTGGTCTGAGAATATGTTTTGGAAATAGCAGTTTGTATCTGCTTTTCTCCACTCGAAAGTAGAGGAAATACTCTTCGTCGACTGCGCTGTTTTTTTTACCTCAGAAATCTTGCGAACTTGGGACCCAGTATGTTGCTTTGGAGAAGGAGAAGATCCAACTCCAACTGGACCTAGAACTTGCCAAGAAGAACTTGAAATAGGCTCAAGATGAGGTGAAGACCATGGGAGGTAACACTTCATTGACTGTGTGGTTTGTCATTTTTTCTTTTCCGTCCTTTGAACCGAGTGATCCCACTCGAACTGATGTGCGTAGTGAAAACCATCAACTCCAACCACGACTAAAGAATGTTATTTCTTTAGACACTATGAAGCAGGCGCTGCAGAGGAAAGATAACGAACTCGTGGGGCGCAGAAGGTGGCTCGAGAGAAGACTGAAGCAGCTGAGAAGAAGCTAGCTTCAGTCGGTAAGCTCGAAGAGGAGAATGCGGCCCTGAAGACTGACGTTGATGAGGTGAAGAAGGAAGTTGCTCAGCTGAGGGAGGAGAAAATCATCTTGTCCGACAAGGTGGACCAGCTCACTCGAATGAGGGACGAGCTGGAAAAGTATTTGGGGGGTTTTGCAAAGAAGATGTATGGCATGTTGGAAGGTACCTACCTTTGGTCGAGTGAATTTCTGTGAGTTTTGAGGGTAATAGTGTAATTAACCACTTCTTTCTCCCTTGTGCTGAGTTCTGCAAGAACTTTGGAGAGGAGACAGATCAGATCGAGACGAGTTTAGACCCCACCAAGTCACTCGTGAAGGACGCAGCGGCTCTGAACATGTTGTGCCTCGAAGCTTGTCTTGAAGGTGTTCAAGGATATATCACTCGCCTGAGGGCTGCGCTCGTGAAGATTGACAAGGAGATGTGGCCTGAGGATACGCTTTAGAATGACATCGAGTCGATGATGGCTTGGCTTAATAATATCCCAGGTCGGGTGCAAGCATGGAAGAAATTTATTGCCCGCTGTGGAGCTGACGTGGCTCTCTCACTCGTCCGAGTCCATTATAAAGATGCCAAGGAAGATAAACTGAAGGCCCTCCAGGTGGCGAACACGAAGAAGCTCTAGTTCGAATCCTTCATGGAGACTTTCATCGAGGCAGCCACTCGCATAGCTGACGACATTGACCTGGACACCTTCATTGAGCTAGCGAGTCCTCCCCCTACCGAGTGAAGAAAAACTTAATGATCTGAATTTATTTGCCTCGGAATGCCGAGTGATCTTGTAACCGTTAAACTCATTCGGGCCTGACACCCGAGTACTTTTGCTTGCGTTTCTGAACTTGATGGATTTATCCGAATATTGCTTTCCTATTTATAGCATGCTTCGAGTTGACGGGTTTTTGAACTTAGGCGAGGACTGGCAAGCGGCTAAGCCTCCGAGTGGGAGGGATGCTCCCCACTCGGAGTAGTTTTTTAACTTAGGCGAGGGAGGGCTCGTGGCTAAGCCCCCAAGTGGGAGGGATGCTCTTCACTCCGAGTAGTTTTTTTAACTTAGGTGAAATTGGTTCGCGGCTAAGCCCCCGAGTGGGAGGAATGCTCTCACTCTGAGTAGTTTTTTAACTTAGGCGAGGATGGGCTCGCAGCTAAGCCCCCGAGTGGGAGAAATGCTATCCCTCGGAGTTGTTTTTTAACTTAGGCGAAACTAGTTCGTGGCTAAGCCCCCGGGTGGGAGGAATGCTCTCACTCTGAGTATTCTTATAACTTAGGTGAAACTAGTTCGTGGCTAAGCCCCCGAGTGGGAGGGATGCTCTCCACTCGGAGTAGTTTTTTAACTTAGGCGAAACTGGTTCGCGGCTAAGCCCCCGAGTGGGAGCGATGCTCTCCACTCTGAGTATATTTTTAACTTAGGCGAACTGGTTCGCGGCTAAGCCCCCGAGTGGGAGGGATGCTCTTCACTCGGAGTAGTTTTTTAACTTAGGCGAAACTGGTTCGCGGCTAAGCCCCCGAGGGGGAATGATGCTCTCACTCAGAGTAGTTTTTTAACTTAGGTGAAACTGGTTCGCGGCTAAGCACCCGAGTGGGAGGGATGCTCTCACTCGGAGTAGTTTTTAACTAAGGTGAAACTGGTTCGCGGCTAAGCCCCCGAGTGGGAGGGATGCTCTCCACTCGGAGTAGTTTTCTAACTTAGGCGAGGATGGGCTCGCGACTAAGCCCCCGAGTGGGAGGGATGTTCTCACTCGGAGTAGTTTTTAACTCAGGCAAATCAGGTTCGCGGCTAAGCTCCCGAGTGGGAGGGATGCCCTCGACTTGAAGTAGTTTTCAAACTTAGGCGAAACTGGTTCGCGGCTAAGCCCCCGAGTGGGAGGGATGCTCTCCACTCGGAGTAGTTTTTTTAACTTAGGCGAGGACGGGCTCACGGCTAAGCCCCCGAGTGGGAGGGATGCTCACACTCGGAGTAGTTTTTTAACTTAGGTGAAACTGGTTTGTGATACGTCTCCAAGGTATCTATAATTTTTTGTTGTTCCATGCTACATTATATTCTGTATTGGATGTTTAATGGGATTTATTATACACTTTTATATTATTTTGGGACTAACCTATTAACTGGAGGCCCAGCCCAGATTGCTGTTTTTTTGCCTATTTCAGTGTTTCGCAGAAAAGGAATATCAAACGGAGTCCAAACAGAATGAAACCTTCGGGAACGTGATTTTCAGAACGAACGTGATCTAGAGGACTTGGAATCCACGTCAAGAAAGCAACAAGGAGGGCACGAGGCAGGGGGCGCGCCTACCCCCCCTGGGCGCACCCTCCACCCTCGTGGGCCCCTCGTGGCTCCCTGACCGACTTCTTTCGCCTATATATACCCACATACCCTGGAAACATCATATACAGAGCCAAAACCCTATTTCCACCGACGCAACCTTCTGTACCCGTGAGATCCCATCTTGGGGCCTTTTCCGGCGCTCCGCCGGATGGGGCATCGATCATGGAGGGCTTCTACATCAACACCATAGCCTCTCCGATGATGTGTGAGTAGATTACCTCAGACCTTCGGGTCCGTAGTTATTAGCTAGATGGCTTCTTCTCTCTCTTTGGATCTCAATACAATGTTCTCCTCGATCTTCTTGGAGATCTATTCGATGTAATCTTCTTTTGCGGTGTGTTTGTCGAGATCCGATGAATTGTGGGTTTATGATCAAGTTTATCTATGAACAATATTTGAATCTCCGCTGAATTCTTTTATGTATGATTGGTTATCTTTGCAAGTCTCTTCGAATTATCAGTTTGGTTTGGCCTACTAGATTGATCTTTCTTGCAATGGGAGAAGTGCTTAGCTTTGGGTTCAATCTTGCGGTGCTCGATCCCAGTGACAACAAGGGAAACGACACGTATTGTATTGTTGCCATTGAAAGTGCTAGTTATCGACTAGAGGGGGGGGTGAATAGGCGATTTTTATGAAAGTCTTCAAAACATGGGAGTTTCAAAGACAAATGATATAAATGAACCTATAAACATGCAGCGGAAGGTAGACTACACTAAGCAAGCCATAGTCAAGTATTCAATGAAGTGAAAGCACGAAGACTGATAGCAGCTAGGTAGTAAAGATCAGGATGGAAGATAGTATGAAGCCAATCAACAATAGTAGTCACACAGTAAAGTCAAACAGGTAGTGCAAACAGGCAATGACTTCACAAAGACAAACTGTATGTAAAGAGAGGGAGCAGATAGAACCAGTCACTTGGTGAGGACAAGGATTTGTTGGACCAGTTGCAGTTGCTGTGGCAACTGTACGTCTGGTTAGGGAGGCTGAGATTTAACTCAGAAGACCGTGTCTTCACCTTATTCCCCTTGAGCTAAGGACACCCAGTGCTCGCCCAATCACTCTGTTAAGTCTTCAAGGGAGACTTTCAAACCTTCACAGACTTCATTCACCGACGATCCACAATGACTCTTGGATGCTCAGAACGCGACGCCTAACCGGCTGGAGGATTCAAAGTCCTCAAGTGTAACAAGTCTTCAGGTCACGCGGACAGAAAGACTTCAGTGATGCCTAACACTCTTTGGCTCTGGGTGTTTGGGCTTTGTCCTCGCAATGATTTCTCTCTCTCAAAAGCTTCGGAGGTGGGATGCTCTCAAACGACAAAAGCCGTGTACTAACTCTGAGCAGCCACAAATTTATGGTGTAGGGGGTGGGCTATTTATAGCCACTAGGCAACCCGACCTGATTTGTCCGAAATGACCCTGGGTCACTAAGGAACTGACACGTGTTCCAACAGTCAGATTTCAATCACACGCGGCAGCTTGACTTGGGCTACAAGTAAAGCTGACTCATCCAACTCTGGATAAGATTTGCTCTCATTGTCTTCGCTCGAAGACATAGGATTTGGTTGAGCATCACTTGATCCACTCGACTTTGTTCATCGGGACCCCACTTAACAGTACGGTGGTTCCTATGACTCAACAAAGAAGAAAAGGAAACAATGAAACAACTAAGTCTTCGCGCTCCATAGTCGTCACGCAATGTCTTCTCTTGTCATAGTCTTCAATGTGAATATCTTCACATACCACCATTGTCTTCAATGTCTTCATACATTTTTAGGGGTCATCTCCGGTAGGTAAACCGAATCAATGAGGGACTACTACTTGTGTTATCCTGCAATTCTCACAAACACATTGGTCCCTCAATCAGGTTTGTCGTCAATACTCCAAAACCAACTAGGGGTGGCACTAGATGCACTTACAATCTCCCCCTTTTTGGTGATTGATGACAAACTGGTTGAAGTTCTCAACGGGGTTAAAAGTATGTGAAATTGTAAGGGTTTAATGTATTGTCTTCATAAGTGGCGAAAGGCTCCCCCTGAAGATGTGCATACAAGTAATTTGCTTTTGGAATGCAAATGCACATGGCAGGTTGTACATGTGGAGATCCTCTTTGACTTATGAAGACAATTCATTATTCATGAGAAGATATAATGAAGATAATGGCATGCATAATGAAAAATGGACGTCTGCAATATGACTTCATGCGGGATTTATCATTGCACATGCAGAATTTATCATCGCATCACAGAATGGCAAACAAGTAGCAGACGACCATCAAGTTTAAGTGTTACAACTCAAAGAACCAAATGTAGCAAAAGCGAGAGTTGTAAACACTATGCAAAATATAAAGCAACCGCCCATATGGACCCGCTTGAAGACTATCAACTCATATGCTTCTCCCCCTTTTGTCAGTAAGGACTAAAAAGGTTTGGAGACATAAAGCCTCTACTCGTTCCCAGAAGGAGTAGGAGAAGCTGCAGGGTCGGCGTCGGGGTTTGGCGGTGCAGAAGAACTTGGTGCGGTGTCGACACACGCTGAAGTTGGAGGTGGTGAAGTAGCATCATCTTGATCATTGATGACTCTGGCATTCACCGTTGCAGCTGAGGAGGAATAGTCAGAGTCTTCAAGAGATGGAGTTCGACGCAAGACAACATTCCTTGGAGGAGTGGAGTCAAACTTGAATCTTTCAGTGAAGCCATCGTCTTGAAGAACTGCTTCAGCACTAAGCAATGTCAAACTCTTCCATGACCTCCGACAGGTTTCATGAGTGACAAAGGCATTCTTGGTGGCAAGATTGCGAATGCGGTTGACATCCACCAAGAGACTTTGCATCTGTCGCTTCAACCAGTAGTGATGCTTATCCTGTTTCTGATGTAGGGCAACGAGAAGCTCTCGGTCATTGAGAACACGAGATCGCTTCTGAGGCCTTTGAGCAATAGTGCTTTCAGTGGATTCAGTTTGAGCACGGTGAGGTAGGCGTGTATTGCCAGCCAAAGGATAAACACGAGTGACTGCCTGGAGTCCTTCAATGGGCTGAGTGAAGCTTTGGTGATCAGCATTGTGAAGATAAAGGGGCTCCTTGGCAGGCTCTGGGTATATGGCTTCAACTGACATATCAACATCTGGCAAAAATATCAGATGGTTGCGAGCAGAAGGTTGATAGTTGACAGCTGAATGAAACTTGATAAGACGCATAACCCATGGAGCGTAGAATTTCAGTCCAAAGAGATCAGAGCCTGATGCAGCCAATTGCCTGATAAAGAAGTCTTGAGCATTGAAGCTGATGCCATTGAAGATGTAAAAGACCAAAGTATTCATTGCTCCTTCAAGCTTCGCTGCTGAGGAATGTCCTTTGACAGGCCATAGAGTTCACCTGATGATATGATAGATGGTGCGGGGCAGATACTCGAGGTCTTCAACAAAGAACTCTCTTGGGTATTCAGCGTCGTGTGACAGAGGCTTCATCATGCTGAGCATTTGGCTCATGTTGGGCTCTGACTTATGGAAGATACTCTCCAATGCATTGCGGTGAAGTTGACAACCAGGCTCATATAGTTCTCCTGGAGTGGGCAAGCCAGTTAGCTCAATGATGTCAAGATCTTTGGCTTCATGGTGTACGTTGCCTGTCATCCACTCAAGGACCCATGTCTTTGGATCCCTGTTGTAGCCGCGAATGTGGAGGGTAACATAAAATTGTAGCAGTAGCTCTTCATTCCAATGCTCCTTATCAGTCACGAAATTCAGCAATCCAGCATCACAGAAGCAGTCAAGGGCTTCTTCAAGGCATGGCAGTCCAACAATGGCTTCACAATCAAGACGTGTATGAGGAAAGACGCGCCCTTGATCATAGAGAACACAATAATAGTAACTGCGCTGCTGATAGCTCTAGAACTGATCAGATGAAATTCTTGGCCTTGAGTGTTTTATCCCCACGACTTCTTGTTCTCTTTGGCTGAGTTCTTGGCAAACTGAAAGTTGCGCTTGAACAGATTGTCGTCACGACACCATAGCAATGAAGATGTGTTGGCATCTGCAAGTTGTGGTCCACGGACCATGCAAGGTTAGAAGCCTTGTTCAATGGCTTCATCTCTGGACCTGGGTGGAAGATTTTTGTACAAGATGTCTCCCCAGGGTCGCTTGATGGCATTCTTCTCAGCATATTCGTGGGTCACGAACCTGTACTTGTACCATTGTTCTGCCCAATATCTTTGAATCCATTGGATTCGGGTTTTTGGCTAATTGTAGTCCTCCTCTGGATCTGTCTTGTACAGCTCATAGAGGTCTGGTGGCAAATCCTTCGATGTATTCCCACGACTCTTTCTACCACCCTTTCTTGCAGACTTATCTGTTGCCATGAAGTTCAGACTGGATGGCTTCAACACTGTCAAAGGCTTCCGTCTGCTGGTCAGACAGGAACTGGCTTCGGGAGAGTTGATATGATGTTGTAAGAATTCTGCAAATGAATGCAGACTATGAGAACCAAGGGATTCTCCCACGGACATGTACCTGTGACAGCATTAGAGATGCGAGGGAAGGGGAAGAGGTCATATGCATTCTCAGAAGATTTTGAAGATAAATCAGTTTAGAAGACATTGACCTCATAGCGCGAAGACATTCACTTATATGTTGAGAGTTTGTTCCAGATTTGTACGAATCCAAGAATAAGTAGAAGTGAGGAATCTAACTATGTGTGAAGCATAAGTGAATATACTAGGCATCATATGAGAAGCAGATAGGATAGATCCAAATTTGTGGAGGCAGAAACCTATTTTGGTAGAAAGGATGAATCTATAGGATCAAAAAGACGGTAAAAAGAGGGTTTTAATTTACCACACGATGAACTGCTAGACGGAGTAGAAGATGAGGCCGAGCAGTTCGATCTTCCGTGCCCTAACTTGGTGATGGAGGACACCTACGGCAGCGGCGGAGAAGACGATGTCCGCGGCCGGCGTGAAGACGGCGTCAGAGAGGTCGCGGCAGCTAAGCGCTTCGTCGCCGGCGTCGTCGAGAGCTAGCAATGGCGCTAGGGTTTGTCGAGGTGGAGAGGTGGAAGAAAGATTTTGACCGCATTTGGATGTGCATTTATAGAGAAAGGTACGGCACGGCACAATTACGCACGTGCCCCTGGTGGTTCACATCTGAGGGACACGTGGTGAACATGCAACATATTGGGAGTTGTCCTACGTTCCCACGCCCGCCTGCACTGTCGGGTGGTCGTTCCGGCTTCTTCGGGTTTCAGGCAATAATAATTAAGCATTTAAAACAGATTTAATGTTTGTCTCTATATCTTCTGCTGACAAGGACGCAGAGAAGACATTCGACAGTTTCAGCAGAATGCATATGATTTGGATAGACAAAGTTTGAGGTAGAAAGAATAGAGAGGTTAGGGGTCCGATCACATTCACTTAGTTCGAAAGATTCAGTTGAGAAGATATAGCTATAAGTGAATGTTGTAGAGGACAGAACACTAATATATGTATATATCAGAATAAGACCAAATCAACATTGTGAAGATAAACATAAAGCATGTTAATATTGAAGACAAACCAAGTGCGAATATTTTGCAAATAAAACGCCAGGAGAAACGCTTCAAATAAAGGTTTGGTGGTGGCGTTACCCACCGTATAGGAAGTATTAGACCCAGACACGGTGCACAATTATCGTGGCGCTCCGAAGTCAAATTCCCTCATTAATGTATTCACACTCAGAGTGTAAGTCTTCATTGATTGAAGATATACATTACTTCGTGTGTTGCACATCTAAATCATCAACATGCATAAGTGTTAGGATATGTGCCTGATCACGGGACATGCAAGGATTCCAAGATATTTAGCTCACACCGCAACTTGCAAAACCTTTTCTCATCCAAGGGCTTTGTGAAGATATCTGCAAATTGCTCTTCAGTGTTGACGTGAATGATGTCAATATCTTCCTTCATAACATGATCTCTGAGAAAGTGATGACGAATTTCAATGTGCTTTGTCTTCGAGTGTTGAACTGGGTTGTTGGCAATCTTGATGGCATTTTTGTAGTCGCAGTAGAGTGGTACTTGTTTCAGATGGATGCCATAGTCCTTGAGTGTTTGCTTCATCCATAGAAGCTGAGCGCAGCAAGATCCAGCAGCAATGTATTCAGATTCAGCCGTGGAGAGTGATACACAGTTCTACTTCTTTGAAGACCAACAGACAAGTGATCGTCCCAGAAAGTGACATGTGCCTGATGTAGACTTGCGATCCACCTTGTCACCAGCATAATCAGCATCCGAGAATCCAACTAGATCAAACTCTGAGCCCTTTGGATACCATAATCCTAGTGTTGGGGTGTAAGCCAAATATCGAAGAATTAAACTTCACGACTAAGTGATGCGATTCCTTTGGTGCCGCTTGAAATCGAGCACACATGCAAACACTAAGCATGATATCTGGCCTAGATGCACATAAATAAAGTAAAGAACCAATCATGGAGCGGTATACCTTTTGATCGAACTCTTTACCATTGGCGTCAGGACCCAGATGACTTTTAGTTGGCATTGGCGTCGTGTAACCTTTGCAGTCTTGCATTCCAAACTTCTTCAGGCAATCTTTGAGATATTTCTCTTGAGATATGAAGATGCCATTGCTTTGCTAACGAGTTTGAAGACCAAGGAAGAACTTCAGCTCACCCATCATGGACATCTGATATTGCTCTTGCATCATCTGTCCAAATTCATCACTGTATTTCTGGTTGGTGCAACCGAAGATAATGTCATCCACGTATATTTGGCACACAAACAGTTCACCATCATATGTCTTCGTGAAGACCGTGGGATCCAGGGAACCAGGTTTGAAGCCTTTGCTCTTCAGGAAGTCCTTGAGTATATCATACCAAGCAGGAGGGGCTTGTTTGAGGCCATACAGTGCCTTGTTTAGCTTGTCCACCATATCGGGATGTTTTGAATCTTCAAAGCCAGGAGGTTGTGCAACATACACTTCTTCTTCAATCTTGCCGTTGAGAAAAGCACTCTTCACATCCATTTGATACAGCAGTATGTTATGATGATTTGCGTAGGCTAGCAGTATGCGAATGGCTTCAAGCCTACCCACAGGAGCAAATGTTTCATCGAAGTCAATCCCTTCAACTTGAGTGTATCCTTGAGCCACGAGACGAGCCTTGTTTCTGACAACTTGACCATGCTCATCTTGCTTGTTGCGATATATCCATTTTGTGCCTATTATGTTGTGCTTGCGGGGGTCAGGACGCTTGACTAGTTCCCAGACATTGTTCAGCTTGAACTGTTGAAGCTCTTCTTGCATAGCTTGAATCCATTCAGGTTCCATGAAGGCTTCAGCAACTTTCTTGGGTTCAGATATTGGACAAATGCAAAGTGCCCACATAAATTTGCTAGCTGTGTTGCTCCTGAACGAGTGAGTGGACCAGGTGCATTGATGCTATCAATTATCTTCTCAATCTGTACTTCATTTGCAACTCGAGGATGAACTGGACGAAGATTTTGCTCTTGCTGATCATTGTCGTCATTTGGAGGATTGTCTTCAGACTGAGCATTGTATTCAGGTTGATTAGGTGCAGAAATGATAAGTTCCTCTTCAGGCTGTGCTTCAGACGGTATGATTTCTCCAGTACCCATAAGCTTGATAGATTCACTAGGAGGGACTTCATCTAGCACATTTGGCAGGTTCTCTCTATGCGAGCCGTTAGTTTCATCGAACCGCACATCCACAGCTTCAACCACTTTATAGTGAAAGAGGTTGAAGACTCTGTAGGAGTGCGAATCCTTTCCGTAACCAAGCATAAAACCTTCATGTGCTTTCAGTGCAAATTTTGAAGTGTGATGTGGATCCTTCATCTAGCACCTAGCACCAAATACTCTGAAGTAGCTGACATTTGGCTTCTTACCAGTGAGGAGTTCATAGGATGTTTTCTTCAGAAGCTTGTGAAGATAAACACGATTGATGACATGGCATGCAGTATCAATAGCTTCAGGCCAGAACTTTCTTGGATTCTTGTATTCGTCGAGCATCGTCCGAGCCATCTCAATGGGTGTTCTGTTCTTGTGCTCCACGATGCCATTCTGCTGAGGTGTGTATAGAGCGGAGAACTCATGAGTCATTCCCAATGTATCCAAGTAAAGGCCGAGGCCGGTGTTCTTGAACTCAGTGCCATTGTCACTTCTGATGTGCTTGATCTTGATGCCATAGTTGTTCATGGCACGGTTGGCGAAGAGTCTGAAGACATCCTGCACTTCAGTCTTGTAGAGAATTATGTGCACCCACGTATATGTTGAGTAATCATCAACAATGACGAAGCCATAAAGACAAGCAGTAGTAGTGAGAGTAGAGTAGTGAGTAGGGCCAAATAAGTCCATGTGTAGTAGCTCGAAGGGTTGAGATGTCGTCATGATTGTCTTCGAGGGATGCTTGGCCCTTGTCATCTTTCCGGCCAGAGGCACCGCACAAGTGATCCTTCTTGAACTTGGCGCCCTCGATGCCTCGACATGCTTCTTCTTTGCGAGAGTGTGTAAGTTCCTCATGCCAGCATGCCCTAGTCTCCGATGCCAGAGCCAGCACTCAGAAGATTTTGCAAGAAGACATACGGCAAGCTGTGGTCCTGCTGAGAAATCTACCATGTACAGATCATCTTTCCGATACCAGAGACTTGTCAGATTGCATGAGTACAAGGCAACGATACTTTCGAAATATCACAATCATTTTCAAGTCACAAAGCATTAAGACAGACATTAAGTTGAAACCAAGGGATTCAACAAGCATCACTTTATCCATGTGCTGATCCTTTGAGATTGCAGCTCTACCTAGATCCAATACCTTGCTTTTACCAGTGTCAGCAAATGTGTGTGACTCTTGTCAGATGGACGTAAAGTTGAGTCCATGAGAAGATTTCGATCACCAGTCATATGATTAGTGCATCCACTGTCCATAATCATTCTGAAGCATGAGGTGTCATACCCTACAGTACAGTTAGGGGGATAGGCTTCACGAAGAGTATTGTGAAGCATAAACATTTGACGCACAAGAGGATTATCAAAGCTCAGATCAAGATTAGGACTGATAGGATGATTGGCAAGCGATTCAGGAACAAAATACATAGTAAGACCATTTGGGCATTTGATCTTGCGCCCTACAAGATGTTTTAGGTCCCCAGCAATAGCATCAAACGCCTTTGATTTCCGGATGGAGACCTTTCCTACAAAGAAAGTTAATTCTTCTTAACCACCCACATCTTGAGGGTGGCTTAGAAACAATGAGTCTAAGTGCAGCATCACGAGAACTTGACTTTGGAGCCCTAGCAAATAGCCTTGCAGGAGATGAATGATACTCATATGAATAAGCAGAAAAGTTCTTAGTTTTATGAACATAGCGGTTTGAAGACACACGCTCATATTCATAAGTTTGAGTACGATTTCCCTGCAAAACATTGGCATTAGGGTGACTCAGTTGAGTCCTGTATCTATATGAAGCCTTTGGAGCATATGAAGCCTTTGGTCTGGGATTTTTCTTCTTCCCAGGTGATGTCATGATGACATTCACAGGAAGATTCTCAAGACAACTTTTGGGAACCCAGATCTTCTTCATAGGTGGTCCATTCCTGCAGTTAGTACCAATATACCTGGCAAACACTTCACCATTCTGATTCTTAAACAGTTTATAGTTTGCATCAAATGATTCATCAATGCTAATAGGGTTAGCACAAGTGAAGCCAGATAAGGTGGATGGATCCACGGAAGGTCCCTTTGCAGCAACCCATGTGGTTTTGGGATCTGCTTTGAGGCTTCCAAAGAGGAGCCATCAACATTCATTCCTCTCAACCCAACACCCTCTTTCCTAGGGTTTCGGTTCAGAATCTGCCTTTTGAGGACATCACACAGTGGCTGATGCCCTTTGAGACTTTTGTACATCCCTGTTTAAGCAATGTCTTCAACCTAGCATTTTCATCAGCAATAGTAGTTGAAGGAAATATTCCCTACAGGCAATAATAAAGTTATTATTTATTTCCTTATATCATGATAAATGTTTATTATTCATGCTAGAATTGTATTAACCGGAAACATAATACATGTGTGAATACGTAGACAAACAGAGTGTCACTAGTATGCCTCTACTTGACTAGCTCGTTAATCGAAGATGGTTATGTTTCCTAACCATAGACATGAGTTGTCATTTGATTAACGGGATCACATCATTAGGAGAATGATGTGATTGACATGACCCATTCCGTTAGCCTAGCACTTGATCGTTTAGTATATTGCTATTGCTTTCTTCATGACTTATACATGTTCCGTAACTATGAGATTATGCAACTCCGTTTACGGAGGAACACTTTGGTACTACCAAACGTCACAACGTATCTGGGTGATTATAAAGGAGTACTACAGGTGTCTCCAAAGGTACTTGTTGGGTTGGCGTATTTGAGATTAGGTTTTGTCACTCCGATTGTCGGAGAGGTATCTCTGGGCCTTCTCGGTAATACACATCACATAAGCCTTGCAAGCATTACAACTAATGAGTTAGTTGTGAGATGATGTATTACGGAACGAGTAAAGAGACTTACATGTAACGAGATTGAACTAGGTATTGGATACCGACGATCGAATCTCGGGTAAGTAACATACCGATGACAAAGGAACAACGATATCGTTATGCGGTTTGACCGATAAAGATCTTCAGAGAATATGTAGGAACCAATATGGGCATCCAGGTTCCACTATTGGTTATTGACCGAGAATGGTTCTAGGTCATGTCTACATAGTTCTCGAACCCGTAGAGTCCGCATGCTTAACGTTTCGATGACAGTTCATTATGAGTTTATAAGTTTTGATGTACGAAGGTTGTTCGAGTCCGGATGTGATCACGGACATGACGAGGAGTCTCGAAATGGTCGAGACATAAAGATTGATATATTGGAAGCCTATGTTTGGACTTGGAAGGTTCGGATGAAAGCAGAAGTTCTGGGAACACCGGGGTTACGGAACCCCGGGGTCTATGGGCCTTGATGGGCCATAGGGAGAAGAGGAAGGGCGGCCAGGGCAGGCGCGCCCCCTTCCCTCTAGTCCGAATAGGACAAGGAGAGGGCGGCGCCCCTTCCCTCTTCCCCTCCTCCAATCCTAATCCAACTAGGAAGGGGGGAGTCCTACTCCGGTGGGAGTAGGACTCCTCGGCCGCCTTTGGGCTGGCCGCACCCCTTGCTCCTTTATATACGAGGCAGGGGCACCCCAGACACACAAGTTGATCTACGGATCGTTCCTTAGCCGTGTCGGTGCCCCCTCCACCATATTCCACTTCGGTCATATCGTCGCGGAGCTTAGGCGAAGCCCTGCGCGGTGAAGTCATATCGTCGCGAGCTTAGGCGAAGCCCTGCGTCGGTGGAGCATCATCATCGTCCCACGCCGTCGTCTTGGACGAACTCATCCTCGACGCTTTCTGGATCGGAGCCGGGGATCGTCATCGAGCTGAGCGTGTCTGAACTCGGAGGTGCCGTCGTTCGGTACTTGGATCGGTCGGATCGTGACGACGCGTCGACTACATCAACCGTGTTGTTATAACGCTTCGCTTTCGGTCTCAGGGTGCGTGGACGGACACTCTCCTCTCGTTGCTATGCCATCACCATGATCTTGCGTGTGCGTAGGAAATTTTTGAAATTACTCGTGACCCAACAAAGGGCATCCGAGCCTGGTTTTATGCGTTGATGTCATATGCACGATTAGAACACAAGTGAGTTGTGGGCGATATAAGTCATCTGCTTACCAGCATGTCATACTTTGGTTCGGCGGTATTGTGAGATGAAGCGGCCGGACCGACATTACGCGTCGCTTACGCGAGACTGGTTTCACCGCTTGAGCACTCGTTGCTTAAAGGTGACGGCGGTGTCTGATTCTCTCACTTTAGTTGAACCGAGTGTGGCTATGCCCGTCCTTGCGAAGGTTAAAACAGCACCAACTTGACAAACTATCGTTAAGGTTTTGATGCGTAGGTAAGAACGGTTCTTGCTCAGCCCGTAGCAGCCACGTAAAACTTGCAACAACAAAGTAGAGGACGTCTAACTTGTTTTTGCGGGGCATGTTGTGATGTGATATGGTTAAGGCGTGATGCTATATTTTATTGTATGAGATGATCATGTTTTGTAACGAGTTATCGACAATGGCAGGAGCCATATGGTTGTCGCTTTATTGTATGAAATGCAACGCCATGTAATTGCTTTACTTTATCACTAAGCAGTAGCGATAGTCGTAGAAGCAATAGTTGGCGAGGCGACAACGATGCTACGATGGAGATCAAGGTGTCGCGCGGTGACGATGGTGATCATGACGGTGCTTGAGATGGAGATCACAAGCACAAGATGATGATGGCCATATCATATCACTTATATTGATTGCATGTGATGTTTATCCTTTATGCATCTTATCTTGCTTTGATTGACGGTAGCATTATAAGATGATCTCTCACTAAAATTATCAAGAAGTGTTCTCCTGAGTATGCACCATTGCGTAAGTTCTTCGTCTTTGAGACACCACGTGATGATCGGGTGTGATAGGCTCTACGTTCAAATACAACGGGTGCAAAACAGTTGCGCACGCGAATACTCAAAGTTAAACTTGACGAGCCTAGCATATAACAGATATGGCCTCGGAACACGGAGACCGAAAGGTCGAGCGTGAATCATATAGTAGATATGATCAACATAGTGATGTTCACCATTGAAACTACTCCATCTCACGTGATGATCGGACATGGTTTAGTTGATTTGGATCACGTAATCACTTAGATAACTAGAGAGATGTCTATCTAAGTGGGAGTTCTTTAGTAATATGATTAATTGAACTTTAATTTATCATGAACTTTGTCTGGTAGTATTTTGCAAATTATGTTGTAGATCAATAGCTCGCGTTGTTGCTTCCCTATGCTTTTATATGTTTGTTTTGATATGTTCCTAGAGAAAATTATGTTGAAAAATGTTAGTAGCAATGATGCGGATTGGATCCGTGATCTGAGGTTTATCCTCATTGCTGCCTGAAGAATTATGTCCTCAATGCACCGCTAGGTGACAAACCTATTGCAGGAGCGGATCGCGGCGTTATGAGCGTTTGGCTAGCTCAATATGATGACTACTTGATAGTTTAGTGCACCATGCTTAAAGGCTTAGAATCGGGACTTCAAAGGCGTTTTGAGCGTCATGGACCATATGAGATGTTCCAGGAATTGAAGTTAATATTTCAAGCAAATACCGAGTTGAGAGATATGAAGTCTCCAACAAGTTCTATAGTTAAAAGATGGAGGAGAATCGCTCAACTAGTGAGCATGTGCTCAGATTATGCAGGTACTTCAATCGCTTGAATCAAGTGGGAGTTAATCTTCCGGATAAGATAGTGATTGACAGAATTCTCTAGTCACCATCACCAAGTTAGTAGAAATTCGTGATGAACTATAATATGCAAGGGATGACAAAAGTAATTCCCAAGCTCTTACGTGATGCTGAAATCGACGAAGGTAGAAATCAAGAAAAGAGCATCAAGTGTTGATGATTGACAAGACCACTAGTTTCAAGGAAAAGGGCAAAGGGAAGAAGGGAACTTCAAGAAGAACGGCAAGCAAGTTGCTGTTCGAGTGAAGAAGCCCAAGTCTGGACCTAAGCACGAGACTAAGTGCTTTTGCTGCAATGGAACTGGTCCTTTGAAGCGGAACTACCCCAAGTATTTGGCGGATAAGAAGGATGGCAAATTGAACAAGAGTATATTTGATATACAGGTTATTGATGTGTGCCTTACTAGTGTTTATAGTAGCCCACGAGTATTTGATACTTGTTAGGTTGCTAAGATTAGTAACTCAAACAGGAGTTATAGAATAAGCAGAGACTAGTTGAAGGGAAGTGACGATGAGTGTTGGAAGTAGTTCCAAGATTGATATGATCATCATCGCACACTCCTATACTTTCGGGATTAGTGTTAAACCTAAATAAATGTTATTTGGTGTTTGCGTTGAGCATGAATATGATTTGATCATGTTTATTGCAAAACGGTTATTCATTTAAAGTCAAAGAATAATTGTTGTTCTGTTTAAATGAATAAAACCTTCATGGTCATACACCCAATGAAAATAGTTTTCAAAACAGTTATTCATTTAAAGTCAAAGAATAATTGTTGTTACTGTTTAAATGAATAAAACCATCAATGGTCATACACCCAATAAAAATAGTTTGTTGGATCTCGATCATAGTGATACACATATTCATAATATTGATGCCAAAAGATGCAAAGTTAATAATGATAGTGCAACTTATTTGTGGCAATTTGCCGTTTAGGTCATATTGGTGTAAAGCGCATGAAGAAACTCCATCTTGATGGGATTTTGGAATCACTTGATTATGAATCACTTGATGCTTATGAACCATGCCTTATGGGCAAGATGACTAAAGACTCATTCTCCGGAACAATGGAGCGAGCAAATGACTTATTGGAAATAATACATCTTGATGTATGCGGTCCGATGAGTGTTAAAGCTCACGGCAAGTATCGTTATTTTCGACCTTCACAAGATGATTTGAGCAGATATGAGTATATCTACTTAATGAAGCACAAGTCTGAAACATTTGAAAAGTTCAAAGAATTTCAGAGTGAAGTGGAGAATCATCGTAATAAGAAAATAAAGTTTCTACGATCTGATCGTGGAGGAGAATATTTGAGTTCTGAGTTTGGCCTTCATATAAAACAATGTGGAATAGTTTCACAGCTCACGCCACATGGAACACCATAACGTAATGGTGTGTCCGAGCGTCATAACCGCACTTTATTTGATATGGTGCGATCAATGATGTCTCTTACCAATTTACCAATATCATTTTGGGGTTATGCATTAGAGACAGCTGCATTCACATTAAATAGGGCACCATTAAATCCGTTGAGACGACACCGTATGAACTATGGTTTAGCAAGAAACCTAAGCCGTCGTTTCTTAAAGTTTGGAGTTGTGATGCTTATGTGAAAAGTTTTCACCGATAAGCTCGAACCCAAATCGGAAAAGTCGTCTTCATAGAATACCCAAAGGAAACTGTTGGGTACTCCTTCTATCACAGATCCGAAGGCAAAACATTCGTTGCTAAGAATGGATCCTTTCTAGAGAAGGAGTTTCTCTCGAAAGAAGTGAGTGGGAGAAAAGTAGAACTTGATGAGGTAATTGTACCTTCTCCCTTATTGGAAAGTAGTTCATCACATAAATCAGTTCGGTGATTCCTACACCAATTAGTGAGGAAGTTAATGATGATGATCATGAAACTTCAGATCAAGTTGCTACCAAACCTCGTGGGTCTTCCAGAGTAAGATCCGCACTGAGTGATACGGTAATCATGTTCGGAAGTCATGTTACTAGACCATGATGAACCTACGAACTATGAGGAAGCGATGATGAGCCCAGATTCCACGAAATGGCTTGAGGCCATAAAATCTGAGATAGGATCCATGTATGAGAACAAAGTATGGACTTTGATTGACTTGCTCGATGATCAGCAAGCCATGTTAAATAAATGGATCTTTAAGAGGAAGACGGACAGCGATAGTAGTGTTACTATCTACAAAGCTCGACTTGTCACAAAAGGTTTTCGACAAGTTCAAGGTGTTGACTACAATGAGATTTTCTCAATTGTAGCGATGCTTAAGTCTGTCCGAATCATGTTAGCAATTGCCACATTTTATGAAATCGGCAAATGGATGTCAAAACTACATTCTTTAATGGATTTATTAAAGAAGAGTTGTATATGATGCAACCGAAGGTTTTGTCAATCCTAAAGGAGCTAACAAAATGTGCAAGCTTCAATGATCCATCTATGGACTGGTGCAAGCATCTCGGAGTTGGAATACACGCTTTGATAAGTTGATCAAAGCATATAGTTTTATCTGAGACTTACGGTGAAGCTGTATTTACAAGAAAGTGAGTGGGAGCACTACAGCCTTTCGATAAGTATATGTGAATGACATATTGTTGATCGGAAATAATGTAGAATTATTCGCAAAGCATAAAGGAGTGTTTGAAAGGAGTTTTTCAAATAAAGACCTCGGAGAAGCTGCTTACATATTGAGCATCAAGATCTATAGAGATAGATCAAGGCGCTTGATAAGTTTTTCAATGAATACATACCTTGACAAGATTTTGAAGTAGTTCAAAATGGAACAGTCAAAGAAAGAGTTCTTGCCTGTGTTACAAGGTGTGAGATTGAGTAAGACTCAAAACCCGACCACGGCGGAAGATAGAAAGAGAATGAAAGTCATTCCCTATGCATCAGCCATAGGTTCTATAAAGTATGTCATGTTGTGTACGGATCTATTGCATACCCTACCACTAAGATTGGCAAGGAGTGCAATAGTGATCTAGGAGTAGATCAATTGACAATGGTCAAAATTATCCTTAGTAGAATAAGGATATGTTTCTCGATTATGGAAGTGAAAAAAAAGGTTAGGTAAGTAAAGGGTTACGTCGATGCAAGTTTTAACACTAATCTAGATGACTCGAGTCTCAATCTGGATACATATTGAAAGTGGGAGCAATTAGCTAGAGTAGCTCCGTGCGAGCATTGTAGACATAGAAATTTGCAAAATACTTACGGCTCTAAATGTGACAGACCGTTGACTAAAATTATCTCACAAGCAAAACATGATCACACCTTAGTACTCTTTGGGTGTTAATCACATAGCGATGTGAACTAGATTACTGACTCTAGTAAACCCTTTGGGTGTTGGTCACATGTCGATGTGAACTATGGGTGTTAACCACATATAGATGTGAACTATTGATGTTAAATCACATGGCGATGTGAACTAGATTATTGACTCTAGTGCAAGTGGGAGACTAAAGGAAATATGCCCTAGAGGCAATAATAAAGTTATTATTTATTTCCTTATATCATGATAAATGTTTATTATTCATGCTAGAATTGTATTAACCGGAAACATAATACATGTGTGAATACATAGACAAACAGAGTGTCACTAGTATGCCTCTACTTGACTAGCTCGTTAATCGAAGATGGTTATGTTTCCTAACCATAGACATGAGTTGTCATTTGATTAACGGGATCACATCATTAGGAGAATGATGTGATTGACATGACCCATTCCATTAGCCTAGCACTTGATCGTTTAGTATATTGCTATTGCTTTCTTCATGACTTATACATGTTCCGGTAACTATGAGATTATGCAACTCCGTTTACGGAGGAACACTTTGGTACTACCAAACGTCACAACGTAATCGGGTGATTATAAAGGAGTACTACAGGTGTCTCCAAAGGTACTTGTTGGGTTGGCGTATTTCGAGATTAGGTTTTGTCACTCCGATTGTCGGAGAGGTATCTCTGGGCCTTCTCGGTAATACACATCACATAAGCCTTGCAAGCATTACAACTAATGAGTTAGTTGTGAGATGATGTATTACGGAACGAGTAAAGAGACTTACCGGTAATGAGATTGAACTAGGTATTGGATACCGACGATCGAATCTCGGGTAAGTAACATACCGATGACAAAGGAACAACGATATCGTTATGCGGTTTGACAGATAAAGATCTTCGTAGAATATGTAGGAACCAATATGGGCATCCAGGTTCGCTATTGGTTATTGACCGAGAATGGTTCTAGGTCATGTCTACATAGTTCTCGAACCCGTAGGGTCCGCACGCTTAACGCTTCGATGACAGTTCATTATGAGTTTATAAGTTTTGATGTACGAAGGTTGTTCGAGTCCGGATGTGATCACGGACATGACGAGGAGTCTCGAAATGGTCGAGACATAAAGATTGATATATTGGAAGCCTATGTTTGGACTTGGAAAGGTTCGGATGAAAGCAGGAAGTTACTGGAACACCGGGGTTACGGAACCCCGGGGGTCTATGGGCCTTGATGGGCCATAGGGAGAAGAGGAAGGGCGGCCAGGGCAGGCCGCGTGCCCCCTTCCCTCTAGTCCGAATAGGACAAGGAGAGGGGGGCGCCCCTTCCTCTTCCCCTCCTCCAATCCTAATCCAACTAGGAAGGGGGGAGTCCTACTCCGTGGGAGTAGGACTCCTCCAGCGCCGCCCTTGGGCTGGCCGCACCCTTGCTCCTTTATATCACGGGCAGGGGGCACCCCAGGCACACAAGTTGATCTACGGATCGTTCCTTAGCCGTGTCGCGGTGCCCCCTCCACCATATTCCACTTCGGTCATATCGTCGCGGAGCTTAGGCGAAGCCCTGCGCCGGTGAAGTCATATCGTCATGGAGCTTAGGCGAAGCCCTGCGTCGGTGGAGCATAATCATCGTCACCACGCCGTCGTCTTGTGGAACTCATCCCCGACGCTTTGCTGGATCGGGCCCGGGATCGTCATCGAGCTGAGCGTGTGCTGAACTCGGAGGTGCCGTGCGTTCGGTACTTGGATCGGTCGGATCGTGAAGACGTCGACTACATCAACAGCGTTGTTGTAATGCTTCCGCTTTCGACGATGCAGTGCGTGGACGTACACTCTCCCTCTCGTTGCTATGCCATCACCATGATCTTGCGTGTGCGTAGGAAATTTTTTGAAATTACTACGTGACCCAACAGTAGTGGTATCGTTAGTAGAGGGGTTAGTCACCACATCAACAGTTGAAGATATTGCAACAGTGGTAGCAGTAGAACATTCAGCAATAGAAGTAGCATTATCACGCTCAAGGCATTTTAGACATGGTGGTTCAAATCCTTCCTGAGCGGGACTGATCTGTTGAGCGCGAAGTGACTCATTCTCTTTTTGAAGATCTTCATGAGCCGCTCTCAATTTCTCAAGCTCTTGCTTCCTTTGAAGATAATCATAGGAAAGCTTTTCATGAGTGGTTGAGGCGTTTCATGACGACTTTCAAGTTCTGGTACTTAACATGAAGATTTTTATGTCTTCAATTAAGGACCGAGAATGGGTCATTTCAAGTCCAACGAGTTCATCACTTTGTCTAACAGTTTTGAGTATGTTCCATAGCTTTACATTGTTCGGTTGCAATTTTAGTAAGTGTTTTGTAGCTGGGTTTGGATTCACAATCAGAGTCATCTTCACTTGATGTTTGAAAGTAAGCATCGCGTGATTTTACCTTGGCACCATGTGCCATGAAGCAGTAGGTGGGAGCAGAGTCTTCCTTGTCATTAGCATCAGCGTTGGTGACGGGGCCATTGTCTTCAGTGCTGAAGATGGACTTGGCAACGTAGGTTGTAGGTAGAGCTAGACTTGCAACGCCAGGGTCGGACTCCTCCTCAGACTCCACCTCCGCCTCCTCAGAAGCAGACTCCTCTGAATCCATCTCCTTGCCAACAAAAGCACGAGCCTTGCCAGATGATCTCTTCTTATGAGATGAAGACTTGGATGAGGACTTGGAAGAAGACTTTGAGGATTTCTTCTTCTTCTTGTCATCATAATCATATTCCTTGCTCTTCTTCTTCTTGTTGTTCTCATTGTCCCACTGTGGACACTGAGAGATGTAGTGTCCAGGTTTCTTGCACTTGTGACATGTTCTCTTCTTGTAGTCATGAGTGGAAGCTTCATCATTTCTTGAGCTGGATCATGAAGATTTTCTGAAGCCTTTCTTCTTAGTGAACTTCTGGAACTTCTTCACAAGCATAGCAACTTCCTGTCCAATGTCTTCAGGATCATCAGAACTGCAGTCAGATTCTTCTTCAGATGAGGAAACATCTTTTGCCTTCAAAGCACGAGTTCGGCCATAGTTGGGACCATAGATATCTCTTTTCTTAGATAGCTGGAACTCATGTGTGTTGAGCCTCTCAAGAATGTCAGACGGATCGAGTGTCTTGAAGTCAGGGCGTTCTTGTATCATCAGGGCAAGGGTGTCGAACGAGCTGTCAAGTGATCTCAGCAGTGTCTTGATGATTTCATGCTTGGTGATCTCAGTGGCGCCGAGAGCACGATGCTCATTTGTGATGTCAGTGAGGCGATCAAACATGAGCTGGACATTCTCATTGTCGTTTCTCTTGAAGCGGTTGAAGAGGTTGCGAAGAACACTGATCCTTTGATCTCTCTGGGTTGAGACGCCTTCGTTGACCTTGGAGAGCCAGTCCCAGACTAGCCTCGACGTTTCCAGAGCACTCACACGGCCATACTGTCCTTTGGTCAGATGACCATAGATGATGTTCTTGGCAGTAGAATCCAGTTGAATGAACTTCTTGACATCAGCAGGGGTGACACCTTCACCAGTCTTAGGAACGCCATTCTTGACGACATACCAGAGGTCGACATGAATGGCTTCAAGATGCATGCGCATCTTATTCTTCCAGTAGGGATATTCAGTTCCATCGAAGACGGGGCAAGCAGCGGAGACTTTGATTATCCCTGCAGTCGACATAGCTAAAACTCCAGGTGGTTAAACCGAATCACATAGAACAAGGGAGTACCTTGCTTTGATACCAATTCAAAGTGCTAGTTATCCACTAGAGGGGGGGTGAATAGGCGATTTTTATGGAAGTCTTCAAAACATGGGAGTTTCAAAGACAAACAATATAAATGAACCTATAAACATGCAGCGGAAGGTAGACTACACTAAGCAAGCCATAGTCAAGTATTCAATGAAGTGAAAGCACGAAGACTAATAGCAGCGAGGTAGTAAAGATCAGGATGGAAGATAGTATGAAGCCAATCAACAATAGTAGTCACACAGTGAAGTCAAACTGGTAGTGCAAACAGGCAATGACTTCACGAAGACAAACTGTATGTAAAGAGAGGGAGCGGATCGAACCAGTCACTTGGTGAGGACAAGGATTTGTTGGACCAGTTCCAGTTGCTGTGACAATTGTACGTCTGGTTAGGGAGGCTGAGATTTAACTCAGAAGACCATGTCTTCACCTTATTCCCCTTGAGCTAAGGATACCCAGCGCTCGCCCAATCACTCTGTTAAGTCTTCAAGGGAGACTTCCAAACCTTCACAGACTTCGTTCACCGGCGATCCACAATGACTCTTGGATGCTCAGAACGTGACGCCTGACCGGCTGGAGGATTCACAGTCCTCAAGTGTAACAAGTCTTCGTCACACGCGACGTAAAGACTTCAGTGATGCCTAACACTCTTTAGCTCTGGGTGTTTGGGCTTTGTCCTCGCAAGAATTTCTCTCTCTCAAAAGCTTCGGAGGTGGGATGCTCTCAAACGACAAAAGCCGTGTACTAACTCCGAGCAGCCACAAATTTATGGTGTATGGGGTGGGCTATTTATAGCCACTAGGCAACCCGACCTGATTCGTCCGAAATGACCCTGGGTCACTAAGGAACTGACATGTCTTCCAACGGTCAGATTTCAAACACACGCGACAGCTTGACTTGGGCTACAAGTAAAGCTAACTCATCCAACTCTGGATAAGATTTGCTCATTGTCTTCGCTCGAAGACATAGGATTTGGTTGAGCATCACTTCAGTCACTCTGACTTTGTTCACTGGGACCCCACTTAACAGTATGGTGGTTCCTATGACTCAACAAAGAAGAAAAGGAAACAATGAAACAACTAAGTCTTCGCGCTCCATAGTTTCACGCAATGTCTTCTCTTGTCATAGTCTTCAACGTGAATATCTTCACATACCACCATTGTCTTCAATGTCTTCATACATTTTTAGGGGTCATCTCCGGTAGGTAAACCGAATCAATGAGGGACTACTACTTGTGTTATCCTGCAATTCTCACAAACACATTAGTCCCTCAACCAGGTTTGTCGTCAATACTCCAAAACCAACTAGGGGTTGCACTAGATGCACTTACAACCATCGAGGATAAAAAGATGGGGTTTATATCATATTGCATGAGTTTATCCCTCTACATCATGTCATCTTTCTTAAAGCATTACTCTGTTCTTATGAACTTAATACTCTAGATGCATGCTGGATAGCGGTCGATGTGTGAAGTAATAGTAGTAGATGCAGAATCATTTCGGTCTACTTGTCGCGGACGTGATGCCTATATACATGATCATACCTAGATATTCTCATAACTATGCTCAATTCTATCAATTGCTCGATAGTAATTCGTTTACCTACCGTAATACTTATGCTCTTGAGAGAAGCCACTAGTGAAACCTATGGCCCCCGGGTCTATTTTCCATCATATTAATCTTCCAACACTTAGCTATTTCTATCGCCGTTTATTTTACTTTGCATCTTTATTTACTATTTATTATAAAAACACCAAAAATATTATCTTATCATATCTATCAGATCTCACTCTCGTAAGTGACCGTCAAGGGATTGACAACCCCTTTATCGCGTTGGTTGCGAGGTTCTTATTTCTTTGTGTAGGTGTGTGGGACTCGAGCATGGTCTCCTACTGGATTGATACCTTGTTCTCAAAAACTGAGGGAAATACTTACGCTACTTTGCTGCATCACCCTTTCCTCTTCAAGGAAAAACCAATGCAGTGCTCAAGAGGTAGCAGTTCGCAGCTAAGCCCCCGAGTGGGAGGGATGCTCTCACTCGGAGTAGTTTTTTAGCTTAGGCGAAAACAGGTTTCACAACTAAGTCACCCACTGGGTGATTTGAACACATGCTTATGTGAGAGAAATCATCATGGGACTGCCGGAGCCATGTCTTGATAAACAATCTAAAAATACTCTTATTACATCTCGACGATCCGAGTGCTAGGTATAAAATCAACGAGAAGATCTGCATTCCAGGCGCATGGCTCATCGATCCTCTTCGTGAGATTGTAGAGGTGGTAGGCCCCATTGTGCAGCACCTTGGTGACGATGAAGGGGCCTTCCCATGCAGGGGCAAGCTTGTGAGGTCGTAGTTGATCCAGTCGGCACGAGATCTCCTTCTTGGAATGCTCGGCCTTTGACATTTCTGACATGGAATCGACAAAGATCCTATTGATAAACAGTCGACCGTATCAGGGCCATATCGCGTTCTTCTTCTAAAAGAGCAACGACATCCTGCCATGCTTGCTCTACCTCAGCTTCTGAGTAGAGTTCCACTCGGGGTGCATTATGGAAAAGATCACTAGGCAACACGGCTTCGGCTCCGTACACCATGAAGAAAGGAGTGCGGTCGGTAGACCGGTTCAGAGTTGTCCTTAAACCCCATAGAACGGATGGTAGTTCAATCACCCAGGCTCCAGCTGCATGCTCAAGGTTGAGCATGAGACGGGGCTTCAAACCCTGAAGGATAAGGCCGTTCGCTCTTTTAGCTTGACCATTCGACTAAGGGTGCGCAACGGATGCGTAGTCCACCCGAGTGTCCTGGGTAGTGTAGAAGTCTCTAAACTCTTCCGAGTCAAAGTTTGAACCATTATCTGTGACGATACTATGCGGAACTCCGTATCTGAACATCAACTATTTTAGGAACCTAATGGCTGTCCTGGATTCTGATGTCTACTACACAACTTGTTCTTGTAGACTCGTGTTGGGCCTCCAAGTGCAGACTTTTGTAGGACAGTAGCAAATTTCCCTCAAGTGGATGACCTAGGGTTTATCAATCCGTGGGAGGCGTAGGATGAAGATGGTCTCTCTCAAACAACCCTGCAACCAAATAAAAAAGAGTCTCTTGTGTCCCCAACACACCCAATACAATGGTAAATTGTATAGGTGCACTAGTTCAGCGAAGAGATGGTGATAGAAGTGCAATATGGATGATAGATATAGGTTTTTGTAATCTGAAAATATAAAAACAGCAAGGTAACAAGTAATAAAAGTGAGCGTAAACGGTATTGCAATGTTAGGAAACAAGGCCTAGGGTTCATACTTTCACTAGTGCAAGTTCTCTCAACAATAATAACATAATTGGATCATATAACTATCCCTCAACATGCAACAAAGAGTCACTCCAAAGTCACTAATGGCGAAGAACAAAATAAGAGATTATGGTAGGGTACGAAACCACCTCAAAGTTATCCTTTCTGATCGATCTATTCAAGAGTCCGTAGTAAAATAAGACGAAGCTATTCTTTCCGTTCGATCTATCATAGAGTTCGTACTAGAATAACACCTTAAGATAGAAATCAACCAAAACCCTAATGTCACCTAGATACTCCAATGTCACCTCAAGTATCCGTGGGTATGATTATACGATATGCACCACACAATCTCAGATTCATCTATTCAACCAACACAAAGAACTTACAGAGTGCCCCAAAGTTTCTACCGGAGAGTCAAGACAAAAACGTGTGCCAACCCCTATGCATAAGTTCACAATGTTACGGAACCCGCAAGTTGATCACCAAAACATACATCAAGTGGATCACGTGAATATCCCATTGTCACCACAGATAAGCACATGCAAGACATACATCAAGTGTTCTGAAATCCTTAAAGACTCAATCCGATAAGATAACTTCAAAGGGAAAACTCAATCGATTACAAGAGAGTAGAGGGGGAGAAACATCATAAGATCCAACTATAATAGCAAAGCTCGTGATACATCAAGATCGTGCTGAATCAAGAACACGAGAGAGAGAGAGAGAGATCAAACACATAGCTACTGGTACATACCCTCAGCCTCGAGGGTGAACTACTCCCCCCTCGTCATGGAGAGCGCCGGGATGATGAAGATGGCCACCGGTGAGGGTTCCCCCCTCCGGCAGGGTGCCGGAACAGGGTCCTGATTGGATTTTGGTAGCTACAGAGGCTTGCGGCAGCGGAACTCCCGATCTAGGTTACTTCTGGAGGTTTCTGTATTTATAGGAATTTTTGGCGTAGGTCTCATGTCAGGGGGGTCTCCGAGTCGTCCATGAGATAGGGGGCCCGCCCAGGGGTAGGGTGCGCCCCCACCCTCGTGGGCAGCCCTGGACTCTTCTGGCCCAACTCTTTTACTCCAGGGGCTTCTTTTGGTCCATAAAAAATCGTCAAAAATTGGCACGTCAATTGGACTCCGTTTGGTATTCCTTTTCTGTAAAACTCAAAAACAAGGAAAAAACAGAAACTGGCACTGGGCTCTAGGTTAATAGGTTAGTCCCAAAAATAATATAAAATAGTATATAAATGCATATAACACATCCTAGATGGATAATATAATAGCATGGAACAATAAAAAATTGTAGATACGTTGGAGACGTATCAGGGAGGCATAGGATGAAGATGGTCTCTCTCAAACAACCCTGCAACCAAATAATAAAAAGTCTCTTGTGTCCCCAACACACCAAATACAATGGTAATTTGTATAGGTGCACTAGTTCGGCGAAGAGATGGTGATACAAGCATAGTTATGATAGTAGATATTGATTTTTGTAATAGGAACAATAAAAAACAGCAAGGTAGCAATTGATAAAATGGAGCACAAACAGTATTGCAATGCTTGAAAATGAGGCCTAGGGTCTGTACTTTCGCTAGTGCAATCTCTCAACAATGCTAATATAATTGGATCATATAACCATCCCTGAAAGTGCGATGAAGAATCACTCCAAAGTTCCTATCTAGCGGAGAACATAATAAGAAATTGTTTGTAGGGTACGAAACCACCTCGAAGCTATTATATCCGATCGATCTACCCAAGAGTTCGTACTAAAACAATACCAAATTATTTCAGATTCATAATACTCAATCCAACACAAATAACCTCAAAGAGTGCCCCAAGATTTCTATCGGAGACACAAAGACAAGAACGTGCGTCAACCCCTATGCATAGATTACCCCAATGTCACCTCGGGAATCCGCGAGTTGAGTGCCAAAACATATATCAAGTGAATCAATACGATACCCCATTGTCAACTCAAAGGGAAAATTCAATTCATCACAACAAGATAGAGAGGGGAAAACATCATATGATCCAACTATATTAACAAAGCCCGCAATACATCAAGATCGTGCCATCTCAAGAACACGAGAGAAAGAGAGAGAGAGATTAAACACATAGCTACTGGTACAAACCCTCAACCCCGAGGGTGGACTACTCCCTCCTCATCATGGTGGCCGCCGGGATGATGAAGATGGCCACCGGTGATGATTCCCCCCTCCGGCAGGGTGCCAAAACGGGGTCTAGATTGGTTTCTCGTGGCTACAGAGGCTTGCGGCGGCAGAACTTCTGATCTAGGATCTCCCGAGGGTTTTTGGAATATTTGACGATTTATAGGGCGAAGAGGGGGTGCGGGAGGCCACCGAGGTGGGCACAACCCACCATGGCAAGCCTGGTCCCCCAGGTGCGCCCAGGTGGGGGGCACCCCTCTGGTACTTCTTTGGCCCATCTCGGGTATTCTGGTCCATAAAAATTCTCCAAGAAGTTTTGCTGCGTTTCAACACCGTTTGGTATTGATTTTCTGTGATGTAAAAAACAAGCAAAAAACAGCAACTGGCACTGGGCACTATGTCAATAGGTTAGTCCCAAAAAATGATATAAAGTTGCTATAAAATGATTGTAAAACATCCAAGAATAATAATATAACAGAATGAAACAATAAAAAATTATAGATACGCTGGAGACGTATCAGAGTCTAATTTCTTGATAGGCTTGGCTCCAATCCACTTGGTGAATTTGTCGACTACTACAAGCAAATGAGTGAGCCGCTTCTGACGGTCCTGAGCGGTCCAACCATATCCACCCCCATACAGCGACCAGATGAATGGAATGGTCTTTAGGGCGGATGCAGGTTTATGGGACATGTTTGCGTAGAACTGGAATCCTTCACACCGTTGGACGATTTCCTTTGCAGCCTCATTGGCCCATGGCTAGTAAAATACAACTCGGTATGCTTTGGCCACGATTGTCCGAGAGGATGCATGGTGACCATAGGTCCCCGAGTGGATCTCATCCAAAATCAGTCGACCCTCTTCTACAGAAATACATCGTTGAGCTACGCCAGTAACACTCTCTCTGTAGAGTTGCCCATTAATCACGGTGAAAGCCTTGGATCCGCAAACAATCTATCGTGCTTCAACTTCATCTTTTAGAAGCTCCTGTCTAAGCAGATATGCAATGTACGGTACTGTCCAGTCGGGGGTGATTACTAAGATCTCCATAACCAGGTCAATGACTGTTGGGACTTCAATTTCAGTCGGATTGGTAGGACTTATTGCTTGGGGAGGTTATTCAATGAAAGGATCCTCTTGTACTGATGGGGAATGGAGATGCTCAAGAAACACATTGCGGGGGATACGCTTCCGAGTGGAACCTATTTTTGCCAGATCGTCGGCTGCTTGATTCTTGATTCGGGGTATGTGGTGAAGCACCGGTCCTTCAAACCTGTTCTCTAGCTTCCTCACTGCATTGTAGTATCCAGTCAAGGCAGGGTTTATAACATCCCACTCCTTCATCACCTGATTGCCCACCAAATCCGAGTCACCGTAGACCATCAGGCGACGGACACCGAGTGAGATAGGATACGCAACCCATAGAGGAGTGCTTCATACTCAGCTTCTTTATTGGAGGAATCAAAGTGAATCTCGAGGACATAACTGAGTTTATCACCTCTTGGAGATACTAGGACCACCCCGGCACTGGAGCCATTCAACATTTTAGACCCATCGAAGAACATAGTCTAGTACCCCGGGTGAACTTGAGTCGGCTGCTGCTGTTCAATCCACTCGGCCAAGAAATCTGGGAGTGCTTGAGATTTGATCGCCTTCTTCGCTTTGAACTTGGTATCCAGAGGGAGAAATTCAATTGCCGACTTAGCCACTCTGCCAGTTGCATCTCGATTGTTCATGATTTCAGATAACGGAGCATCACTGACGACTGAAACCGAGTGGTCTTGGAAATAATGTGCAACTTTCTTCGCAGTCAAGTAAATTCCGTAAATATGCTTCTGATAATGCAGATACCTCTACTTGGACGGAGTCAAAACCTTAGAGATATAGTACACTAGTCGTTGAACTTTGTAGGCCTTGCCTTCTTCTTCTCGTTCCACTGTGAGCACTGTGCTGATAACCTGACTAGTGGCCGCAATGTATAAGAGTAGAGGCTCTTTGCTGTTCGGAGCAGCAAGCACCAGCTGGGTGGAAAGCAGGGCTTTGAGCACCACAAATGCTGCTTCGGCTTTGGGAGTCCACTCGAACTTATCGGATTTTTTCATCAGACGGTAAAGAGGTAGTGCCTTTTCATTGAGACGAGAAATGAACCGATTGGATCGAATCTGCAATACACACAGCCGCTGCAACAATTTGGATCAGAGTGCGGTATACCTGACACTCATCCCGAGGCCAAGTCGGGAACAATTGCCGCTGCCATCTGATGTCTACTACGCAACTTTATTGTTGTAGACACGTGTTGGGCCTCCAAGCGGAGAGTTTTGTAGGACAATAGCAATTTTCTCTCAAGTGGATGACCTAAGGTTTATCAATCCGTGAGAGGTGTAGGATGAAGATGATCTCTCTCAAACGACCCTGCAACCAAATACAAGAAATCACTTGTGTCCCCAACACACCCAATACAATGGCAAATTGTATAGGTGCACTAGTCCGAAGAAGAGATGGTGATAAAAGTGTAATATGGATGGTAGAAATATATTTTTATAATCTAAATAAATAAAAACAGCAAGGTAGCAATTAGTAAACTGGCACAAAAACGGTATTGCAATGGTTGAAAATGAGGCCTAGGGTCCGTACTTTCACTAGTGCAACCTCTCAACAATGCTAACATAGTTGGATCATATGATTATCCCTCAAAGTGCAATAAAGAATCACTCCCGAGTTGCTATTAGCGGAGAACAAAAGATAGAAATTGTTTGTAGGGTACGAAACCACCTCAAAGCTATTCTTTCCGTTCGATCTATCCTAGAGTTCGTACTAAAATAATGCAAGCTATTCTTTCTGATCGATCTAATCAAGAGTTCGTACTAAAATAACACCAAAGAAAATTCATATTCATAATACTCAATCCACACAAAGAACTACAAAGAGACCCCAAAGTTTCTATTCGAGAAAAGATAATAAAAACGTGCATCAACCCCTATGCAAAGATTACCCCAATATCACCTCGGGAATCCTCGAGTTGAGTGCCATAACATACATCAAGTGAATCAATATGATGCCCCATTATCACCTCAAGTACTCATACCGCAAGACATACATCACATGTTCACATATCTGAATATTCAATCCGACAAGACAATACTTCAAAGGGTAGAGACTCAATTCATCACAACAAGAATACAGAGGGGAGAAACATCATATGATCCGACTATATTAACAAAGCCCATGATATAGATCACTAGAGAGAGAGAGAGAGATTAAACACATAGCTATTGGTACAAACCCTTAGCCCCGAGGGTGGACTACTCCCTCCTCATCGTGTTGGCCACCGGGATGATGAAGATGGCCACCGCAGATGATTCCCCCCTCCGGCAGGGTGCTGGAACGGGGTATGGATTGGTTATCGCAGATACAGAGACCTTGCGGCGGCGGAACTTCTGATCTAGGGTAACCCCGAAGGGTTTTGGAATATCTGGGAATTTATAGTGCAAGAGGGGGTGAAGGAGGCCACCGAGGTGGGTACAACCCACAGGCGCGCCGGGGGCTGGCGCGCTCGGTGGGTTGTGCCTCGGGCACCCCAGTCTTGCCTGCCCAAAGGATGTCTCTGGCCCATAAAAAATCATCATGGAGTTTCGTTGCGTTTGGACTCCGTTTGATATTGATTTCCTACGATGTAGAAAACAAGCAAAAAACAACAACTGGCACTGGGCACTGGGTCAATAGTTTAGTCCCAAAAAATGATATAAAATTGCTATAAAATGATTGTAAAACATCCAAGAATGATAATAAAACAACATGAATACTTCATAAATTATAGATACGTTGGAGACGTATCACCGTCCAGTGGAACTTGGCAGTTGCCTGCGGGCGCGGTCATCGAGTGACTTTTGAAGATTCTCCAGGCGCGCACGCTCAGCCGGAGTAGCTATGTGCGCAGCCTCCAAATCCTGAGCCTCGGCGGTCTCCCCAACGATGGGGGTCTGGAGAGCTTGATCGTTCCTACACTTCAGCTCTTCTCTCTGCTCTGTAGTGAGGGTTGCGGGTAGTACTCGTGGTTACCGTGCGACGGACCACCGCTATCGCCTCCACCACGGGGCCCAACCATGAGGAGTTCCGCCGCGGGGTCGTTGCTTTCGTACTCGAAAAAGAGTATCCGAGTGGGACTCATCAGGCTCGATTGTCGCGGTCTGAGGAGTGGCTGACTGACGGGCCACCGCGTGCTTCACCCACCGCTGGAGCCGTGAGCGACCGGATCGCTTGCGACGGCGAGCAGCGGGGAGGGAAGACGCCACCGAAGCCGACCGATACTGATTTGATGGCTGCCGCAAGAGGACGCCATAGGCACTCGCGCGGAAGTGTGTCGCCCCGCGGATGGGGGGCGCCTCGACATCGAGGGGGGCTTCCTGAAGCCAGGCCGAATCGTCGGTGATGAAGATAAGCGCGCCAAGACGGATCTCGCGGCTCAAAGACAATCCACCGCCGGAAACCATGTCGATGGAGATCGAAGATCGCACCCTTGTCGAAAGTCGCTTATACGCCGGCCCCACGGTGGGCGCCAACTGTCATGGGAACGGATCTGACAGTAGAGATGGGGGGTACATAGGATATGGCAGAGTCGTAGCTACGGCGAGGTTGTACACTCGGTTTTACGAGTCAGACCCCTCTCGGAGGAGGTAACAGCCCTAGGTCTCGGTATCAAGGAGGCTTTGTTGATTGGCGTGTTGAGTTACAGGGGGTGCGAACCCTTGTGCAAGAGGGGAGGGGTGTCTTATATAGAGTACGCCGACCCCTCGCAGCCCTTAGTTACACAAGGGTTTAATGAGAGTATAATGTCATGAATGTTACTCGTAACGCCTGCGTTTAATGATCTTTAAGGTGACGGAGTGAATGATCGACCGTGGCTATCTAGTGGTGACCTTAGGTCTTCTATCCTCCAAGTGGATTCTTATATTTCGAGTGAATGATAACGGTCGAGTGGAATTGGGATCCGAGTGGATCTTCTGTCGAATGGATTATACTCTGTGATGATTCCAGTCGGTATCTTCTTTCTATCTTCATAGGCCTTGGGCTCTTATGTAGTGTCCTTGAGTAGGGTACATAGGTCAGGCCTAAGACCCTAACCTAGATATATGTCATCGGCAGGCAGGGGACTGCCGAACAAATGTTCTTTTGGATACAGACATGTAAAAACTAAGCACATTTGCCTCTTTTTATTGTGATCGTGGATGCGATTCAACGCGGGTGTGATCTGATGCGTTGTGTGGATTAGCGTACATTGAATTTGAATTTTTTTGATGGACATATATAGGCTACGGTTGGATGGTGTTCTTCCGCATCCGTGTCCACGGACTGGTTCCGTTGTCCATGTACGGATGTGGAAAAAATTTGCCGGTCGCCATTGAAGATGCCCTAATTTCGACACAAGAGCCGGTTTGCACGTGGTTGGCAGTAAGAGCAACCATGTGCATGGCATTTAGAGCATCTCCAGCCGTTGGCCCCCTAGGGGGCGCCTAAAATCGCTGCCTGGGGGTGACCCGCCGCAAAAAAGGGCCTGGGGCGAGTTGGTCCCCAGCCGCCGGCCCAAGGGCCGCCCGCAGGCGCGTTTAAAAAATAGAAATGTATACCAAATTTCGGCATAGTTCGGCGAAGTTCGGTAAAACACGACAAATTACGGCCAACTTGGCATATATTTCGACAAAGTTCGTCGATTTTCATTATATAGCAAATAAACTAATCTAAAAGAAACTTGCTGAACACCGAGTAGTCACCGTCGTCACCGCCATCCTCGTCGCCGACCTTCTCCTCCTTGACGTGGGCACCCCTGCTGGACCCGGCGTCGCCATGGCGGACTGGTGGTGGCGGCGGCGCGTCGTCGTCGTCGCTGTCATCGATGACGACGAGTCCTCCTTCGTCCCGGCCCCGGCGGCACACCGCGAAGCGCTGCAGGGCGGCGCACTGGTGCTCCATCGCCATTTTTAGGGAGTCCTGGCGTGCCCATTCAAGGGCCGCGTCGTCGTCGCGCTCGACCTCGCCGTGCTCCGTCTTCACGGCGGAGAGCCCCGGTGTCGTTGTCAAAATCGGCAGATCTCGGGTAGGGGGTCCCGAACTGTGCGTCTAGGCGGATGGTAACAGGAGACAAGGGACACGATGTTTTTACCCAGGTTGGGCCCTCTCGATGGAGGTAAACCCTACTCTGCTTGATTAATATTGATGATATGGGTAGTACAAGAGTAGATCTACCACGAGATCAGAGAGGCTAAACCCTAGAAGCTAGCCTATGGTATGATTGTTGTTCGTCCTACGGACTAAAACCCTCCGGTTTATATAGACATCGGAGAGGGTTAGGGTTACATAGAGTCGGTTACAATGGGAGGAGATCTACATATCCGTATCGCCAAGCTTGCCTTCCACGCCAAGGAAAGTCCCATCCGGACACGGGACGAAGTCTTCAATCTTGTATCTTCATAGTCCAGGAGTCCGGCCAAAGGTTATAGTCCGGCCATCCGGACACCCCCTAATCCAGGACTCCCTCAGTAGCCCCTGAACCAGGCTTCAATGACGACGAGCCCGGCGCACAGATTGTCTTCGGCATTGCAAGGAGGGTTCCTCCTCCGAATACTTCATAGAAGATTTTGAACACAAGGATAGTGTCCGGCTCTGCAAAATAATTTCCACATACCACCATAGAGAGAATAATATTTACACAAATTCAACCTCTGGACGTATTCATGGCGTGACATCACACCACGCCAAGCCTTTATTCAATCGTTTTCTTGTCCCACCTCAACAGCACTTAGCGGGCGGTTTCCTTAACACGTCTTGTTGAAGCAGAGATCGTGTCCCCTTATTCCGGGATTCTCATCAATAGGGTCTTGGGTAACCCAACCGTGCCATTAATTTACGGCGCTTGGAAGATAAGCGAGTTTTACTAGGCTGGTGGGGGCACATAGTTTCGTCCGCCCATATAAGGGGATAAGGATCCACCTTTTCCATCTATGCCTTCTTCCTCCTTTGCTTATCCATTTTCGTGCACTCGAGCTCCAGCGCCCAAGTCCGCACATCCCACCTCTACCTTCTCCAGCCATGTCCGGAGCGGGAGGCAAGTGGATGGTCTCCTTCGTCACGGAGGGACACATCAAGAAGCTGAGGGAGGCCGGATACTTGTCTAACGACATCGCGCCACGGCTCCCGGACAAGGGCAGCTCATCCCCACCCCTGGCCCCATGAGAGGGTGGTGTTCCTCACCCATTTCCTCCGCGGACTAGGTTTCCCACTTCACTCGTTTGTCCGGGGGCTCATGTTCTACTACGGCCTGGATTTCCGCGATCTGGCCCCGAACTTCGTCCTCAACATCTCGGCGTTTATCATCGTGTGCGAGGCTTTCCTCCGCATCAAGCCCCACTTCGGCTTATGGCTGAAGACCTTCAATGTCAAGCCGAAGGTAGTGGGCGGCCAGCAAGCGGAGTGCGGAGGCGCCATGGTGGGCAAGATGCCCAACGTTACATGGCTCGAGGGCTCCTTCGTGGAGACCATAAAGGGGTGGCAATCGGGGTGGTTCTACATCACCGAGCCGCGTGACCCTGAATGGGCAGCGGCCCCCGAATTTCGATCTGGCATCCCCACACGGCTCACCTCCTAGAAAGAGAAGGGCCTGTTGTGGGGTAATTCGGAAGAGCAGACAGGACTCCAAACCTGTTTCCAAGACCTGGTGAACAAAGAGGTTAAACGCGTCAACGTAGTCCAGGTCATGCTCATCCGCCGGATCCTCCCGTGTCAACGACGGGCTTTTAACTTATGGGAGTTCAACCCGGCACATCACCAAACTCTAACCAGGCTCTTTGACACAACGCACGAGGATGCCTGGAAGGTGCTATTCAAGGGCGCCGAGGTTCCCCCTCCCATCACCGAGGATCGCGAATTCCGCGCGAAGCGCCAAGCCAGCGTAGTAGGCTTATTTTACCCTTTACGGGATACTTGTTTTTCATAGTTTAACTCTATGCGGGATCTAAGCTCCCGTTCCTTTGACAGGAATGGCAGAACAAGACCGGACAGATAGACTGTCCGGCTCCTTTGCCCGAAGATCCAGCAGACGCCCACTTGACGGGGCTGCTGGTCCCGGCACCTTACGTGGTGCCGGAGAAGAAGGCCACGGGAACTCGAAAGAGTTCCCGGCGCCCGGTGGTGCCGGATTCATCGTCCGATGACTCCGAGGCGCACTCCTCTTCCGAAGACGAGGAGGAGGAAGAAGAAGCCTCTCCCCCTCCAGCGGGGGGAGGAATGAACAGGAAGGCCGCCCCAACTGGGGGGGCCGGAGGGTCCAAGAAGGGAAGGACCCTTCCTCCGGACTACTCCACCAACCCTGACTACGGCGAAGAGGAGTGGCCATCCAGGGCCAAGCCCCTGGCAAAATCGTAAGTATCCGGATACCAGAATAACTGATGGTGTTCCTTTACTGCACAATATCTTCGACGCCAATGTAATCATGCATGCGCCTGCGGCCCAGCTCGAGGAAGGGTCCTGGATTAAATCGATGTGAATAGCCTTTAAGCTTCGATCAGCATTCCCTCGTCCCTACAGACGATGCCGAGGTGGAGTCCCAAAAGGGTCCAAGCCAGGAGGGGGTGGTCCTGGAGGCGCCGCAAGGCGACCTCCCGGACTCTAGGTTCAAAGGGGATAAAACCCCGAAGGGCTCTAAGTCCGGCCCCGGGCCGGACACCGCACCGGAACCTTCAACGGTTCAGGTGTCCAACAGGCGACCCCCTACTAAGAAGGGCAAGCCTACAACGCCGGTGACCTCCGTCCAACCGGAGGCACCGGATAATCTGCTGGAGGTGCTTAAGGGCGCCTCCATCGACGAGGAGCACCGCAATATTATGAGTGTGGTGATCCAGAAGGTTCAGTCCGCCAAGAGGAGGCTGACTGAAGCCTGTGCCAGCCTTCTAACAGGCTTTGAGGTATGTATTTAAGATATGTAAAAATATTACCGCATAGACAGTAGCCCCTGATGCTTAGTTTGGTGTTCGGAAAGAAAAGCCGGCTGAGGATCAAAAAGATATCTGCAGGAGTCTAACATAAGTATGTCAATATGGGAATGCAGGTTGTCTTTCTTGACCTCTGTCGACCGATTATGGAGGTCAATGCATTGAAGCGAGCCTCGGCGGTCCGAGAACGAGCTCGGCCTTGCCAAGAAGCAGCTCGAGGACAAGGAAGGTAAGTAATACCTTATGTAAGTATATAAAAAGATGTGGTTGCAAAAATGACAGGACCAACGTGAGTATTACAGGGGCCACAACCTGTGGCGACTCAAAGGAAGCGTTGTCCAAGGTCAAGAAAATGCGGTCGTGGAGCGTGCTCAGCGAGAAAAGCAGGAGGCGGGTGGAGGAGGTGCAGCAAGAGCTCCGTGCTCTCGTGGAAAAACACGAGTTTGGGCTTGACTCAAAGACTCGAGTCCGAGTTCGCCTCGGCGCTTGAGAGCGCCAAATCTGCCATGGCCGAAGCCCAAAAATCCCTCCAGGAAATTGAGGCGATGAAGAAGATAGCGGCGGGTAAGGCATTCTTTATGCAAAGCAAGCACGTGAAAGTGAATTACTTGTTACTTACCCGAGTCCGGAGCTCTCCAGGAGCATTCGCAGATCTTCCCCAGAGTGTGTCCGACGCTGCCACATTCTACCAAGCCGAAGAGGGGAGCTCGATGGAGAAGGTGTTCTGGTCTCAGTATGCTGAGGCCGGACACCCGATGCCCTTGAGCAACCGGCTGAAGCAGCTGGTCGAGCTCCATAAGGTGGCCCAACAGGCCATGAAGGGTCTCGTAGTCTGGTTGTGGCCTGGGGAAGCCATGCCTGGGAGCTACTTCGGGCTGGTAAGGCAGCTGGTGGATGCCTGTCCAAGGCTTCAAGTCATCAAGCGCTCCGTATGCATCGAAGGTGCCCGTAGGGCCCTTGCCCGTGCAAAAGTGCACTAGGGAAAGATAGACACTGAGAAGCTTGTGACGGACGGACCATCGCCGGGCAAGGAGCATCGCAAGCCCGAGATGTATTATGAGGGCGTCCTGAAAGGTACCCGCCGTATAGCGGATGAGTGCTCCAAAGATGTAATTTTTGAGTAAACTTCGCCTTTGTGATCTGTCTGCTGAAAACTTGTTCATATCGCTAAGCAACGCTTTTGAATTTAAAATATTACCTTCATGCGGCCGTTTATTAAATTTGAGAGATGGCGAGTCGTCGGCTTCGCCCCATGCCACGAGTCTTTGGGTGTTCGGATAAACTTGAGCGCTTTTTCTCATTATTGGGTCCTTCGAGGGAGGCGCTCAACACAACGAACAAGGCAATTGGACTATAATGCTTGAACACTCTCACTTAGCCATAGAATTCTATAATTTTAAATTTCGGCGAAGCCCCTAGTATTCGGAAGACCGAGTTCGGGGTGCTATCCACGCCTAGGCCGGACAAAGCCGACTCCTCGCTCTAAGCGGCATAAGTCTTTAGGGACTCGAAAACCTCTCGAACAGCGACCAGCTCTCGCCCTATCATGACCGCTGGTTTAGCTTTTCTCCACCGAGGTGCTTAGCCCAGCTCAACCGGGCACAATCGCAGTGGTTCTCCCAAAGGCTACCTTAGCCGATATAGCGGGCGTAAGGTACCAAAACATGGGAGCCGGCAAACCCAACTATTGACCCAAGACATGATTCGAGCCGATGCATATAATGCTATAAGTTCGGGTGCCGCACTCATGAGAGTGTTCGGACTTCGCACACCATATTCTCGGGGTACGTAAGCCCTGGTGTAATGGCCGCACCAAAGTGTACGGTTGCATAATGTCATAACGAACATATTTTTATAAAAAGGAATGCAATAATAGACAAAAGCTATGTATTGTTTATTGAAAAGTCTGCGGTAAAGCGAACGATACAAATAGTGCGATAAGCAAGAGATGGGACTATTTAACATGTCCCCCTCGAGGAGAGCTGCGGGGCGATATGTGAAACAAGTATCTGCTCGTTATAGAGACCACTGGACACTCGACGTAGCTTTCGCCTCCCTGGCTGTTGCATCGTGTGTTCGGCGATTGTACTGCCGGACAGGCCTTCCGTAGAATAGAGTCCTGAAAGTAAGAAAAAAAAGAATGACAAAATCAGGAGCCCCTGGTGCGGTTGAGCCGAATTTTGGGAATGTCGTGGTCGTGCCCTTTCCCCTATGCCCATGGTATTTCCAGAGCGTAGTTATGTACGCGTAGTACTGGTTTTGCCATTTCGCGAGGGCTGGGGTTGGGGCCGCATTGCTACGCGTGCTCGGAACGTGCCAGGCGGTCTTGTTGTAGGTTACTCCGGGCGCGCTTGACGGTGTCCGGACGTTTAATGGCCGGACTAGAGAATTGCCTTGAGAGGCTGCTTTGTACTACCGCCGCGAGGGCCGCCGTATGCTCCTTCGTTCGGAGAGAGCGTTCGATGTTTCCATTGACCGTAATGACTCCTCGAGGGCCTGGCATCTTGAGCTTGAGGTATGCGTAGTGCGGCACCGCATTGAACTTTGCAAATGCGGTTCGTCCGAAAGCGATCGCGTGATAGCCATCGCGAGCGGGACTATGTCAAAGATTAATTCCTCGCCGGAAATTATCCGGGATCCAAGACCACCTCAAGTGTAACTCGAGCTGCATAGTTGGCCTCTACACCTGGTATGGCGCCTTTAAAGGTCGTCTTTGTGGGTTTAGTCCTTGAGGATCTATGCCCATTTTTCACATCAGATCCTGATAAAGCGGTTCAAGGCTCTTGCCGCCGTCCATAAGGACTCTAGTGAGGTGAAATCCGTCAATGATTGGGTCTAGAACCAATGCGGCGAATCCGCCATGGCGGATGCTAGTGGGTGGTCCCTTGATCAAAAGTGATCGAGCAGGAGGACTATGGGTTGAACTTTGGGGCGACTTCGCTCCAACGCGTATCGTCCTCGAGTGCACTTCCGCTCCCTTTGGGTATGTGGGTTGCGTATATCATGTTCACCATTCGCACTTGTGGGGGAAGCCCTTCGTCCCCTATTGTTCGTGGCGGGGCTCCTCCTCGTCATCGCTATGCAGCCCCTTGTCATTGTTTTCGGCGTTTAACTTGCCTGCCTGCTTGAACACCCAACAATCCCTGTTGGTGTGGTTGGCTGGTTTTTCGGGGTGCCACATATCCGCACGAGCGATCGAGTATTCGGTCCAAATTGGGCGGGCCCGAGTATTTCTTTTGAATGGCTTTTTCCACGACGGGTTTAGAGCCTCTGAATCCGGCATTAACTGTCGTATCCTCAGCATTGTCGCCGTTAATGCGACGCTTTTGCTTGTTGCGACGCGACCTGCCAATGTTATCCTTGGTATCCGAATTACCAGGGCTCTTGGTCGTGTTATTACTACGAGCTAGCCAGCTGTCTTCTCTCGCGCAAAAGCGGCTCATGAGTGTTGTGAGGGCTGCCATGGATTTCGGCTTTTCCTGTCATAGGTGTCGGGCAAGCCACTCGTCACGGATGTTATGCTTGAAGGCTGCAAGGGCCTCTGCGTCCGGACAGTCGACTATTTGATTTTTCTTGGTTAGGAACCGTGTCCGAATTGTCCGCCGATTCCTCTGGCTGCTGAATTATGTGGCTTAGGTCATCGGCGTCGGTGGTCGCATATAGGTGCCCCGGAAGTTGTCGAGGAATGCGGCTTCCGTGTCCTCCCAACAACCAATTGATTCTGGCCGCAAGCTGTTAAGCCAATGTCGAGCTGGTCCTTTAAGCTTGAGTGGGAGGTATTTGATGGCGTGTAGATCATCGCCGCGGGCCATGTGGATATGAAGGAGATAATCCTCGATCCATACCGCCGGATCTGTTATGCCATCGTATGATTCGATGTTTGGGTTTGAAACCCTCGGGATTTGATGATCCATTACTTCATCATGAAGCATAGTGGGTGTCTTGGCGCCTCAGATTGGGCTATATCACGGCGTAGCTCAAATGAGCTTTGTCTCATCAGTTGACCCGGCGGATTTACCATATCCGGCATGACGGTTATCGCCACGTGTCGTAGGCGCCCACGATCCATAGATCGATCTTGTTTGCCTTGCCCTGTCCTCCAATATATCTCGCAGTGCGGCGCATTTCCCGTGCCTTGGTATTCTTTGGCGACGCTGGTGCGGCTTGAGTGGAGGCCGAGAGGCCTCTCATGTCAAGACCACGAGGTGGCGATCGGCCGCATCATGCGCTGGTGATGTAGGTCTAGGTGCTTCCTCCTCTAATCGGGGTAGCAGCCTGCGTTTTGGGTAGCTCTTGGAGGGCGTTCGAGTTCGTACTCTTGACCGCAAGGACATCACCCATCCGTCGGCTAGCAAGTCTTGGTCAGCTCTAAGTTGTTGCTGTTTTTTCTTGAGGCTGCTCGCGAGTGGCCATAAGCCTGCGTTTGAAACGCTCTTGTTCGACGGGATCCTCGTGCACGACAAATTAAGTCGTCGTCGAGGCTTGCCTCGTCTTGAAGGAGGCATGTAATTATCGTCCTCTACCTCTCTCGCTGCCGCCTCTCTCATGAGGGTTGGCTTCTCCATCCTCCCGCGCTGAATCTTGCCGGAGGGATTGTCTTCGCACCTTGTCGTCCGGTGTTATTATCTCCGTGCGGAATCGCCGTTTCTTTGTGGCGGCATTTAGAGCGGCGCCACGACATCGGGCGCTTAGGCTGTTTCTTGGAGGGTCATCCTCCGTTGTTCCATCGCCGTTCCTTCTTTTGGGGTGCCACCATGTATATGTCATCTGACGAGGTGGCCTTCCAAAGGCCTCAGTGGCGCTGGTTCTTGGTCGCCTCCTACATCGGCGTCCATACCGTCGATGTCTTGGTCGAAGTCGAGCATGTCGGTTAAATCATCGGCGGTGGCTACTGAAGTGGGTGGTGGGTGGGATTTGAATTTCTTCGTCGTCGCATCCCAACCTTGCGACCATAGTCCGCCAGGCTCTCCGATAAAGAGAGACTTTAGTGAATTCAGAATGTCGCCGAAAGGAGAGTCTTTGAAAGATGTCCGCGCGGTGAACTCCATGATCGGCGCCCAATCGGATTCGATTGGCAGGGGCACGGAAGGTTCGGAGTCCGGAGAGGAGTCCAGCACCTTGGAGTCACGAGCTTCGCAAAGGACAGGTATGGTGTTCGGCTCGATCGCCGTAGAGATTGCAGCTCCCGAGGCGGTGTCCAGCCACTCGTCCTAGATTGGCGTAGTCGGCTCCGAGCTAAGGGTCGGGCGGACACCGTGCGACCTCGAGGCACTGTCGGTGAGCTAGATCATGCCCATCGTGACAATCTGGCGGCGCGCTTGGTGTGGCTCGAACCCGTCGAAGATAAAGTCTCCGCGACGTCGGCCGTGTAGTTCAAACTTTCAAATCGACTGATGGCGGGCGTAGCTTCGATCTGCTCCAGATGGCTGCTTAATTGGCCCGCGCATGCAAAGCCGCCGAATCGAAGATCTGTCCGGGAGAAAAGTCTCGCCCTGGACCGCATCGTTGTTGACGATAGGAGGAGCCATCGGGCCTAAAGATGACGACACAGAGGAACTCCCAATGAAAGCACCAATGTCGGTGTCAAAACCGGCGGATCTCGGGTAGGGGGTCCCGAACTGTGCGTCTAGGCGGATGGTAACAAGAGACAAGGGACACGATGTTTTTACCCAGATTCGGGCCCTCTCGATGGAGGTAAAACCCTACTCCTGCTTGACTAATATTGATGATATGGGCAGTACAAGAGTAGATCTACCACGAGATCAGAGAGGCTAAACCCTAGAAGCTAGCCTATGGTATGATTGTTGTTCATCCTACGGACTAAAAACCTCTGGTTTATATAGACACCGGAGAGGGTTAGGGTTACATAGAGTCGGTTACAATGGGAGGAGATCTACATATCCGTATCGCCAAGCTTGCCTTCCACGCGAAGTAAAGTCCCATCCGGACACGGGAGGAAGTCTTCAATCTTGTATCTTTATAGTCCAGGAGTCCGGCCAAAGGTTATAGTCCGGCCATCCGGATGCCCCCTAATCCAGGACTCCCTCACCCGGCTCTGCCTTCACCGGCGCGAGCCCGACTCCGTCTTTGGCTTGACGAAACACGGACGAGGAGCCGACGAGGAGGCACGCCGGCCGCCCTCGTTGATGACGATGCAGTGCGCGCGAGTGCGCTGCCGAAGGGCGACTCCGCCTGGCTCGGCTTGACGCCGAGCAAGCAGCCGAGTCTTGAGGAGGCGAGGAAGAGCGCGAGGAGGAGGAAGAAGAGGAGGAGCGAACCTCCTTGGTGCCCATGGCCCGTCGCATCGGTAGTCTTGCCGGGCGGCCGCGCCGCCGCCGGGTACGCATAACGGCGGGTCGTTGCCGCCCTCGAGCGTCGGCAAGCCCTCGAGTGTCTTGGCCGGGACGCCCACCGCAGTGGCGCCGCTGTTTTTTCAGCCGCCGACCACCGCCGCGCCGTTGGTGGACGCCATCCGCTCTTTGTTGACGGCTGCCGAAGTACGTCGCCCAAGTCGCATGGTTGTCGGCGACGTACTGGGGGAGGGAGCGTTGGGCGTCGGTGAGGGAGGTGCACACGACGTCGACCTCCTCGGCGAAGTAGGCGGGTTTGGCCACGGCGTTGGGCAACGGGGGAATGGGCATTCCCGTTCTTTGAATCTCCACCCGTCGGCCCCGCGCGCATGTCCGGCGGCCCCGGATATTCGCTGGAACAGAGCCGGATTCTGTCGCGCGAGCATGGGGCGGCCGGTTGCCGCCGCCTCGTCTCCGGGGAAACGCCCGGCCATCGGGGAGGGAAGGGAGAGGGAGGGGCTGGGCGGCGGCGCTCGGGAGAGGGAGAGGGAAGGCTCGGCGGCGCTTGGGAGTGGTATAGCTTCGGCGGCGTAGGGCTGGTGGCCCGCAAAGGCGGCGAGGCCATCGGCTTATATAGCCGCGTCACGCCCGTGTGTCAAGCGCGAGGAGGAGGGCGTCGGCCGCCGTCCGTGACGCGCCGTTCGTGAGGAATCAATGGCAAGGCTGACCGGCGGCGGCAGCCTTGCCATTGAGGCGGCGGCAGCCTTGCCATTGATTCCCCGTGGAAACCAAGGCATTTGGTGAAGACGAGACGCGGCTGGCCCGCGGCTTTTTCGCGTCAAAACCATTCGCCCGGCGCCATGGCGCCCAGTATAGCCCGGTTCGGTCTTGGTCCGCTAACGCTGATTTCGGCCAGCCGCGTAAATCGAACTTCGGAACGCGATCGCCCGTTTTTAAGCCGGCGTGAAAAAACGTCCGAGAAAGCCTTTCTGAGGCGCGGATGGAGATGCTCTTACCACTCTACTAGTACGGCGGCGTCGCAACAGCACAAGCTCTCCACAAGCAAAGCAAGCGTCCCATACCAGAATTTAGTCGCGGAGTAAAACCGTACAGTCTGTTTGACCCGAAAAGCCTGTGGAGGCGGAGTGGAGTGACCACCGTCGGCGTTGTGCTCTGCTCCCCTGCTCTCCTCTGCTGCCGCCGTTGGTGTCTTGCTGCCGTGCAGTCAGTACTGCTAGCGTAGCCACATGTCACATGTCACATGCGATGCGGGCAGCGTCCGGCCCGGCCCTGCACACGGCGCCAGCCAGCCAGGACGAGCGGACGGGACGCGCGTGCACGTCTCGCCAACGCAACTCACCGAGGCTGCTGAAAACAGGAGGCACCGGGAACGTCGCAGACTTGCAGCAGCCGTGCCACCGACCGCGCACGGACGGCTGCCAGACCCGGGACGAAGGTTTTTTCTATTCGTGCACGTAGGTGTCGTGTGCAGCGACCAGCAATACACGCTGACGGTGACTCGTTTGGTATAGACGTATGGTTGGTGGTAGAGTGAAGTCTGTTTTCAACCTTGAGGTTGTAGATGTGGTTGAAAATGAACCCTAACCTTCAAATCCCTGAAATTTGTCTGTATTTATGATCCCGGTCTAATCCTGACCCTTAACCCGTTTGGCAAACCAGAAAAGATCCATCCCACACAGGATCAAAGTCTGCTCTCACTTACATCTCTACCCCACATGCCATATCCATCCTCTGTCCCAGTCCCTTCCTCTCTCCTGGAATCAGCGCAGGCGCCTGGAAGCCACTGACGCGGCGGAACGGCAATACGTACTCGCCTTGTAGTTCTCCGATTCCATTGCTACGGCCATGCTCGGTGTCCGCCAAGCTCTGCAGAACGCAGCCGCGCCTTCGCCGTGTTAGCCGCACTGCTGGCGCTGTCGTTTATGGAGCAGCAGGAAGAACCAAGGAGAACGAGTCCGACAAGTTTATGGATGCTACTCTGATCAGCGCACAGCCAGTCTGCGCAAATGAGAATTCAATCCTTGCAACGGATGCGACTATGCTCCAAGTGCTTAGTACAAATTCTAGTTCTAGTACTTACTACAATAGATAGAGAAACCGTTCGAACCAATCTTCAGACCGGTGCTAGCTCCTGATCGGATACGCCGGCCGGCGGCACTGGCGAAAAAAAATACAAGCTTCATGAACGAACAACTTCATGTTTCTCCAAAAAAAAAAAAATTCATGTTTCTCCATGGACGCAGACCTGCGACCTCGTCCCTGGTGCGATCGTGACCGTGGATATGATGATTGTGATAAGTGGTCGTTGTTTGTCCTCCATGAGGTTTTCGCCGCGGTGAGAAGCACCGTCACAGCTGGCCGCATTGCATCTCCGTCCAGGTCAGGCCCGTGCTGGCCACGAACGAGCTCGGCTGCTCGATCGAGCTTCACGTTGTCGTAGGGGTGGCTAGCAATGGCACCAAACGTCCCTGGTTGCAGCGCTGAAGTCATGCCGTTGCCGGCTGAGTGAGCGTACGTGAGGGCTTCGCGTCGACGAGGGCGACGAACTGGCCTTAGGCTATGCTGAGTACGGTGGTAACGTGTGGGTCCACTTAGTCAGCGAGAGTAGAAAGTTATCCCAGTGGATTGTCTTTTTCTCGGTGTGCCAAATTGGTCTAAACTGATGCATAGGGTCGGGATAAGACCGGGATGATAAGTACAGGGTACAAATTTCAAGGATTTTAAGGTGAGGGTTTATTTCCGACGAGCTCTACAATTTCAAGGTTTAAAATAGACTTCACTCTTGGTGGTACCGCATGTGCACGGCCAGCAATACACCCTGGTCATCTGCGTGCGTGATCGTGACAGGCCGGTTCCAGGTGGATCGCTTGGTCCGCTTGACCATGCTAATTGCCAAGCTCAACAGACCCCCCGGACGGTCACCAGTCACCACGCTGCTGGAATTCCGTCCGTGCATGTAGCAGCATTGGCATTGCCCACGAACGGCACGGTCGGCCATGTGATGGTGATGCGTCCTGTTCCTGACTGCCCACCCGATTCGGCTCCATGCCACCGCGAAAGCTTCTTGTCTTCTTCCCCCGGAGAAAAGAGCATGGTCAATGTTGGCAAAAGAAAAGGTACTACCACTACGTGCCTGCAATTAGTCTGGCCATTCCACGATGGACAATAGCTGTGTCTGTGCGCGAGCCGTTGCTGAAACCGATAAGAACGATGGCAGTAGCGCTGAAATCCAACCGATCCGATTCGATGTCTACCTGGACGTTGAGGTAAACTGTGCTGGTGTGAAAGTGAGTGACCGTGTAATGGAACGGGGACAAGGCCAAGACTGTTTTGCACGAACGATGAGTACAGGTGTGGGGGCATGCCTGTCCATTGCTGCTTGCGACCAACCCAAGATACATCACATTTCACATCCACCACATGCAACAGTACGCGGAACATGTGCAGTCACAGCGGATGCCCGGACGCCAGGACAGCTAGGCTGGGACGGACTTTCAAGTACACTACACTAGTGTAGAACTACTACTGCTTGCGTTCGCAACGATGTTTTGCATATTTCAAAACATCTCTTCCTAGCACTCTCCCACAGGGCTAGGGATTGTCTTCATAAGAATAAGAGTAGTCCACTAAAAATAGATACCATCAGTTAGGTAGTATTATTTGTTGTAGTGATGACCATTGATCTTAACATTAACCTTCGGGTAGCACAAATCCAGAGAAAGATTTGTCCATGTCAAAGAAAGATTGTCAAATCCAGAGATCTTGTGAAACCACGGCCTCAAGTATGACAGTGCAAGCTTTGACATGGCTCTTATACTGCCCCTGCCAAGCAGAAGGGCGGTTCTTTCACTCCCAGTGCATACAATCTATACTACCAAGCATTCCTGGAAAGCTCCTACTAGCACTGATGGTCAACAACCGGGGTGAATCTGTAGTAGTTGGCTCTTTCGAGTACTCCAGAACAAACACTACTACCACAGCCTTGCAGAACTTGTACGTGGACTCTAGGCACGTGGACTCGCTCATTCGAACATACTCATCAATGAGATCAACCGGTACTCCTTATGTAAGCATCCAAATAGCTTAGTGCATTTCTGATAAGAGGAGAAGTCAATCTTCCCAGGGCATCCTCCTTGCACTCGAAATAGTTATCGTACGCCACAGCCCCCCTCCTGGATAAGGTTGAACACATGTCTAACCATCCGAAAACGACGCCGAAATAGGTGGTTTTGAAGAGCGGGTTAGGGGATTCGAAGTAGTCTTGCCCAGAGTAGGCAATGGCCGCTCTCTCGGTTATGATTCAATGCCGGAGTATGCCCCGGGATCGAGCTCCAGAATAGCCGCTGCCTACTAATGTGGTCATGGATGACCAAAGCAGCAGCCACAATCTCTTCATCATCGGATGAAGAATCATCCAAATTGCAAATGAAATTGTGGAAAAAGTACTCGTCGTCGAAGTCCATTTGTATCTTGTGGGCAAACCATCGAACACCTTGCGAGCATCGTGGAAGAAGCCGGCTGGTGAAGAGCCTTGCGCCTCTCCATGACCAGGTAGCAAGCATGTCAGCATGGAGGCGGACGTGGCGGCGTCCTGTGAGTGAGGTAGCCGCGCTTGTGTGCTGCTGGTAGGGAGAGGCGAGGGTGTCGTGGCGTCGACGTCGGGGTGCTGCGACGACGGCGAAAACAGTCCACCGGACGCCGAAGTAGGGGGCCGTCAGGGGTGGCATGCTACTAGGGGAGGTGTGAAGGAAATATGCCCTAGAGGCAATAATAAAGTTACTATTTATTTCCTCATATCATGATAAATGTTTATTATTCATGCTAGAATTGTATTAACCGGAAACATGATACACGTGTGAATACATAGACAAACATATAGTCACTAGTATGCCTCTACTTGACTAGCTCATTAATCAAAGATGGTTATGTTTCCTAACCATAAACATGTGTTGTTATTTGATTAATGGGATCACATCATTAGGAGAATGATGTGATTGACATGACCCATTCCGTTAGCCTAGCACTTGATCGTTTAGTATATTGCTATTGCTTTCTTCATGACCTATACATGTTCCTGTAACTATGAGATTATGCAACTCCGTTTACGGAGGAACACTTTGGTGCTACCAAACGTCACAACGTAATCGGGTGATTATAAAGGAGTACTACAGGTGTCTCCAAAGGTACATGTTGGGTTGGCGTATTTCGAGATTAGGTTTTGTCACTCCGATTGTGGGAGAGGTATCTCTGGGCCCTCTCGGTAATACACATCACATAAGCCTTGCAAGCATTACAACTAATAAGTTAGTTGCGAGATGATGTATTACGGAACGAGTAAAGAGACTTGCCAAGATGCGAGATTGAACTAGGTATTGGATACCGACGATCGAATCTCGGGCAAGTAACATACCGATGACAAAGGGAACAACGTATGTCGTTATGCGGTTTGACCGATAAAGATCTTCGTAGAATATGTAGGAACCAATATGGGCATCCAGGTTCCGCTATTGGTTATTGACCGAGAATAGTTCTAGGTCATGTCTACATAGTTCTCGAACCCGTAGGGTCCGCACGCTTAACGTTACGATGACAGTTTTATTATGAGTTTATAAGTTTTGATGTACGAAGTTTGTTCGAGTCCGGATGTGATCACGGACGTGACGAGGGTCTCAAATGGTCGAGACATAAAGATTGATATATTGGAAGCCTATATTTGGATATCGGAATGGTTCCGGTGAAATCGGATTTTACCGAACACCGGGGTTACCGAACCTCCCGGGGATAATGGGCCTTAGTGGGCCATAAGGGAGAAGAGGAGGGCCGGCCAGGCAGGCGCGCCCCTCCCCTAGTCCGAATAGGACAGGAGAGGGGCGCCCCCTTCCTCTTCCCTTCCCTTTCCTTCTCCAACAAGGCAAGGGGGAGTCCTACTCCGGTGGGAGTAGGACTCCTCAGCGCACTTTGGGGCCGGCCGCACCTCCCCTCCCTCCTTTATATACTGAGGGCAAGGGGCACCCCAAGACACAAGTTGATCTTCGTGATCGTTCCTTATCCGTGTGCGGTGCCCCTCCACCATATTCCACCTCGGTCATATCGTCATGAGTTTAGGCGAAGCCTGCGCGATGAGCATCATCATCGCCACCACCCGTCGTCTTTGAAGGAACTCATCCCGACACTTTGCTGGATCGGTCCGGGATCGTCATCGAGCTGAGCGTGTGCTGAACTCGGAGGTGCCGTATGTTCGGTACTTGGATCGGTCGGATCGTGAAGGCGTCGACTACATCAACAGCGTTGTCATAACGCTTCGCTTCGGTCTCGAGGGTATGTGGACAATACTCTCCCTCTCGTTGCTATGCCATCATCATGATCTTGCGTGTGCGTAGGAATTTTTTTGAAATTACTACGTTCCCCAACAGTGGCATACGAGCCTGGTTTTATGCGTTGATGTTATATGCACGAGTATAACACAAGTGAGTTGTGGGCGATACAAGTCATACTGCTTACCAGCATGTCATACTTTGGTTTGGCGGTATTGTGAGATGAAGCGGCCCGGACCGACATTACGCATACGCTTACGCGAGACTGGTTTCACCGCTGCGAGCACTCGTTGCTTAAAGGTGACTGGCGGTTGTCTGTCTCTCTCACTTTAGTTGAACCGAGTATGGCTACGCCCGGTCCTTGCGAAGGTTAAAACAGCACCAACTTGACAAACTATCGCTGTGGTTTTGATGCGTAGGTAAGAACGGTTCTTGCTCAGCCCGTAGCAGCCACGTAAAACTTGCAACAACAAAGTAGAGGACGTCTAACTTGTTTTTACAGGGCATGTTGTGATGTGATATGGTCAAGACGTGATGCTATATTTTATTGTATGAGATGATCATGTTTTGTAACCGAGTTATCGGCAATGGCGAGAGCCATATGGTTGTCGCTTTATTGTATGAAATGCAACGCCATGTAATTGCTTTACTTTATCACTAAGCGGTAGCGATAGTCGTAGAAGCAATAGTTGGCGAGACGACAACGATGCTATGATGGAGATCAAGGTGTCGCGCCGGTGACGATGGTGATCACGACCGTGCTTCGGAGATGGAGATCACAAGCACAAGATGATGATGGCCATATCATATCACTTATATTGATTGCATGTGATGTTTATCCTTTATGCGTCTTATCTTGCTTTGATTGATGGTAGCATTATAAGATGATCTCTCACTAAATATCAAGAAGTGTTCTCCCTGAGTATGCACCGTTGCGAAAGTTCTTCGTGCTGAAACACCACGTGATGATCGGGTGTGATAGGCTCTACGTTCAAATACAACGGGTGCAAAATAGTTGCACACGCGGAATACTCAGGTTAAACTTGGCGAGCCTAGCATATACAGATATGGCCTCGGAACACGGAGACCGAAAGGTCGAGCGTGAATCATATAGTAGATATGATCAACATAGTGATGTTCACCATTGAAACTACTCCATCTCACGTGATGATCGGACATGGTTTAGTTGATATGGATCACGTGATCACTTAGAAGATTAGAGGATGTCTATCTAAGTGGGAGTTCTTAAGTAATATGATTAATTGAACTTAAATTTATCATGAACTTAGTACCGATAGTATTTTGCTTGTCTATGTTTACTGTAGATAGATGGCTCGTCTTTTGTTCCGTTGAATTTTAATGCGTTCCTTGAGAAAGAAAAGTTGAAAGATGATGGTAGCAATTACGGACTGGGTCCGTAACTGAGAATTATCCTCATTGCTGCACGTAAGAATTACGTCCGGAAGCACCGCTAGGTGCCAGAACCTCTTCTTGATGCAACCGACGGCGTTAAGAACGTCTGGCGAGCAAAGCGATGACTACTCGATAGTTCGATGTGCCATGCTTTACGGCTTAGAACCGGGCCTTCAACGGCGTTTTGAGCGTCATGGAGCATATGAGATGTTCCAGAGTTGAAGTTAATATTTCAAGCAAATGCCCGGATTAAGAGATATGAAGTCTCCAATAAGTTCTATAGCTGCAAGATGGAGGAGAATAGTTACATCGGTGAACACATACTCAAAATGTCCGGGTATAATAATCACTTGATTCAACTGGGAGTTAATCTTCCGATGATAGTGTCATTGATGAAATTCTTCAATCACTGCCACCAAGCTACAAGAGCTTCGTGATGAACTATAATATGCAAGGGATGGACAAGTCTATTCCCGAGCTCTTCGCAATGCTAAAAGCCGCGGAGGTAGAAATCAAAAAGGAGCATCAAGTGTTGATGGTTAACAAGACCACCAGTTTCAAGAAAAAGGGCAAAGGGAAGAAGAAGGGGAACTTCAAGAAGAACAACAAACAAGTTGCTGCTCAAGAGAAGAAACCCAAGTCTGGACCTAAGCACGAGATCGAGTGCTTTTCTTGCAAGCGGTCGACATTTGAAGCGGAACTGCCCCAAGTATTTGGCGGATAAGAAGGATGGCAAAGTGAACAAAGGTATATGTGATATACATGTTATTGATGTGTACCTTACTAATACTCGCAGATAGTACACGGTATTTGATCTGGTTACATTGCTAATATTTGCAACTCAAACAGGAACTACGGATTAGCGAAGATTGGCTAAGGGCGAGGTGACGATCTTGCGTGGGAAATGGTTCCAAAGTCGATGTGATCGCGATCGACACGCTACCTCTACATCTACCATCGGGATTAGTTTTAGACCTAAATAATTGTTATTTGGTGCTAGCGTTAAGCATGAACATTATATCTGGATCTTGTTTGATGCGAGACGGTTATTCATTTAAGTCAGAGAATAATGGTTGTTCTATTTATATGAATAATATCTTTTATGGTCATGCACCCTTGTTGAGTGGTCTATTTTTATTGAATCTCGATAGTAGTAATACACATATTCATAGTGTTGAAACCAAAAGATAAAGAGTTGATAATGATAGTGCAGCTTATTTGTGGCACTGCCATTTGGGTCATATCGGTGTAAAACGCATGAAGAAACTCCATACTGATGGGCTTTTGGAATCACTTGATTATGAATCACTTGGTACTTGCGAACCATGCCTCATGGGCAAGATGACTAAAACGCCGTTCTCGGAACTAAGGAGCGAGCCACTGATTTATTGGAAATCATACATACTTGATGTTTGTGGTCCAATGAATGTTGAGGCACTTGTGGCGGTATCGTTATTTTCTCACCTTCACAGATGATTTGAGCAGATATGGGTATATCTACTTGATGAAACATAAGTCTGAAACATTTGAAAAGTTCAAAGAATTTCAGAGTGAAGTGGAAAATCATCGTAACAAGAAAATAAAATTTCTACGATCTGATCGTGGAGGAGAATATTTGAGTTACGAGTTTGGTTTACATTTAAAACAATGCGGAATAGTTTCACAACTCACGCCACCCGGAACACCACAACGAAATGGTGTGTCCGAACATCGTAATCGTACTTTAGTAGATATGGTACGATCTATGATGTCTCTTACTGATTTACCGCTATCGTTTTGGGGTTATGCTTTAGAGACGGCCGCATTCACGTTAAATAGGGCACCATCAAAATCCGTTGAAACGACACCTTATGAACTATGGTTTGGCAAGAAACCAAAGTTGTCGTATCTTAAAGTTTGGGGCTGCGATGCTTATGTGAAGAAACTTCAACCAGATAAGCTCGAACCTAAATCGGAGAAATGTGTCTTCAGAGGATACCCAAAAGAGACTATTGGGTACACCTTCTATCACAGATCTGAAGGCAAGATTTTCGTTGCTAAATTCGGATCCTTTCTAGAAAAAAAGTTTCTCTCGAAAGAAGTGAGTGGGAGAAAAGTAGAACTTGATGAGATAACTGTATCTGCTCCCTTATTGGAAAGTAGTTCATCACAAGAACCGGTTCCTGTGACAGCTGCACCAATTAGTGAGGAAGCTAATGATATTGATCATGAAACTTCAGATCAAGTTTCTACTAAACTACGTAGGTCAACTAGAGTAAGATCCGCACCAGAGTGGTACGGTAATCCTATTCTGGAAGTCATGTTACTTGACCATGGCGAACCTACAAACTATGAAGAAGCGATGGTGAGCCCAGATTCCGCAAAATGGCTGGAAGCCATGAAATCTGAGATGGGATCCATATATGAGAACAAAGTATGGACTTTGGTTGACTTGCCCGATGATCGGCAAGCCATTGAGAATAAATGGATTTTAAGAAGAAGACCGACGCGATGGTAATGTAACTGTCTATAAAGCTCGACTTGTTGCGAAAGGTTTTCGACAAGTTCAAGGGTTGACTACGATGAGACTTTCTCACCCGTGGCGATGCTTAAGTCTGTCCGAATCATGTTAGCAATTGCTGCATTTTATGATTATGAAATTTGGCAAATGGATGTAAAAACTGCATTCTTGAATGGATTTCTAGAAGAAGAGTTGTATATGATGCAACGAAGGTTTTGTTGATCCAAAAGGTGCTAACAAAGTGTGCAAGCTCCAGCGATCAATTTATGGTCCAGTGCAAGCCTCTCGGAGTTGGAATAAGCGCTTTGATAGTGTGATCAAAGCATATGGTTTTATCTGAGACTTTTGGAGAAGCCTTTATTTACAAGAAAGTGAGTGGGAGCTCTGTAGCATTTACGATATTATATGTGGACGACATATTATTAATTGGAAATGATATAGAATTTCTGGATAGCATAAAAGGATACTTGAATAAAAGTTTTTCAATGAAAGACCTCGGTGAAGCTGCTTACATATTGGGCATCAAGATCTATAGAGATAGATCAAGGCGCTTGATTGGACTTTCACAAAGCACATACCTTGATAAAGTTTTGAAAAAGTTCAAAATGGATCGAGCAAAGAAAGGATTTTTACCGTGTTACAAGGTGTGAAATTGAGTCGGACTCAATGCCCGACCACAGCAGAAGATAGAGAGAAATGAAAGATGTTCCTATGCTTCAGCCATAGGCTCTATCATGTATGCAATGTTGTGTACCATACCGGCGTATGCTTAGCAATAAGCTTGGCGGGAAGGTACCAAAGTAATCGAGAGTGGATCATTTGGACAGCGGTCAAGAACATCTGAAATACCGAAAAGGACTAAGGATATGTTTCTCGTATATGGAGGTGACAAAGAGCTAGTCGTAAATGGTTACGATGCACGCTTTGACACCGATCCGACGATTCTAAATCACAAACTGGATCGTGTTTTTATTAAGCGGTGGAGCTGTCGGTTGGTGCAGTTCTAAACAAAGTGTCGTGGCGGGATCTACATGTGAAGCGGAGTATATAGCTGCTTCGGAAGCAGCAAATGAAGGAGTCTGGATGAAAGAGTTCATTTCCGATCTAGGTGTCATACCTAGTGCATCGGGACCAATGAAGATCTTCTCGTGACAATCTTGGTGCAATTGCCTTGGCAAAGGAATCCAGATTTCACAAGAGGACCAAACATATCAAGAGACGCTTCAATTCCATCCGGGACCAAGTCCAGGTGGGAGACATAGAGATTTGCAAGATACACACGGATCTGAATGTTGCGCACCCGTTGATTAAGCCTCTTCCACGAGCAAAACATGATCAGCACCAAGACTCCATGGGTGTTAGAATCATTCTTGTGTAATCTAGATTATTGACTCTAGTGCAAGTGGGAGATGAAGGAAATATGCCCTAGAGGCAATAATAAAGTTACTATTTATTTCCTCATATCATGATAAATGTTTATTATTCATGCTAGAATTGTATTAACCGGAAACATCATACATGTGTGAATACATAGACAAACATATAGTCACTAGTATGCCTCTACTTGACTAGCTCATTAATCAAAGATGGTTATGTTTCCTAACCATAAACATGTGTTGTTATTTGATTAATGGGATCACATCATTAGGAGAATGATGTGATTGACATGACCCATTCCGTTAGCCTAGCACTTGATCGTTTAGTATATTGCTATTGCTTTCTTCATGACCTATACATGTTCCTGTAACTATGAGATTATGCAACTCCGTTTACGGAGGAACACTTTGGTGCTACCAAACGTCACAACGTAATCGGGTGATTATAAAGGAGTACTACAGGTGTCTCCAAAGGTACATGTTGGGTTGGCGTATTTCGAGATTAGGTTTTGTCACTCCGATTGTCGGAGAGGTATCTCTGGGCCCTCTCGGTAATACACATCACATAAGCCTTGCAAGCATTCCAACTAATAAGTTAGTTGCGAGATGATGTATTACGGAACGAGTAAAGAGACTTGCCAGTAACGAGATTGAACTAGGTATTGGATACCGACGATCGAATCTCGGGCAAGTAACATACCGATGACAAAGGGAACAACGTATGTCGTTATACGGTTTGACCGATAAAGATCTTCGTAGAATATGTAGGAACCAATATGGGCATCCAGGTTCCGCTATTGGTTATTGACCGAGAATAGTTCTAGGTCATGTCTACATAGTTCTCGAACCCGTAGGGTCCGCACGCTTAACGTTACGATGACGGTTTATTATGAGTTTATAAGTTTTGATGTACGAAGTTTGTTCGAGTCCGGATGTGATCACGGACGTGACGAGGGTCTCGAAATGGTCGAGACATAAAGATTGATATATTGGAAGCCTATATTTGGATATCGGAATGGTTCCGGGTGAAATCGGGATTTTACCGGAACACCGGGGGGTTACCGGAACCCTCCCGGGGGATAATGGGCCTTAGTGGGCCATAAGGGAGAAGAGGAGGACCGGCCAGGGCAGGCCGCGCGCCCCCTCCCCCCCTAGTCCGAATAGGACAAGGAGAGGGGGGGCGGCGCCCCCCTTCCTCTTTCCCCTTCCCCTTTCCTTCTCCAACAAGGCAAGAGGGGGGAGTCCTACTCCCGATGGGAGTAGGACTCCTCCAGGCGCACCCCTTGGGGGCCGGCCGCACCTCCCCCTCCCTCCTTTATATACGGGGGCAAGAGGGCACCCCTGTACACACAAGTTGATTTTCGTGATCGTTCCTTACCCGTGTGCGGTGCCCCCCTCCACCATATTCCACCTCGGTCATATCGTCGCGGAGTTTAGGCGAAGCCTGCGCGATAGAGCATCATCATCGTCACCACGCCGTCGTCTTTGAAGGAACTCATCCCGACACTTTCTTTGGATCGGTCCGGGATCGTCATCGAGCTGAGCGTGTCTTTGAACTCGGAGGTGCCGTCGTTCGGTACTTGGATCGGTCGGATCGTGAAGGCGTCGACTACATCAACAGCGTTGTCATAACGCTTCGCTTCGGTCTCACGAGTGCGTGGACAATACTCTCCCTCTCGTTGCTATGCCATCACCATGATCTTGCGTGTGCGTAGGAATTTTTTTGAAATTACTACGTTCCCCAACAAGGTGTGGGTGCGGGCGGCCGACCTGGGCACCGAAACTGGGCGGTGGTGATGACGGGTGGGGCGGCCGGGTGTGCTGGCTACCGATGAGAGGAAGAGAAAATGGCCAATGTGCCATCGACTAGCAGGCGGGGTGGGGGAGGGGGGGGGGGACAAGGGCGGGTGTGGCGCGCGTCCGTTTCTTGTCCGCGCCGATGCAAATGAGGCCCAAATATGGGCCTGAAATGGGTCATGCGCGGACAAAATGTGGACGCTTGTCCGTCGACCCGAACGGACATGCGCAGACAGTATGGGTCGGCGCGTTGGAGTTGCTCTAAATAATTACAAAAATGAGTGAACAAACGCGCTAAAAGCATATCTATATACATCCGATTCACAATTATGGCATCTTATATTTGTGAACAGCGGGAGAAGATGGTAACAGATGGAAAGCGGTTGCAATAATTTTTTAATAATATTTATATATAACATTAATATTTTAATTAATAATTTATAATTTAAAATACATATATTATATACCCGCTCCGTTCCAAAATATAGTGCTTCCTCTATCCACGTGCTTCAACTTTGACTATAAATTTAACCAACAAGACCGACTGTGGCGGGAGCAAAAGTTATATCAGTGAATTCGTAATGTAAAAGAAGTTTTCAATTATATAATTTTTTCTCCTGCCGCAATCGGTCTCGTTGGTTAAATTTATGGTCAAAGTTGGACCTCGGGAAGCGCGGGCGCACTGTATTTTGGAATGGAGGAAGTATATTGTACTCCCTTCGTCTACTATTATAAGATGTTTTAGCTTTTTTCTGAATCAGATTTATGTAGACACATTCTAATGTGTTTATTCAATCATGTCAATTTGTATGTAGTCTATGTTGATGTACCCAAAAAATCTTGTAATAGTGAATGGAGTGAATATTTGATTTTTTTTGCGGGGTGTGAATATTTGATTATTGTATATAGTTTAGATTTTTTATCGAATATAAGTGACATAATAATATAGTGAAAAATATTTCTCATGCATATTGACGTGGGCCTTTGGCGATTGTGATAAGGCCGGATGTCTACTTGGGCGCTTCGGCTTTGGTCTTTGCGATCACTGACCCACCAACACTTGAAACTTTGGCTTGCCGAGAGGCTATGGCCTTGGCACTAGACCTAAATGAGCGACACATAATGATTGCTTCTGACTGCCAGACGGTTATCAAGGACATTTCTGAAGGTACGGGAGGAAGAAATGAAGCCATAGTGAAGGAGATTATAGCCCGAAAGGGTGATTTTGGGACATGCGCAATCCGTTTTGAAAGTAGGAGGAGTAATTTTGAGGCACATGCTTTAGCCAGGTTTTCTATTTCTTTGGATTTTAGTCGCCATGTGTGGTTTGGCACCCCGCATGATCCTGTAATTATCCCCATAAACGTCATGAGTTAATATATGGGGGTTTTACCTTTTTTTTAATAAAGAGTAATAATCTCGTGCATATTATGATGGACCTTTCATGAGATAACACGCGTGCATATTAAAATAATTGAAATAGTGAGGCCCTATGTTGCGCGGATACTTCAAAAAGTGCACGTATCCAGCCGGATACTGCCCCGATACTTCCCGATACGTATCCCAGAAATATCCCTCGATATTTTGATATTAAAAACAGAAAATAATGTTTGATACTCCTAGGATATTTCTGCGATACGTTTTGGATACCTGAACCCCTCGTTCGACATGAAATTCCCTTAATAATAAAGGCGTCTTTGAAGATTTCCAACATGGGCGTGAGTTTATGTGAAAACATGTCTGTTAATGTTTTTTATTCAATTGAAAGGTGAGCAAGAGAGAGTCGATGCATTGATTGAAACAATAAACCTGGTCAAATCTCATGGCCAATTAATAAAAATGGACTAAGTGCAAGAAAAGAAAGGGGTAATCTTATTGAGGCATGCTTTGACTTAGAAGCTCCTTAATTTTTTTCTTCATATTTGTAATAATTAATATTTAACATCTATATATAAACGTATCCTCGTATGCATGTTTTTAGAAAATTGATGTATCGGACATATCCTCCTATCGCGTATCCGATACGTATCCAAGTATCCGTGCAACGTAGGTGAGGCCTAGATAATTGATCCCCTCGTATTTTTATTTTGGGTACATATAGGATGCCAGGGCACTGCAGACAGGCGGGCACTGCATGATGAATGAACATGTATGAGCAGTAAGTTTGTAAGGCGATTCATACCCAACTTTAATTAAAACGCCTGATTGCCATGTTACCTGCCGCTGCTTTAAGTAGCTGAGGCGTAGCTGTCACTAAGACCAAGCGATCATCTTGTCTACAACCCATGATTTTTTTTTTTTGCAGGGACAACCCATGATTTAGAATCGTTATTTGTATCCTGTCATAACATGATTATAATTAAGCTACTAAATCAGCAACAATTAATATGTAAATCAGATATAGTTAGTATGAATCATTATTTGCAGCCAGGTACATGGTACAATTTGGATTTCAGAACAAGGAAAATTGGGCCCTCGCTCCTGACCCCCTCACGCTGCCACCCAGAGTGACGCCAGGGGGACCAACTCCTCCACGCCGCCAATCCTCTCACGGGGCAGATTCCTGCCGTCGTTGCCGCCGGCACTGGCCGCGGTGGTGGCGGCGCCCAACGCCAAAAGGGCTAGGGCAGGAGGGTTGCGCCGGATCTCCCATGAGGCGGCTGGGGCGCCTCGTACTGGGTGTCCTCGCGCGGCAGCCACAACGTTGTCCTTGTTGTGCGGCGGCAGCCGTCGAATCCATGGCTGGCGAGATGCTCTGGTGGGATCCTTCGCTATGCGATGGGCGGTGATGGTGGCAGTGGATCTGGCGTGCCAGCCAGATCCATCCTGGTTCGGCTTTGGCCGGCCGGCGACGCGTGATGGGGCCAGGATGGGACGGCCGAAGGTCCTCAACCGCCTTTCCAGCGACACCGTACGTCTACATGGCGAGGGTGTGCGCGGATCCAGTCAGCAGCGAGATCGTGCTGGCACTACTTCCGGTGACAATCACATCGACTTCGGTCATTGCAGACAATGACGGCGTCTCTGGCGTCATTCCCCTGCTGAGGCATCATCGTTGCAAGTTGCGTCAACATGATCGGGATATTCCGGGGAAACCCTAGATCTGGGTCCACCGGATTGGACGATGACGGCGCCTTTGATGTCGTTGTAAGATCGAAAGTAGGTCTAGAGGAGGGTGATTAGACTACTTGACCAAATAAAAATCTAGTCTTTTTCCAATTTTAAGTCTTGGCAGATTTTAGCAACTTAGCACAAGTCAAGCTAACTTACACACGCAATTCTAAGAGTATAGCAGCGGAATGTAAATCATTACATATGAAGGTAAAGGGGAGGAGTTTGGAGGGACCAAACGCAATGTAGACACGGAGATTTTTGGCGTGGTTAGGTGATGCTATCGTACGTCCATGTTGATGGAGATTTCAACCCACGAAGGTAATGGTTGCGGGAGTCCACGGAGGGATCCACCCATGAAGGGTCCACGAAGAAGCAACCTTGTCCCACCATGGACATCGCCCACGAAGGACTTGCCTCACTCGGGTAGATCTTCACGAAGTAGGCGATCTCCCTGCCCTTACAAACTCCTTGATTGAACTCCATAATCTTGTCGGAGGCTCTCAAGTGACACCTAACCAATCTAGGAGACATCACTCTCCAAAAATAATAGATGGTGTGATGATGATGAATTCCTTGCTCTTGTGCTTCAAATGATAGCCTCCCCAACACTCAACTCTCTCACAGATTTGGCTATGGTGGAAAGATGATTTGAATGGAAAGCAACTTGGGGAAGGCTAGAGATCAAGATTCTTGTGGTTGCATTGGAATGTCTTGGTCTCAACATATGAGTAGGTGGTTCTATCCTAGAAAATGAGTAGTGGAAGTGTAGGCACGTTCTGATGGCTCTATCTTGAATGGAGACGGGGTGGAGGGGTATATATAGCCTCCACACAAAATCCAACCGTTACACACATTTTACCCAACTTGATCAGACCGAATAGAAGAACTCGGTGAGACCGATCCAGTTCAAAATGTGAATGTTAGGAATCTCGGTGGGACCGACAGGGCCTATTCGGTGGGACCGATGTGCTAGGGTTAGGGCAAAACCTCATCTCTGTGAGATTGATTGCATGAACTCGGTGAGACCGCAGCAAAAAGCAAACAGAGAGTTGGTCAAGCAAACTCGGTGGGACCGATGGCACATTTTGGTGAGACCGAAATGATTACAACAGGTAACACAGAGTTTGCAAGGCCATCCCGGTGAGACCGAGATCCCGATCGGTGAGACCGAATTGTCTAGGATTTCTGGTAGTGGCTAGGTCAAATGAACTCGGTGGCGTCGGATAGATCAAATCGGTGGGCCCGAGTTTGACTTTAGGTTTTGGACATATGTGAAAATGAGAAAGTGGCTCAGGATTTTGGAGCAATATCATTAAACACTTTGAGCAAGTAGACCATTAAGCAACACCTCATCCCTTTTTAATAGTATTGGCTTTCCTATGGACTCAATGTGATCTTGGATCACTAAAATGAAAATGAAGAGTCTTGAGCCTTTGCCAATCTTCGTCCTTAACATTCTGAAGGGTCCACGTCTCTAGTCCATGCCATGCCAATCATTGAACTTTCTGAAATATTTAAATTGAATGAATATTAGTTCAATGAACTATATGTTGTTATGGATATTGTTTTGGAGCTGGAGTTGGCTGGAGGGGACAAGAGGAGGATCGGTGTCACATCTACTGCAAGGCCGACGACGGATCCCGGCGGCATGGCGCTCCGGAGTTTCGGCGACGAGGGCGTGTGGATGGATACGTGCAAGATGGTGGCGTTGTCTAGCGCCGTGGTGGCGTCGACGGCAGGCCTAACAAGGTCGGTTCGTCAGTACCTGCTCTGAAGATGGATCGGTGAAAGACTGTGGCGGCGGCCTCTGAGAGTGCGCCAGACCGGTGTGACCTAGTCCCGGTATTGTGGCTGGGTTAGGGCATCCGGCTTTAGATGTTAGGTTTTGGTGTGATGTCTGTTTGGTATTAGGTTCGGACATTTGGCACCCCTTCATCAAGGAGGTAGGAGTAGCGACAGGTGTTGCAAGCTAATGGCTTCGGGCTTATTGATCTTATTAATAAATTACTTTGTAAGGTCACTATAAATAATCAATAAAATTGATGTGTGCACCGCTGAGGCTGGGGTATATCTTTTTTTTAAGGTACGTGGTACAGTACCACAATGCATACACCAACAACAAGGCCAAGCGCGAATCAACCTGTAGTTGAGTTGGTTAGGTGGACAGTGGTATCCCCAACCCACCAGGGTTCAAATCCTGGTGCTCGCATTATTCCTGGATTTATTTCGAGATTTCGGCGATGTGCTTTCGGTGGGAGAGCGTTCCGTCAATGACGAGGCGCCACGGTGACTTCGTAAATCTCAAGATGATATGCCGGCTCGATCTCCGGAGGTGCTCATAGGGGTAGGGTGTGCGTGTGTGCGTTCATAGGGATGAGTGTATCTTGGCGTGTATATGGCGCTTGTATGCATCTGATGCTCAAAAAAAAAACAACATGGCCAAGCGACGGTTAGCTGGTATGTGCACCTAGTTCGGAATAAGACATATGGATTTCATTTCGCTGCTGCTAGAAATTAAAATCTACTCCCTCTGTCTCATAATATAAAACATATTTATATTAATGTAGTGTTAAAAACGTTTTTATATTTTGGGACAGAGGGAGTACCTTCCTATTATTTCTTTTGTGATGAACTTGTGTTACTCAAAATATCAAGGATTAAAATCTAGCCAAAAGCTGACTACTTATGCAGAACTAAACCATCACAAAGTTGCAGGCGACGCAAAACATCCATAAATCTTGTGCAGGGAGGCACCATTGAGTCCGACTTGCTTATTACAGGTCCAAAAGTATTCTCAGATGCCTTCTGGAAGAACCAAAAAATTCAAACCTTTGCTGGAGGAACTGAGACAGGGATAGGAGTGTTTTTACAATTTTCTGAAGAAAACTACAACCACAAAATAATGGTACAGGCCACTACTCCAGCTGCAACTTCGCCACTACATGCTGAAGCATTAGGCCTCCTACTTGCGGCAAAAATCTCCCAGCGTCTCCAACTCCAGCAGGTTACATTCCTCACCGACAACTTGACCTTAGCCAAGGCAGCAGCACAAAGAAATATCTCATTAGACAAGATCAGTTGGGAAATTAGGAAGCCTTTAGCAGACTATCATCTTGTCTCTACTGGTCTTCAAGCTCAGGTATACCATATCTCAAGGGAGCTCAACAGTGTATCTCATAATTGTGCACATCAGGTTCTCAACCGATCTTTTGCAAAACCTATTTTCAGTTGTGTAAATTCAGCTCATATGAACAGATGCTGCCCTGTAGTTCAGTCGCTAGCTCATTTTCATTTACCAGGGCTTTGTAATCCATGTTGTAAATTGTTGTTGAGCTGAATATATGGCGCCTTTGGCGGCCTTCGGTGTTAAAAAAGGGAAAATCTGCACGGCACATTTCCTTGGCATTGTCTGTACATAACCTAACCACAGTTGAGCGAGAGATAAGCCCGTCATAATTGGCCATAAAATGACTAACCCTGTTTTGACTACGTTTAACATGACCAATACAAGTCTGTTGAGATTTCACTAAAGTAGCAACTCTAACGCGCTGACCCACGCTTTGTCCGCTTTTTGTTCGTTTGTGCCGCCGTCCGTTCGTCGTCCGCCCTTTTTTATGTTTGGATCAACCGTGCGTCCAACACGCAGATCCTTTTTTACCCTCACGGCCAGTCTGTCGTGTTTTTTCAAACATAATTCAAACTAAATACAAACACTTTACATAATTTCACAACCAAACAAATATATATCATAATTCACAAGCCAAATAAATATATCATAGTTTACAAGCAAAATAAAAAGTAAATTCTCTCAAATACATTAAAAAAAGATACATCTATTGGTTGTCAACGTGAGTCCACATATGCTCAAATAAATCATTTTGCAACTGAATGCAAGTTTCTCAATCACACATTTGATGATGAAATTGGGTGAACTATGCAAACATTCGCTCCTCCATGCTCAGACACAACATTGTCACCCTAAAACTGAAACACTTGGTCGTTGATACGTTCCGGGTGCTCAGCCTCTACGATCATATTGTGCATTATCACACAAGTAGTCATCACCTCCCACAACTTCTTGGTGTTCCAAGTTTTAGCAGGATATCAAACAATGCCCCATCGATATTGCAGAACTCCGAAGGCAAGCTCCACATCCTTCCTAGCATTCTCTTCCGCTTGGGCAAATCTTTTCCTCTTCTTTCCTACAGGGTTGGAGATTGTCTTCACCAGAGTAGTCCACTGAGGATAGATAGCGTCAGCTAAAAAGTATCCCTTGTTGTAGTTATGGACATTGATGTTAACATTCACCTTCGGGCAGTTCTGGATGCGGTAGTGCCGGCGGCTCGCTGATCTGCCGGTGCTCCAGGGTTCTGCCTAGTGGTGCTGGTGATGACGGTGGCCCATGCACGAGAGTTGGATCCCTTCGAACTAATCTGGGTGAAAACTTGCCTTCAGCGTCTGCTAAGGCCGGCGGTCGCGGCGCTATCTGCGTCGTTCCCTTCTTGAAGGCATCACCGTGGAGAAGTTCAAGGCCACTCTCTGCTACCTCCGGGGGAAACCCTAGATCGGATGATCGGATGACGGCGGTGCTCTGGTGTCGTTCCTCCCTTGGGGGCGTCAGTCTTGGAGGTACACACATGATCGAGGGACCAGAGGACGAATTCTTTGATGGAGCGGTGATTCATCCTACACACTGATGGCAACGGATCTTGAGGCGTGGCGCAGTGTAGATTCAGAGTTCGCTGTGGGAGGATGGACTCTCGCAGGAGGACGACGTTGTCGGGCGTTGTGGTGGCGTCGATGACAGAGAGACCTGGCACAGTACATGCAACAGTACAACTCTGAAGATGGATTGGTGGCAGGTGGCTGCGGCGGCCTCATACCCGGCAGACGTCCTAGTTGAGGAGTGCGCCGTACTGGTAGGTGCCCCATACCCAGCAGGCGTCCTCGTTGGGACCTCAGGTCTTAGATGTTTTGGTTTGGCTGCGATGTTTGTTTGGTATTAGGCCCAGACTATCTGCGCCCCTTCATCAATTGGATAGGTGTAGCGACAATTGTTGCTTAGACGGTGGCTTTAGTCTTGCTGTTGTATGGCTTTGTAAGGTCTTGTGAGAATAATTAATAAAGTGGCCGTACGCATCGCCCAGATGCAGAGGCCGTGGGTCATCCTCCTTTTCTAAAAAAAACCTTTGGGCAGTTGCCTTCGGTAAGCCTTGCAAACACCGGAGAGCGTTGAAGCACGTTGATATCATTGTGAGATCCGGCCATGCCAAAGAAAGAGTGTAAAATCCATAGATCTTGCGAAGCAACAACCTCGAGTATGACGGTGCAAGCTTTGACATCTCCCATGTGCCGCCCCTGCCAAGCAGAAGGGCAGTTCTTTCGATGCCGGTGCATACAATCTATGCTACCAAGCATCCCTGGAAAGCCCCTGTTGGCATTCATCGCGCACAAGCGGCCTGTATCTGCAGCACTTGGCTCTCTCAAGTACTCGGGGCCAAACACTGCTATCACAGCCTTGCATAATTTATACATGGACTCTAGGCATGTGCACTAGCTCATATGGACATACTCATCAATGAGATCACCAGGAACTCCGTATGCAAGCATCTGAATAGCTGCAGTGCATTTCTGATAAGAGGAGAAACCAATCTTTCCAAGGGCATCCTCCTTGCACTCGAAATACTTATCGTATGCCACCACCCCCTCCCGGATACGGTTGAAAACATGCCTAGTCATACGAAAACAACGTCGGAATAGGTGATGCTTGAAGAGCGGGTTAGGTGTCTCAAAATAGTCCTTCCAGAGAAGGGAATGGCTGCTCTCTCGGTTGCGATTCAATGCCAGAGTGTACCCCGGGATCAAGCTCCAAAACAACGGCTGCTACCTACTCAGGGGCTCATGGACGACCAACACAACAGCCACCATCTTCTCATCGTCGGATGAAGAATCATCCGAGTCGCAAATGAAATTGTGGAAAAAAATTCGTCGGTGAAGTCTAGTTCTACCTTGCGGTCAAACCGTCGAACAGCTTGCGGGCATCGTTGGAGAAGAAGGCCGACGAAGAGCCGTGCGCCGCCTGTACCAAGTATCTGGCCTCGCAGCGTCAGGCAAGAGTGGAGGCGTCATCGTCGAAGAAGCTGGCCAAGGGCGTGGGGGCGAGGTGGTGCTGGTGGCGACGTCGGGGGATGCTGTGGTGGCCTGACGATGGTGACAGAGACGTTGGAAGGTGGCATGCCGCAGGGGACGTATGTGCGTGCAGACGGCCGGCGAGGGTACCAGAACTGGGTGGCGGCGGCGACAGGATGGGGCGGCCGGGTGCTTGTTGTCAATGGAAGGAAGAGAATGGCCTATGTGCCACCGACTGGCGGGTCAGGAGGAGGAGTTGATGGGCGTCGTGCGCGTCCGCCTCATGTCTGCATCGACGCAAATGAGACCCAAATTTGGGCCCGGAATGGGTCGCCCAACGGACGAAAAGCGGACGCCCTTTGTCTGGATCGGTGCTTGGGCCGACTTTTGTCTTCGTTTGAATCAAACGAAAATGCCCGAATGAAATGAGTCGGCGCGTTGGAGTTGCTCTTAATTCCCTCAACCAAAGAAGTATGTACCGAGAGGTCTGTATCTCTAGTGTTGGCCATGAGTAATGAGCTCCACGCAGTCAATATCAATCATGAACAGAGTGGCGCGCCGAAGTTCCTTCCTCTTTTGCACACAACTCAATTTCTAGGGCATTTCGGCATGAGAACAACTAGCGATAGGAGGTAAAGACAACACCGCCTATATGATCACTAAGAATCATCCTCCCTCCCGTATTGCTGTCATGCGTCATCGAACCATCTGTCTTAAGCTTGCAACAAGCCTCGCAAGAAGGGACCAATGAAGCACTCTTCCCCGTTGACAATAGTGATAGTTTTCTTTTTCAAAAAGGAGGATGACTCCCAGCCTCTGCATCTCTAAGATGCATTCAACCATTTTACTAATTATTCACAAAGATCTTACAAAGTAGTACATCAGAAAGTTTGAAGCCACCATCTTAGCAACATCTGTCGCTACTCCTATCCACTTGATGAAAGGGTGCTGATAGTTCGAGCCTAATACCAAACAGACATCACACAAATGCCTAATATCTAAAGCCGGAGGCCCCAACCAAGCCACATACTGGGTTTGGGTGCAAACCGGTCTGACACACTCTCATAGGACGTCGCTGCCGTCTTCCACTGATCCATCTTCAGAGCAGGTACTGATGCAACAACCTTGCCAGGCCTACCATCAACGCCCCGACGAAGTCAGACAACGCCTCCTTCCTACGCACATCCATCATCACACATCCGTCGCCGAGGCTCTGCCACACCACACCGCTGAGACTCCATGTCGTCGATGCGTCACATGGAATGCCGCTCCATTGCTGGGACCGTCCACTGGCCCCTCAAGCCAATGCACACCTCCAACAATGATGCCCCCAAGGAGGGAACAACAGAAGTGTGCGCCATCATCCGATCGACTGATCTTCGGTTTCCCCCGGAGGTAGCGGAAGGAATTGGGAGCTTCACCTCGATGGTGCCTTCAAGAAGGAAACGACGACGAGGGCGTCACCATCACCGGCTCCGGCCACCGGCCGGAGACTTGGTTTTCACCGGGATCTGTCCCATGTGCATCCAATCGACAACATGTGCACCATCCAGGCCGCCTTCAAAGCCCCAGATCTGGCCACCCAAATCCGGCGACCATCCACAACAACACTGCAACGATGGGAGCCCTAGCGCACCGGCCACTGCCTACGTGTGCCACCACCGGAGCCTGGGAAGAGGGCTGCCACCCCACCTTGCCAAACCGCGAGAGCCACCGAGAGGAATCCCACACGCTCATCACCATCGCAGATCCGATCCAATCCGGAGCCAAAGTCAGCAGATCACCGACGCAGATCTGCCTTGGACAAGGACATCGCCACGCCATGCCGCCATGAAAGGCCTGGTCTTCACCTGCCACCACCCTCCAGGCCGCTGCCCCGGGTAGCCACCGCCGTGTCACCCGCACAGGCACCCCACGCCGGCAAGGCGTTGCGCCGTGGTGCCCCATGCCACGCCCAGGCCCGAGGAGGCCGGCCCACGCTGTCCCATTGTGCGAGGGGAAGAAGACGCCCTACCGGCGCCGGCCGGGCTTCGCCGGCCATGCCCTTGAGCGGTGGCAAGGGAGGGGGAGGCAGTAGGAGACGACCGGCGGCGGCGCAGATCGAAGGCCCCTTCCCGTCACCTTGTGGGGGTGGCTGGGTTAGGTTTCAGGAGGGGCGTGGAGATGCGTGCTCAATCGGGAGTAGTACTTCGGGTTTAGTTGGGCTTGGCGGAGGAACATGGTCATGCAAATCATACATATTTTTGAAGGAAATATGCCTTAGAGGCAATAATAAAGTTGTTATTTATATTTCCTTATATCATGATAAATGTATATTATTCATGCTAGAATTGTATTCACCGGAAACTTAGTACATGTGTGAATACATAGACAAACAGAGTGTCCCTAGTATGCCTCTACTTGACTAGCTCGTTAATCAAAGATGGTTAAGTTTCCTAACCATAGACATGTGTTTTCATTTGATGAACGAGATCACATCATTAGAGAATGATGTGATGGACAAGACCCATCCGTTAGCTTAGCATAATGATCATTAAGTTTTGTTGCTATTGCTTTCTTCATGACTTATACATATTCCTTTGACTATGAGATTATGCAACTCCCGAATACCGGAGGAACACCTTGTGTGCTATCAAACATCACAACGTAACTGGGTGATTATAAAGATGCTCTACAGGTGTCTCCGAAGGTTTTTTTTGGGTTGGCATAGATCGAGATTAGGATTTGTCACTCCAAGTATCGGAGAGGTATCTCTGGGCCCTCTCGGTAATGCACATCACTATAAGCCTTGCAAGCAATGTGACTAATGAGTTAGTTGCAGGATGATGCATTATGGAACGAGTAAAGAGACTTGCCGGTAACGAGATTGAACTACGTATGATGATACCGACGATCAAATCTTGGACAAGTAACATTCCGATGACAAAGAGAATGACGTATGTTGTTATGCGGTTTGACCGATAAAGATCTTCGTAGAATATGTAGGAGCCAATATGAGCATCCAGGTTCCGCTATTGGTTATTGACCAGAGATGTGTATCGGTCATGTCTACATAGTTCTCGAACCCGTAGGGTCCGCACGCTTAATGTTCGATGACGATTTGTATTATGAGTTATGTGATTTGATGACCGAAGTTTGTTCAGAGTCCGGATGAGATCACGGACATGACGAGGAGTCTCAAAATGGTCGAGAGGTAAAGGTTCATATATTGGAAGGCTATATTCGGACATCGGAAATGTTCTGAGTGATTCAGGTGTTTTTTGGAGTACCGGGGAGTTACGGGAATTCACCGGGAGAAGTAATGGGCCTTATTGGGCCATACGGGAAAAGAGGAGGCACGCCAAGGGGAGGTGGCGCGCGCCCCCCCTTGGGTCTAAATTGGACTAGGGGAAGTGGGCGGCGCCCCCCTTGCCTTTTGCTACTCCCTCTCCCTTTCCCTCTTTCCTTCTCTCCTACTCCGAATAGGAAAGGTATTCCTACTAGGACTTGGAAGTCCTAGTAGGACTCCATACTCTTGGCGCACCCCTAGAGGGTCGGCCTCTCTCCCTCCCTCCTTTATATACATGGGGGGGGGGGCACACCAAGTCTTTTCTTAGCCGTGTGCGGTGCCCCCTGTCGGTGTCAAAACCGGCGGATCTCGGGTAGGGGGTCCCGAATTTTGCGTCTAAGGATCGAAGGTAACAGGAGGCAGGGACACGATGTTTACCCAGGTTCATGCCCTCTTGATGGAGGTAATACCCTACTTCCCGCTTGATTATCTTGGATGAATATGGGGTTTACAAGAGTTGATCTATGATACGTCTCCAACGTATCTATAATTTTTTATTGTTCCATGCTATATTATATTATGTTTTGGATGTTTAATGGGCTTTATTATACACTTTTATATTATTTTTGGGACTAACCTATTAACCGGAGGCCCAGCCCAAATTGCTGTTTTTTTGTGCCTATTTCAGTGTTTCGAAGGAAAAGGATATCAAATGGAGTCCAAACGGAATGAAACCTTCGGGAACGTGATTTTCGGAACAAACGTGATCCAAAGGACTTGAAGTGGACGTCAAGCAACCGACGAGGAAGCCACGAGGTAGGGGGGCGCGCCTACCCCCTGGGGGCGCCTACCCCCCTCGGCGCGCCTTCCACCCTCGTGGGCCCCTCGTGGCTCCACCGACCTACTTCTTCCTCCTATATATACCTACGTACCCCCAAACCATCGGGGAGCACCACGAAAACCTAATTCCATCGCTGCAACTCTCTGTACCCGTGAGATCCCATCTTGGGGGCCTTTTCCGGCGCTCTACCGGAGGGGGCATTGATCACGGAGGGCTTCTACATCAACTCCATAGCCTCTCCGATGATGTGTGAGTAGTTTACCTCAGACCTTCGGGTCCATAGTTATTAGCTAGATGGCTTCTTCTCTCTCTTTGGATCTCAATACAAAGTTCTCCTCGATTCTCTTGGAGATCTATTTGATGTAACTCTTCTTTTGCGGTGTGTTTGTCGAGATCCGATGAATTGTGGGTTTATGATCCAGATTATCTATGAACAATATTTGAATCTTCTCTGAATTCTTTTATGTATGATTGGTTATCTTTGCAAGTCTCTTCGAATTATCAGTTTGGTTTGGCCCACTAGATTGATCTTTATTGCAATGGGAGAAGTGCTTAGGTGCTCGATCCCAGTGACAGTAGGGGAAACGACATGTATTGTATTGTTGCCATCGAGGATAAAAAGATGGGGTTTATATCATATTGCATGAGTTTGTCCCTCTACATCATGTCATCTTGCTTAAAGCGTTACTCCGTTCTTATGAACTTAATACTCTAGATGCTTGCTGGATAGCGGTCGATGTGTGGAGTAATAGTAGTAGATGCAGGCAGGAGTCGGTCGACTTGTCACGGACGTGATGCCTATATACATGATCATACCTAGATATTCTCATAACTATGCTCAATTCTATCAATTGCTCGACAGTAATTCGTTTACCCACCGTAATACTTTTGCTCTTGAGAGAAGCCACTAGTGAAACCTATGGCCCCCGGGTCTATTTTCCATTATATTAATCTCTCGTCAACAAGCTATTTCTTTCGCCGTTTATTTTGCTTTCTTTACTTTTAGTCTTTATCATAAAAATACCAAAAATATTATCTTATCATCTCTATCAGATCTCACTCTCGTAAGTGACCGTGAAGGGATTGACAACCCCTTTATCGGGTGGTTGCGAGGTTCTTATTTGTTTGTGTAGGTGCATGGGACTTGAGCATGGCCTCCTACTGGATTGATACCTTGGTTCTCAAAAACTGAGGGAAATACTTACGCTACTTTACTGCATCACCCTTTCCTCTTCAAGGGAAAACCAACGCAGTGCTCAAGAGGTAGCAAGAAGGATTTCTGGCGCCGTTGCCAGGGAGTCTACGCACAAGTCAAGACATACCAAGTACCCATCACAAACTCTTACGCCTCGCATTACATTATTTGCCATTTGCCTCTCGTTTTCCTCTCCCCCACTTCACCCTTGCCGTTTTATTCGCCCTCTTTTTCCGTTCTCCTCTTTTTCGCTTGCTTCTTGTTTTCTCGTGTGTTGGATTGCTTGCTTGTCACGATGGCTCTACCTAGATTTGGTGATCTTCACCTTAAAAGGTTAGAAGATATCGAAAGCAACGTCAGAAGTTTTATGACTTTACAATTTGAGCATAATAATTTCTTTAGAAATGATCTTAAGGTACAAAAAAGCTTTATGGGATACATGAATAAAGAGCTTGATGACATGTCTAAGGAATTTTATGGTTTGAAATCACAGATTGCTCATCTCGAAAAATTAATAGCTGAAATTTCGGATAAGCAGGCCACCTTAGTTAATAAGATGGCCGCTAAACCGGAATTTTTTTATGAGAATAAAGATGAAGACCTAAAAGTTATTGATGTGTCTCCTATCAAATCTTTGTTTTGCAATATGAATCTTGATAATGATGGGACTAGAGATGAGTCAACTTTAGTTAGAAGGCGTCCCAAAAATTCGGAGTTTTTAGATCTTGATGCAAAATTTTGTAAAAGTGGGATTGAAGAGGTCAAAACTTTAGATATCAATGAACCCACTATCTTTGATTTCAAGGAATTTAATTATGATAATTGCTCTTTGATATATTGTATTTCCTTGTTGCAATCCGTGCTAAATTCTCCTCATGCTTCTAGTCAAAATAAAGCTTTTACTAAACATATTGTTGATGCTTTAATGCAATCTTATGAAGAAAAACTTGAGTTGGAAGTTTCTATCCCTAGAAAACTTTATGATGAATGGGAACCTACTACTAAAATTAAAATTAAAGATCATGAATGCTATGCTTTGTGTGATTTGGGTGCTAGTGTTTCCACGATTCCAAAAACTTTGTGTGATATGTTAGGTTTCCGTGAATTTGATGATTGTTCTTTAAAGTTGCACCTTGCGGATTCCACTATTAAGAAACCTATGGGAAGAATTGATGATGTTCTTATTGTTGCAAATAGGAACTATGTGCCCGTAGATTTCATTGTTCTTGATATAGATTGCAATCCTTCATGTCCTATTATTCTTGGTAGACCCTTCCTTAGAACGATTGGTGCAATTATTGATATGAAGGAAGGGAATATTAGATTCCAATTTCTGTTAAGGAAAGGCATGGAACACTTCCCTAGAAATAAGATTAAATTACCACATGAATCTATTATGAGAGCCACTTATGGATTGCCTACCAAAGATGGCAATACCTAGATCTATCCTTGCTTTTATGCCTAGCTAGGGGCGTTAAACGATAGCGCTTGTTGGGAGGCAACCCAATTTTTATTTTAGTTTTTTGCTTTTTGCTCCTGTTTAAGAATAAATATTTGATCTATCCTCTGGTTAGATTTGTTTTTGTGTTTTTATTAGTGTTTGTGCCAAGTTAAACCTATAGGATCTTCTCGGATGATAGTTATTTGATCTTGCTGAAAATTCCAAAAAATTTCTGTTCACGAAAATAATTGTTAAAAATCACAAGAATGTGATAAAATACTGATTACAATTTCATTAGATCAATAAACAAATTATCTAGGTCTTCCTATTTTGGTAGATTTTTCTGAGTGCCAGAAGTTTGCGTTAGTTACACATTACTACAGACTGTCCTGTTTTTGACAGATTCTGTTTTTTGGCGTGTTGTTTGCTTATTTTGATGAATCTATGACTAGTAAAATAGTTTATAAACCATAGAGAAGTTGGAATACAGTAGGTTTAACACCAATATAAATAAATAATGAGGTCAATACAGTACCTTGAAGTGGTGTTTTGTTTTCTTTCGCTAACGGAGCTCACGAGATTTTCTGTTAAGTTTTGTGTTGTGAAGTTTTCAAGTTTTGGGTAAGGATTTGATGGATTATGGAACAAGGAGTGGCAAGAGCCCAAGCTTGGGGATGCCCAAGGCACCCCAAGGTAAATCTAAGGACACCAAAATGCCAAAGCTTGGGTATGCCCCGGAAGGCATCCCCTCTTTCGTCTTCGTCCATCGGTAACTTTACTTGGAGCTATATTTTTATCCACCACATGATAAGTGTTTTTCTTGGAGCATCTTGTATGATTTGAGTCTTTGCTTTTTAGTTTACCACAATCATCCTTGCTGTACACACCTTTTGAGAGAGACACACATGATTTGGAATTTATTAGAATACTCTATGTGCTTCACTTATATCTTTTGAGCTATATAGTTTTTGCTCTAGTGCTTAACTTATATCTTTTAGAGCACGGCGGTAATTAGATTTATGCCCCTAGTTGTGTCACACTCGTTTGTTTTACCCCTAATTCCCAAAAGTCACTGGTTCTGTCCAAGTCACTTTGATCCTCTCATGCTTTTGCCCTTTGACCGTTTGAACGTCAGTTTGAAAACTTCATAACTAATTCATACAAAATAAAAAAATGAATAAGATACCAAAATGTTCAGAAAAACATCACCTATATGTCTGTGTCATTTGCATTCATGAAAAAAGTGTTGGAAAGTGCACATCCGAGTTTTAGCTCTTTTGATACCACCATGAATAGTAAACTCTAAAAAAATTCAAAAAAAATATGGTGGCAAAGAACGACAAGTGTTCTAAGTGCTTGTCAAGTTTCATTAGGGAACGGCATTCGTGGAAATCGTGGCAAAAAAATAATCTATTTTTTTAGTGTTGATTATTTTTTTTGCCGCGGCACCCACGAATGTTATTCCCTGATGAAACTTGGCAGGCACTTAAAACATTTGTCATTCTTTGCCACCAAATTATTTTTGATTGTCCTCCTTATGAGTGGCGGTCGGGGACGAGCAATGGTCTTTTCCTACCAATCTATCCCCCTAGGAGCATGCGCGTAGTGCTTGGTTTTTGATGACTTGTAGATTTTTGCAATAAGTATGTGAGTTCTTTATGACTAATGTTGAGTCCATGGATTATACACACTCTCACCCTTCCATCATTGCTAGCCTCTTGATGCACTGCATTGCCCTTTCTCACCTTGAGAGTTGGTGCAAACTTAGCGGTGCATCAAACCCCCGTGTCTGATCGCTCTGTCACACATAAACCTCCTTATATCTTCCTCAAAACAGCCACCATACCTACCTATTATGGCATTTCCATAGCCATTCCGAGATATATTGCCATGCAACTTTACACCGTTCCGTTTATCATGACACGTTTGATCATTGTCATATTGCCTTGCATGATCATGTAGTTGACATCGTATTTGTGGCAAAGCCACCATGCATATTATTCATACATGTCACTCTTGATTCATTGCCCATCCCGGTACACCGCCGGGGCGTTCATATAGAGTCATACTTTGCTCTAGTATCGAGTTGTAATCATTGAGTTGTAAATAAATAGAAGTGTGATGATCATCATTCGTAGAGCATTGTCCCAAAAAAGAAAAAAAAGAGAAAGGCCAAATAAAAAAAGAAAGGCCCAAAATAAGAAAAGAAAATAAAGAAGGGACAATGCTACTATCTTTTTTTCCCACACTTATGCTTCAAAGTAGCACCATGATCTTTATGATAGAGAGTCTCTTGTTTTGTCACTTTCTGTAACACCCGGATAATCATGGTACAGTAATCTCACGTTGATGGTGCCACGTCACCTCTGTCACTGTAGATAATCTCGGGTTGAATCAAAACTGTTTCCAGGCTATATATATTTAGTCTATTTTGGCTTTTACTGTCTACTTTTCTCCGCTTATTCTTTTTTTCAGAATTTGGATTTAATAAACTCTTTTTACAAAGGAATTTAATTCAAATATATGAGGACAATAAAAGTTTTCTAAAATTAAAACTAAAATGTTCGGGGGTTGTCAAATATTACAAAGATAATTATGGTGGGGTGCACACATTTTTGTAAAGTGTTTGGATATTTTAAATAAACTAAAACAGAATAAGAAAAGAAAAATAAAACAAAAAGGAGAGAGGAAGGAAACCCCCTGGCCCAACTGGGCCAAGCCCACTGCCCACCGGCCAGCCCCAGCCCGCCCACCCCTCACTCCCTTATCCCCCCCTCCCCCGGTCGGCAAACCCTAGCCGCACCCATTCCCTCCCCCGATTCCCCCTCTGCCTCCCCCCTCGATCGGGATCGAGATCGGGGGCTCGATCCGACCGCGCCGCCCGTTCACCCCGTCGCCCGCCGTAGCCTCGTCGTCGTCCGCCGTCGACTGGAGCTCCTCCACCTCGCCGCCGCCCGTCATCGTCCCCTCCCCACCGTCGCGGACTCCCCCTCGTCGGATCGTCCCGTCCTTCTCCACGCGCCGGCTCGACGAGCCTCGTCAGCCACCCCTACTCGGCAGCGGCCGTGGCGCACCCCTCCCTTTCATCTCCCCTCTCTCGCCGCCCACGCCTTGGCCACAGCGCTCGGCCACGCCTTTGGCTCGCCTGACTCGCGCCCTAGCCGTGCTCACCGCGAGCCCTTGGCTGCTCTGACCACGCCTGTGTGCGCCTGCCGTGCAACCCCGTACCTGCTGCTGCCAACACGCCCTCGCGGATGCTCGCCCGCGGCGCCCGTCCGCTCATGCCATGGCCGCCCTCGACCCGTGTGCTCCCCTGCCTCCTACAGTCACCCGAGAGCTCCGGCCAACCTCGGCCTCCCCTGCAACTGCCACTACCACCGGGCGACGCGCGGCGCTGCCCGCGTCCGATCCCCTTTTGGCCGCACGTCGAATGGACGCGGAAGGCGCGATCCCAACCCTCCAGATCCTCAGGTCGCTGGGCTCGGCGTCGGCGCTTGCCCAACCGAGGCCACGGCCTCGCCCTCGATGGGCGCCCGCACCCAGCGCCCACGCCCGCCCGATAGCGCCCGAACCCGCTAGGCCCCTTGGGGCCAATGACATGGGGGTCCCACCCCAAAACGTTTAAAAAAAAGGAATTAAAAATAATAATAATTAAAATATTAATTAATTAATTAAAGAATTAATTAACTTAATTAATCATGATTAGACTAATTAATCATTTAATTAACCTGACTAATCTACTAATTAAATTAATTAATTTAGTTAGTTAGTTATCAGTCAATGACACGCGGGACCCACCATCAGGTTGACCAGTCAACCCTGTTGACTGCTGACATCAGCATGACATCATGCTGATGTCATTAATCTATTTTTTGAATTAATTTAAATTATTAATTAAATTCCGTGAATTAATAAAATCTTTAGAAAATCATATCTTTTAATCCGTAACTTCGGATTAAAATATTTTCAACATGAAAGTTGCTCGAATCGGCGAGACGAACCCGGATCGCAGCCCGCTCGTCCACCACACACTCCTAACATATCAAACACGCAACTTTCCCCTTCGGTTCATTTGTCCGAAAACACGGAACCGGGATACTTTCCTTGATGTTTCCCCCTTCACCGATATCACCTCCTACAAAGATTAGGTCACCTCTAGCACCGCGTATTGCCATGTTACGCTTTGTGATACTTTGATTGCTCTGTTATTTATTGTGTTCCCCCTCACATTACTTCTTTCCTAGAACCCGAGAATGCCGGCGACCCCCGATTCGACTACGGTGTTGACGATCCCTCCTTGCGAGCAACCAGGCAAGCACCCCTTGATCACCAGATATCGCCTATTCTACTCTATACTTGCTTGCATTAGAGTAGTGTAGCATATTATTGCTTTCGATTAATCCTATCTTTTTGCATAGCTTTGTCCTTGTTACTCTCAAGTTGTTACCTTTACCGCAATCCTATATGCTTAGTATAGGATGCTAGTATATTCATCTGTGGCCCTACATTCTTGTCCGTCTGCGTGCTATACTATCGGGCCGTGATCACTCGGGAGGTGATCACGGTATATACTATATACTTTATACATGATACATGTGGAGACTAAAGTCGGGTCGGCCGGTGGAGCACCATGAGTGGATCTTTGAGGCGGAGCGACAGGCAGGTTGAGACCGCCTAGGAGAGAGGTGGGCTGGCCTGTTCTCGGGCGTTCATGGATACTTAACACGCTTAACGAGATCTTGGTATTTGATCCGAGGTGGCTCTGAGCCTATACGCACTAACCATCTACGCGGGAGTAGTTATGGGTATCCGGCGTCGTGGTATCGGGCACTTCGTGGCCTTGATCGAAGCGCGCGCGCCGGATTGGACTGAACGCCACTAGGCTAGGTCTGCTTCGGCACAGTCATAGCGTGCGCAGTGTGTGCTCGAGGCGATGGGCCCGGACCCTGGCGCTTAGGTTTAGACCGGCGTCTTGGCCTCTCTGTTGAGCCTAGGTGGGGCTGCGGCGTGTTGATCTTCCGCGGCGGGCATGACCGAGAAAGTGTGTCCGCCAAATGGGATCAAGCGTCTTTGGGTAAGTTGGTGCACCCTGCAGGAAGTTAATCTATTGAATAGCCGTGATCTTGATAATGTGGACGACTTGGAGTTGTACCTTGACCTTATGACAACTAGAACCGGATACTTAATAAAACACACCCTTCCAAGTGCGGATACAACCGGTGGTCGCTCTCTCTCGGGATACGAGGAGGGATCGCGGGTAGGATTATTGCTATGTGATGTTACTTGGAGGACTTCAACCTACCCTCTTCTACTGTTGCAAGACAGTGACCGAGCGTAGTCTTCGATAAGACTAGCTATCCCCTCTTATTACGGCATTCTGCAGATTCAGGTCCTTGATATGGCCCTTTACACATATATCCATGCATATATAGTGTAGCTCCTTGCTTGCAGTACTTTGGATGAGTACTCACGGTTGCCTTGTTCCCCTTTTCCCCTATCTCTACTCGATTGCTGCAACTGCACGATGGAGCCCAGAGCGACGCCACCGTCGATGGCGACTACTACTCGGAGGTGCCTACTACTACGTGCAGCCCGCGGCGATTTACCAGGGAGTAGCTAGGAGGATCCCAGCGGGAGGCCTGCTCCTCTTCGATCTGATCCCGTTTGTGCTAGCCTTCTTAAGGCAAACTTGTTTAACTTATGTCCGTACTCAGATATTGTTGCTTCCGCTGACTTCGCCTATGATCGAGCACTTGTATTCGAGCCCTCGAGGCCCCCGGATTGTATTATGATGCTTGTATGACTATTTTTAATTGTAGAGTTGTGTTGTGATATCTTCCGTGAGTCCACGATCTTGATCGTACACATTTGCGTGCATGAGTAGTGTACGATTGAATCGAGGCGTCCACAAGTTGGTATCGAGCCGATTGCTGTAGGAATCCCCTTCCACACTCCTTGGCGAAGTCGAGTCTAGACATTGCAAAACTTTTACTAACTTGGCTGTGTGCCTTACGGGCCCACGCCGCCACCGGTGGTACTAGGATCTTTACTCCTCGACCTTTACTCGGGACTCTGAACTCTCTTCTACTCGGGTTAAACGATTTTACTAACTAACACTAGGATCCCGTGACCACATTCACCACAAAGTTGGATAAAGCCATAGTTGCTTCTTGGAATTGTATTTTGATCAATTTCCACACTGTCATTTGACTCCTTTGAAACGTCTTTGTTTTCAGATGGAACCCACGAGGCAGGTCGTGCGCCACACGACGCCATTGGTGCCTCGGGATCACTGCGGTGCTAGCAGAGATGATGACCTATCCGGGTTATCGCTGGCACCCCGAGTACACCGTCTATGAGGAGTACCAGACTATAACCGGGAGCGATGCCGCGCCATCGTCCACCTCTACTCTCGGAGTATGACTCCACTCTTGTCTTTACACCGCACATGGTGTTGGGGTGACTATCGATATGGCAGTCCACGATGCTGCTTATGCTGCTCGACACGTCTTCGTGCGAGTATCGAGAGTTGGACACCTCCCCTTCGGCACATTGCTATCGCGTCGATGTTGGTGAGGAGGTTACTACTGCTGCCTACTCCATCGTCACCAGAGAGCCCTTCTACCATCGAACTTTGTTACGCATCTCGATGGGCTGGATCGAGCTAACCGAGCTCTTCGCCACGAGTTGTACATCACCCGTCGGCACCTTTACCGTGCTCGACGCTATCGCACCCTCTGTCCGATCCGGAGAGAGCTGCGCGCTCTGCGATCTACCCAGCCAGACCGTGATGCCCCGGGGTGTCGGTTGGCGGGCGTGGAGGCTACTCTCCGACTTGGCCCTCTTACGCCACTTGGACGTCGGATTTAGCACCGTAGTATCCGCGGCCCCAGTCACCGACGTGGAGGACTATCCACCGCCGCACTACCACTTTTCGAAGCTACTGACTACCTCCGCATGCAGCGTGGGGCTGATGTAGGCTTGCTAGTTAGTGTTTGATGTATTCGCCATGAGCTGCGTGCCTCCTATGATGTCTTAGTCTATGTAATCGAACTCGTGTGCGAACTCTATACATGATCCCTTTTGTAAGATATGCCACTACTATGTAGTTCCTATCGTCTTGCTTTCATTATGCATGTTTCATCATGAATGATTCTGCCCTTTGCTTAATTTCTCAAATGCTGAACTACCCTGTTATATAATAGCAGGATGGTTAGGCCAGCTGGTCGTGGTCGTGGTGGCAACTTCCCACCACCGCTGAGTACATGGCTGGTATGATCCAACAGCTTGAGCTGAATCGCCAGATTCATGGAAAACATGATGGCTCGTTTCCTCGCCTAATACGAACCAGCACCCAAACGCAACAACTCTGCAGGATTTCATACGCTGAACCCAGCGTGTACCGCAGCTCAACCCAGCCATTGGATCTTGATGATCGCTCCGTGACATCACCTATGAGATGGAATCTGCTGATGTAGCCCCGCCACTATGTCACTTTTGCTTCCTTCTTCTGAAGGGACCCGCAGCTCAATGGTGGGACAGCCACAGGCGTACTCTGCCAGTTGGAACACTCATCTCCTGGCCAGACTTCCAAGCTGCCTTCCGTGCCCGCTTCATATACTAGTGGGAATTTTTCATTATAGAACTTGGCTTGTATATTCCAAAAAATGGGCTTCCTCAAATGCCCTAGGTCTTCGTGAGCAAGCAAGTTGGATGCACACCCACTTAGTTTCTTTTGTTGAGCTTTCATGCATTTATAGCTCTAGTGCATCCGTTGCATGGCAATCCCTACTCCTTGCATTGACATCAATCGATGGGCATCTCCCTAGCTCGTTGATTAGTCGCGTCAATGTGAGACTTTCTCCTTTTTTGCCTTCTCCACGTAACCCCCATCATCATATTCTATTCCACCCATAGTACTATATCCATGGCTCACGCTCATATATTGCGTGAAAGTTGAATTTTTTTTAGATTACTAAAGTATGAAACAATTGCTTGGCTTGTCATCGGGGTTGTGCATGATGAGAGCATTCTCGTGTGACGAAAATGGAGCATGACCAAACTATATGATTTTGTAGGGATGAACTTTCTTTGGCCATGTTATTTTGAGAAGACATAATTGCTTAGTTAGTATGCTTGAAGTATTATTACTTTTATGTCAATATTAAACTTTTATCTTGAATCTGTCGGATCTGAATATTCATACCACAAATAAGATAATTACATTGAAACTTATGCTAAGTAGCATTCCACATCAAAAATTCTGTTTTTATCATTTACCTACTCGAGGACGAGCAGGAATTAAGCTTGGGGATGCTTGATACGTCTCCAGCGTATCTATAATTTTTTATTGTTCCATGCTATATTATATTCTGTTTCGGATGGTTAATGGGCTTTATTATACACTTCTATATTATTTTTGGGACTAAACTATTAACCGAAGGCCTAGCCCAAATTGCTGTTTTTTTGCCTATTTCAGTGTTTCGAAGGAAAAGGATATCAAACGGAGTCCAAACGGAATGAAACCTTCGGGAACGTCATTTTGGGAACAAATGTGATCCAGAGGACTTGGAGTGGATGTCAAGCAACCGACGAGGAAGCCACGAGGTCGGGGGGCGCGCCCTCCACCCTCGTGGGCCCCTCGTGGCTCCACCGACCTACTTCTTCCTCCTATATATACCTACGTACCCCCAAACCATCAGGGAGCACCACAAAAACCTAATTCCACCGCCGCAACTCTCTGTACCCGTGAGATCCCATCTTGGGGCCTTTTCCGGCGCCCTTCCGGAGGGGGCATTGATCATGGAGGGTTTCTACATCAACACCATAGCCTCTCCGATGATGTGTGAGTAGTTTACCTCAGACCTTCGGGTCCATAGTTATTAGCTAGATGGCTTCTTCTCTCTCTTTGGATCTCAATACAAAGTTCTCCTCAATTATCTTGGAGATCTATTTGATGTAACTCTTCTTTTACGGTGTGTTTGTCGAGATCCGATGCATTGTGGGTTTATGATCTAGATTATCTATGGACAATATTTGAATCTTCTCCGGATTCTTTTATGTATGATTGGTTATCTTTGCAAGTCTCTTCGAATTATCAGTTTGGTTTGGCCTACTAGATTGATCTTTCTTGTAATGGGAGAAGTGCTTAGCTTTGGGTTCTGTCGGATGTGGGGTTCCGGCAAACCCTTAAGGTTCGAACACCGGGGTGCGCGTGAAGTCTTTCCCTCCTATCGATCTACGCCCTAGCTCGCTAAGATCTCACTTGACGAACTCGATTTAACTCGCAACACGTAAAGACACGAGGTTTATATCGGTTCGGGCCACCGTTGTGGTGTAATACCCTACTCCAGTGTGGTGGTGGTGGATTGCCTCTTGGGCTGATGGTGAACAGTACAAGGGAAGAACAGCCTCCTGAGGTTGAGGTGTTCTTGTGCGTATGAGCTTGTGCGCGTGAGGATTCGATGCCTCTACTGTGGTGGCTAGCTCTACTTATATAGGCCCTGGTCCTCTTCCCAAATATTGAGTGGGAAGGGAGCCAACAACACGGGCAAATTTGAAGGTGGACAGCTAGTACAAAATATCCTGAAAAAAGTGGTCTTCGCCTGCGAAAAGCTCTGGTGGTGACGCCGTCCCGGGCTCCATGATGACCTCCATCTCGCTGTCCTCCAGGTCTTGGTCTCGTTGCACCAATATAGCAACCTTTGCCTGATGCCTCGGTACTCTTCACCTGCGCTGGCCACCTTAGCACGAAAGAGGAAATAAGGACGCTGCGCGTGCTGGCGCCCGCCTGGTGCCGTTCGTCATGGCTCACATCACGAGAGCCTCGTGAGGTTTGCCCCGCCTTGATATCTCCGCTCCTCGTGAGCCTGCCTGGCTAGGCCACTCCAGAGGAGGTCTTGCGTCGTCTGTCTCGCGAGGCTTGGACCCTCGCGAGGTTCTTGGATGCCTTGTTGACGAAGATGGGCCGTACGGCCTGCTGGCTTTGCCACGCCGTGGGCCGCAGGCAGGCAAGTCTGGGGAACCCCGTTCCCAGAACGCCGACAGGTTCAATCTTGCGGTGCTCGATCCCAATGACAGTAGGTGAAACGACACGTATTGTATTGTTGCCATCGAGGATAAAAAGATGGGGTTTATATCATATTGCATGAGTTTATCCCTCTACATCATGTCTTCTTGCTTAAAGCGTTACTCCGTTCTTATGAACTTAATACTCTAGATGCATGCTGGATAGCGGTTGATGTGTGGAGTAATAGTAGTAGATGCAGGCAGGAGTCGGTCTACTTGTCACGGATGTGATGCCTATATACATGATCATACCTAGATATTCTCATTACTATGCTCAATTCTATCAATTGCTCAACAGTAATTAGTTTACCCACCGTAGTACTTATGCTCTTGAGAGAAGCCACTAGTGAAACCTATGGCCCCCGGGTCTATTTTCCATTATAATAATTTCCCTTCAACAAGCTATTTCTTTCGCCATTTATTTTGCTTCCTTTACTTTTAGTATTTATCATAAAAATACCAAAAATATTATCTTATCATCTCTATCAGATCTCACTCTCGTAAGTGACCGTGAAGGGATTGACAACCACTTTATCGCGTTGGTTGCGAGGTTCTTATTTTTTTGTGTAGGTGTGTGGGACTTGAGCGTGGCCTCCTACTGGATTGATACCTTGGTTCTGAAAAACTGAGGGAAATACTTACGTTACTTTACTGCATCACCCTTTCCTCTTCAAGGGAAAACCAACGCAGTGCTCAAGAGGTAGCAATCTACCTCGAGATCGTAATGGCTAAACCCTAGATGTCTAGCATGTATGATTCTGATTATGATTTCCCCTACGGACTAAATCCTCCGGTTTACATAGACACCAGAGGGACCTAGGGTTGTACATAGTTGGTTTACAGAGGAAGCCTTGGTATCTGAACGCTAAGCTTGCCTTCCACGCAAAGGAGAGTCCCATACAAACAGGCGAAGAAGTCTTCTATCTTGTATCTTCATGGCCCATTAGTTTGGCCCACGTCACATGGCCCGGACACCCGAGGACCCCTTAATCCAGGACTCCCTCAGTAGCCCCTGAACCAGGCTTCAATGACGATGTGTCCGACGCGCAGATTGTCTTCGACATTGCATGGCGGGTTCCTCCTCCGAATACTTCAAAGTAGCCCTCGAACACAGGAAACGTGTCCAGCTCCGCAAAACAGGCACCACACATAGCCACAAAGAGTACAATATTTCACAAGTCCCGTCTACTGACAACTTTTGCAGCGAGACGTTACGTCCCTGCCCGGTCATTATTTCGAACCATTTTTTAGCTTCCCGCTCCATGTTTCGAGACACGGTTTTCATTTGCACGTCCTGTCGAACCAGAGATTGTGTCCCATTATCGCGGGATTCTCATCAATACGGGTGTTGGTAATCCAACCGCGCCGTCTACATGACCCTTGGGTAATAGGCGAGTTTTAAGGCGAGTGGCGAGGCGCTTGATATTCGCTGCCTTTATAAGAGGATAAGGATCCATTCTTTCACCCACACCTTCTTCCTCTCGGCCCATCCGCTCTCGAGCTCCAGCGCCCAAGCTTCCATCCTTTCCACCCCCAAAAAGCAATTCGACCATGTCCGGATCCGGAGCGCAGGGCAAGTGGATGGCCTCCTCCGTCACGGAGGAGGGGTACTTGGCCCAGGAAATCGCCCACCGGCTTTCGGCCAAGGGGCAAATCGTCCCCACCCCGGAGCCCAACGAGAGGGTGGTATTCATCCCCCACTTCATCCGCGGGTTAGGATTTCCTCTCCACCCCTTCGTCCGCGGACTCATGTTCTACCACAGGCTAGATTTCCCCGATCTAGCCCCAAATTCTTTCCTGAACATCTCGACATTCATTGTCGTGTGCGAGGCCTTCCTCCGCATCCCACCCCACTTCGGATTATGGCTAAATATCTTCAATGTGAAGCCGAAAGTGGTGGATGGCCAACATGCAGAGTGCAGAGGCGCCATGGTGAGCAAACTGTCCAACATCACAAGGCCCTCAGGCACCTTTGTGGAGATTGTCAAAGGGTGGCAACAACGGTGGTTCTATGTCACAGAGCCCCGTGACACCACCTGGGTCGCGGCTCCCGAATTCAAGTCCGGGCCCCCAATGCGGCTTACCTCCTCGTTGAAAAAGGGCCTAGACTGGGTGTCGACGGATGAGGTGTCAGCGCTGCAAACGCGCATCAAGAGCATGGTGGACAAGAACATCAAGCTCGCCAATGTGATCCAAGTGATGCTATTTCGCCGGATCCTTCCTTGCTAAAGCCGGACTTGCCATTCGTGGGAGTTCGATCCGGCCAAGCACCAGACCTTGCAACAGTTCTTCGGCTCTACGCACGAAGGTATCTGGAAGGTGCTTTTCAAGGCCAACCAGTCGTGGCCAAAGACGACCGGGGACCGTGGATATAACCTGGCTTATCCAGCCAGTTCGGTAAGTTCTTCATACTTCAAGGTGTATCCTTACCTGTGCATTCAAGAAAAATGTCTAAGCTTCTCTATCTGACTTTTCAGGGCTGGATAAAGAAGGCAGAGCGGATCCAGTGTTCGGCTCCGCTGCCCGAAAACCTAGCGATCCCACTTCAGACGAAGATGCTGATTCCGGCACCCTACCAGGCGCCGGAGAAGAAGGCCAAGAAGAAGGGCCGGGAGGCGAGAAGCGGCCTCCGCCGTAAAGGCACTTCAGACGCAATGTCCGAAGACACCGAAACCCACTCCTCCCCCGCCGAGAACAGTGAGGAGGAGGAGGAAAGCAATTCTCCCCCCGAGGGGGAAGGAAGAAAAGGGCGGCCTCCACGGATTTGGAGGCAGAGGCGGAGGCGTCCAAGAAAGGGAAGGTCTCCCTTGCGGACAATTCCGAACCGGACACCGACATCAGCTCTGAGTGGCGTCCCAGGGAGAAGCCCCTGGCGGAATCATAAGTACTCAAAGGCACTTATGCACATATATTTATCCAGCCCCTTTACTTCGTGGATTTAACATGTTGAATCACGCGCTGCAGTCTGGCTCACACTCACCTCCAGCGATCCTCATCTTCGGGAAATTCACTAGATCCAAAGGGATGGACAGCGAGTCACCTCCGCCAGCCTCCTCCCCCAAGATTACGGATGACACCGAAGTGTTGTCTCGAAGGACCCTCCCAGGACCAGGGAGTGGTTCAGGAGGCCATCGAGGTGGTTCCAGAGGGTGATACCTTGGCCTCTGGATACATGGGGGAGCAAACCCCCCAGGAAGCTGGCGATGGGGGCCATTCCCAATTCGGACCCCACCCGAATACTATTCTGGAGGCCCATACGGCTCCGGAATCAGGTAAGCAGCCTCCTTCGAAATAAGGAGGTGCACCTGTTCTGCCGGTGACCTCTGTCCATCTACAGGCACCGGATACTCTACGGAAGCACTTCAAAGTGCTTCCATTGTAGAAGAGCATCGTATCCTTATGGGTACGGTGGTTGAGAGGGTTCAGTCTGCTAAGAGCGGACTGATAGAAGTCTTTGCCAGCCTTCTAACAGGCTTTAAGGTATGTGACATAATAATGCAAAAAGAATGTCGTAGTACAGACAGTAGCCCCTGAGACTATGTCCGGTGTTCGAAAAGAAAGGCCGGACAGAGGATCAAATTATTTTCGCAGGAGACTAACCATATATATCTATATGTACAAGCAGGTGTCAATGCTGGTTGCGACCTCCCATTCTGCCGAAGTCTCCGAACTGAAGCAGAGGCTAGAGCAGGCCGATCAAGAGCTCGCCCGTGTCAAAAATGCCTGTTCGGATCTAAAATGATATGAATTGTTTGTGTTGATCATGTTATTATGATGTTTTATAGGGGCTACTGCCGAGGTGGAGTCCCTCAAGAACGCGCTGGCCGAGGCCCAGAAGAAAGCGGAGAAGGAACAAGCCGCCCGCAAAAAACACGAGACAAGGGTCGGGGAGGTTAAGCAGGAACCCAAGGACGCCATAGAGAAATGCGAGTCCTTGGAGCGCAAGATTGCGGACCAAGAGTCCGAACATACTAAGGCCCGCGAAAGCGCACAAGAGGCCCGGTTTGAAGCCCAGGGTGCCCTCCGGGAAATCCAGGAGGCCAAGAAGATTGCGGCGGGTAAGGCCTTCATTATGCAGAGCAAATTTGTGAAGAAAAGGTACCTCTTACTGACTCGGATTGGGAGTTCTCCAGGAGCGTTTGTGGATCTGCCTCACAGAGTTCCTGATGCTGCAGAGTTCTTCCGAGCCGAAGAGGGGAGCTCAACAGAGAAGTTGTTCTGGTCGCAATACCTTGCGTCAGAGCATCCGGTGCCCCTCGGCGATCAGCTGAAGCAGCTGACTGAGCGGCATAGGGTGGCCGGATTGGCCATGAAGGATTTGATAATCCCTCTATGGCCTGCCGAAGCCATACCTAGCAGCCAGTTCGGGCTCGTGAAGCGGCTGGTCGATGCCTGCCCGCGGCTTGATGCCATAAAGCGGTATGTCTGCATCGAAGGTGCGCGGATGGCCTTCGCCCGTGTCAAGGTGCAGTGGGCGAAGATGAATGCTGTCAAGATCGCGACCAAGGGAATGCCTGCGGGAAAAGAGCACCGCACGCCCGAGCGGTATTTTGATGATGTCCTGGAAGGATCCCGCATTGTGGAGGGCCAGTGTGCGAAGGACATTATTTTTGAATGAATGTATTCATGTTATCCGGTCATGTATTATGGAACAAAGCCTATATGTAATATATTGCTTGTTGCTGTGTGAAAATATCCCCTCCTGTGCGGTCGTTTATTTAATATGAGAGTTGGCTAGTCGTCGGTTTCAGCCCCACGTAGGTAGTACGGGGGTGTTCGGGTTGGAACCTAAACACACTTGACCCAAGAGTTTGGTCCTTGAAGGAGGTGTTTAGCGCAGCGAACCAGGCAATCAGACTATGTGGCTTTATCACCCTCACTTAGCCACAGGAGTTTGACAATAGAATTGTAGGCGCAACCCCGAGTTAATATTTGTTCATCCGGACTAGGGTGTTGTAGACACCTGATCAGGTGAAGGCCGATCTGTCGCATGATGCGGAAAAAATAGCAAGAGATTTATGTTTAGCCTCCGCATAGCTGACCAGCTCTCGCCGCATCATGACAGTCAGTTTTCGGCTTTCTCTACTGAGGTGTTTATCCGGATAAACCAGAAACACAATCGCAGTAGTTCTCCCTTTACTACCCTAGCCGGTAAGACGGAACGTAAGGTAGCAAGCACAGGAGCCAGGCAACCCAACTATTGACCAAAGACATGATTCGAAGCCGATGCATATAATGCAATATTTGGGGCGCCGAACTATATTGTCGGACTTGTTGCCGATGTATGGAGCGCAATGGAGCCTATCCGGGATATACCCCGCGGTATGACCCGGCCGGGATTGGCGTTTTCATTGGTAACCCGCCGGAGTGGCGACTCACGAGCCTGGCGACTCACGGATGGCCCTAACGGCGGATCAGATAGAAGACTAGGCCCAAGGCCCAGAAGGCCGACTCATGTTATGGTGGGCCGGCTTAAGAAGAAGACATAAGGAATATTCTCCTACAAAGGAAGCAAGACTAGGACTCCACTTGTAATAGAGTAATCCTAATCCTACTAGGACTAGTCATGTAACCCGCCCCTTCAATTTATATAAGGAGGGGCAGGGTTCCCCAAAAGAGGGACAAGCAACAAGAAACAATATATAGGGCTAGACGCAGAGGGAGAGCCGGCTTATGCGGCGACCTTCTCATGAGCATAATGAGACCGAGCCACAAACAACATGTAGGGTTATTACCGGATGATGTTTCCCGGGGCCCGAAGCTGTTTATATCCTTGTCTTGTGTGTTGATCCGCCCTGCGTCTCTCGATTTCGACCAACCCCGTCAAGCTACCACATAGATGCATTGGCTTCGCGACTAAGTCCTGACACTAAGGACATCTGCCATGACAATTCCACGACAGTTGGCGCTCACCGTGGGGCCTGCGCACGGTGGTGTTGAGTTCTTGGAGGGACCCCTAGGGTTCGAGAAGTTCGTAATTAACTAGCTCAACAAGAGCTGGCGTGGAAAAATTCACATCAACTATAAGTTCATCAGTCAAGTTTGACAAAGTGTTTTGCGGCGGCAGATATGAGATTGAGATTATTTTAGGGTTATATGTTGTGCGGCCGCCTCACGCGCCGTGGTGATCCGCCGAGTCCGAGATCGAGACAACTTCTTCATGGTGTCAGCCTTGGGCGAGATGTGTATGCCGTGCCGTATGTACGGCGCCTGAGAGAAATCAACCGTGGCCACACCCTCTTTTCTAAAATGAAGGCCGAGTCAAATCCAATGAAATCTCAAGTAGTACTTTGACCCGGAAACGGAGCAGTCGCAACTTAGTCTCTGAGTTCGCCCTGAGGTGCCTGCATCAGCCACCGCTGTTAAGATTCCGCCGGCCATCCCTGCAAGCAAAAATATGTATCTGTGATTAGCCCAATTGCAGATTGATTCTGCTAAAAAATGAATCATTGTACGCTGCTGCTGCAGCTGATCGTCATCAGGACAAAACAGGAGATTCCTGCTGCAACCGCTCAGTATGATCCGCCGAGTTGCGGCCGGAGTCGTACGCCTGGCAAGTAAATTCAACAGGGCCTCCAAAAAAGTGTACGTATTGGTTCCATGTACTGCCCCAATGGCACAAGGACCAAGATTTTTACTCTTACCACACACAAGGAAAACAGTAGGAGGCTCATTCAAAAACTATGGAAGAACGAGGCAACGGACTCGGTCTCGCCTCTGTCTGTGTCCCTGAGCCTCCAGGTGCGCCTTTAAACTGCCGCACGGTGGCGGCCCCGCCTGAGCAGCGTCTCTCCAACCCGCCGCTGATCCAGCCACACCTCGCCGCCATCTACCTACTCAAGTCGCCCCGCGACTCAGCTGCGTCAACTGTACTGAGCCGCCCTGACGGTCCCGGCATGTCTCAAACTGTCCTCACCGCGAGCCGCCTTCCCCGGCTTGCAAGTCATCTGTGACCGCTCCTTGCTTTGTCGAGCCGCCGATCTCTATTTTCGCCTCGCCAGTGCGAAATTGCTGCCGTGACCTCACCTTGGCCGGCCTTCGACGACCTGCTGACTCGCGTGTATCTATTCCAAAATCACTGATGGAGAGCTGCCCGTCTCTATTGTTGCGCAGGCATCGCCATGGATCTTTGAGAGCCGCCTCGCTTCTGCTACAATTTTAAACCGCCAGACCGCTTTGAAATGGCCACCGTCGATCGAGCCATCACTTCGCCAAGTCGCCAAGACCAAGATTTCTGATGCAGCCGTCGACGCCGAGCCGTCGATGTTCGGCTATCTTGAGCCGCCGAGGACCGCGCCAAAGCCGCTGCCATGGCTCACCAGTTTCTAAAACATCAGGTGATATCTTTCTTTTGTATTTCATCAACGTGTTAATCCGTGTGTGAACAACTACTCGGGCATGTAATATTGTTTCGCAGGACAATTATTCATTATAAATGAGGCATTATACGAAGCATGCGCCGGCAATGTTCTGCACCGGTCTTTCGTCCGTGCCACGCTACCATAAGAGCGGACATACATAATTCGCCGTCCCTGTGGCCCGGTCTACATCAAATTTACCTGTCTGCGAGGCTTACCACACCTGCGATTGACTTGATTGTCCGTGCGGCTTACCGCGCCTGCGATTAACTCGCCCATCCAAACGGCTTACTGTGCCATATGCGTTGGCAGTATTTGATGGTATGGTCACATGTATGGCTATTATCGGGGAAGGGTAGCTGCTGGAGATGTTCAGATGAGCTGCTATCAACATCCGAAAAATACCAGGTGTTGTTTGCCTTATTTATTTTTAAGCACCTATTAATTCATCCGAGCAAAACTACTTTGCCCTGCTGTGTTTTATATGCAGGAGAATTATTCATTACAAAGTGGCATTATACTGCGGATATGGAGGCGTGCCAACATCATTTGGCACAGGTGGTCGTCCTTACTCAACGGACTCCCGCACCGGCTTACAACGCCGTGCCTGACTCGCCCGTCCGCGCCGCCTTACAACGCCACGGACGACTCGCCTGTCCGCCCTTGCGGCCGGTTCACGTGTCCGCACCAGCTTACAACACGGAGGAAAACTTGCTCGTCCGCGACGGTTTAGAATGCCTCGACCGACTCATCTGTCTACATCCGTAGCCGACTCGCTCGTGATTGGTTTTAACTTCAGCATACTGATCATCAACTCCGCGGCGGATAATTTCTGGCTTAACATATCAGGTGAAATCCATCCAATATATTTTTATATTATATATTGCTTTCTTTAAAAGAGCAATTATTCTGGCTTGCAAGTTTTCCAATGCAGGACAAATTGACCACTGCAAAAAGGGATTATTATATCACTAAATTATTGGATAACTCATGCCGGTTTATATCACGGTTAAATATGAAGAATCTCAAGCCAACTCCTCGAGTCGTCTTGAGACTCGGGGGCTACAATGACATGACTCGGGAACTCGGGGTCCTTGGATGGAAGGATAACCCGGTTCCGGAGGCCACCGCCATATTGATGAAAATTTAAAGGCCGTCAGAAAATTGCCGGTTCAAATTAAAGATTCTGGTTTAAAATCCGGCTCAAGAGACATCTTTGTCCCGCAAAGCTTTTGAAGCTCTCAAATTCGGTTCAACATCCGGCTCAAGGTAAATTTGTCTCTTATAAAGCTTTGAAGCTCTCAAATCCGGTTTAAAGTTCCGGTTCAAAAAGAATTAATCTCTCGCAAGTTCGAGTTCTCAAACAAATTAAGGCTTGCCAAAAGAGAACTTGCTGCCATGATGCGCGGTTCAAACATGGGTATCCTGCCTTACGGCTTATCTTATTATGGTCACTTGGGGGCTTCCTGTTCAAACATAGGTCGTATTCGAACCAAAGAGAACATAGCTACCGGTACCCTTTTGATCGGCACACTGCCAAACTCACTAGGGGGCTTCTTGATCGTATTCGAATCATAGCTCAACCCCTTTTGGGTCTGACGTGGATCGTATTCGAATCAGCGTTGTTGAACAACTCTCAAGGTCATTTGGGGGCTTCCTGTTCAAACATAGGTCATATTTGAACCAAAGAGAACATAGTTGTCGGTATCCTCTTGATCGGCAACGCCAAAGCCACTGGGGGCTACATGATCTTATTCGAATCCTAGCTTAACCCCTTTGGAACGGTTTACTGATCGTATTCGAATCAGAAGCCTTGATTTTCTTTTTGTCTGGATTAAGTTTTTTAAACACAATATTTTGGGTTTTAAGACTTTTTGCTCATATCTGAAGCATATATATGTGGTTTCTATTAACCCGCCCTGGCTTTCGACGAGCAAGTCGCCAGCATATGACAATATTAATACTTGGAAGGTTTGACTTCTAAGTTTTGGGTTATCACCCTTCTTCGCATGTATATCATAAGCCAAGATGCGATTCAATATCACAGGTATGATATTGTTTATACATGATTATGTTTAAACCGGCCCTGGCTATGGACTTTAAGCCACCGGTATATTTTGAATTACACCATTGGAATCATGCGCGTATCAAAGATTGGGTTATCACCCTTCATGCAGGTCACATAGACCGACGATTACAAATTCAATATCGAGGATAAGACTACATTTGGGTGCTTACCATACGGCTTTTGACATTAATTAGCAGTATGTATGTTGTTTAAACTTTGTGCAGGATTTGCAGAACTATGACTTATATAAATGTTTAACTCAAAGCTCATCATTAAAATTGATGCTTCAGAATGATCATCTGTGCTGGATTTACTCAGAGGCTATAAATAGCCCGTTTATAAAAATTCCGGCTTATAATGGAGGTGTATTAAATCGCCATCGGTCAAGAGCCGCCGGGTAGTTAAACTCCGGATTTACTTGTCAACACATAAGGTATTCAAAGTCGTTTTAGCGCAATGGCTATTATTTTATCAATGGATATGATTTATTCTACAATGGAAGGAATATTCCCAAGTCGCTGCAGGCTTACGACCCGGCACTTGGGGGCTACATTATTTAAATTGAGATTACATCAAATATGCAAGTCCCATGTCACTGCCAGCATGCACCATGGCACTTGGGGGCTAATGTAAAGTCACTTTTTGTTCAACTTACTAAAGACCCGACTCATCACATTGTAATGAGCCGACCCTTGGGGGCTACCAATTGCTCCTGTCAAAAATTTAAGGTACACAAGCATTAATCCATTATATTGAACGGTCCACTATTCAGTTGGTAGAGTACAAAGCTCTTAACCTTGTGGACGTGGGTTCAAGCCCCATGGTGGAGATTATGTTATATGATGCTATTATCAATAAATTATATACAAAGTCCCAGCTCAGTATTATCTTACTAAGCCGGCCCTTGGGGGCTACACGTTGCTGTTCAAGTTTACATGGTTATATCTACAAAGTCCCTGCTCATTATTGCATAATGACAAGCATAAGGCAATTACAAGTCCCAGGTTGCTGCAAGCATGACAACCCGGCACTTGGGGGCTACAGGTGATATGCATATAAGGGAGAAAAAATCTTCAAATTCTCAGTTTGGAGTAGACCAGATTAACCCGGTGTCTGCAACAATCATGACCCGGCATCATTTATTTATAACCCGGCAATTTTGGCAATCATAAATTGGCAAGATCTACATCTTTAAGCTGGCTGAATATCAGTTGAATATTTCAAGACCAATACTTTTGTCAAGTGAGAGCATTGAAGGCCGACTCAAATGGAATATTTCTTATAATATTTCTCTACAAGAGCCAATTGGTTATGGAGCTGGCTTATTGACCCAGATTTTTTAGAAGAAATGCCTGGATTTTTTGCATTGGCAAGGTTTGGACATATCTGTTAAAAGAGATTTGCTATAAGATCTTGAGTATGCATCCAGGAGGAAATGACAAGGACTTAAAGATGATTAGGTGCCGCTTCAGGAAAATATTTAACCCGGAGCACAACCTATCAAGTTTGTTCTTGTGTTTATTTTATAGGATCAGTTTAACATGGATAAATCCAAATTAAACTGGGGGCTAATGTCGGGGATATACCCCGCGGTATGACCCGGCCGGAAGTATGACCCGGCCGGGATTGGCATTTTCATTGGTAACCCGCCGGAGTGGCGACTCACGAGCCTGGCGACTCACGGATGGCCCTAACGGCGGGTTAGATAGAAGACTAGGCCCAAGGCCCAGAAGGCCGGCTCATGTTATGGTGGGCCAGCTTAAGAAGAAGACATAAGGAATATTCTCCTACAAAGGAAGCAAGACTAGGACTCCACTTGTAATAGAGTAATCCTAATCCTACTAGGACTAGTCATGTAACCCGCCCCTTCAAATTATATAAGGAGGGGCAGGGCTCCCCAAAAGGGGAACAAGCAACAAGAAACAATATCTAGGGCTAGACACAAAGGGGGAGCCGGCTTATGTGGCGACTTTCTCATGAGCATAATGAGACCTAGCCACAAACAGCATGTAGGGTTATTATCGGATGATGTTTCCCGGGGCCCGAAGCTGTCTAGATCCTTGCCTTGTGTGTTGATCCGCCCTGCGTCTCTCGATTCCGACCAACCCCTTAAAGCTACCACATAGATGTGTTGGCCTCGCGACTAAGTCCTGACACTAAGGACATCTGCCGTGACAATTCCATGACAGAGCCCCTGGCGAGTTGTCGTACCAAAGTGTACGGGTGCAGTCGATAAGAATAAGGAAATGTAATGAAGGAGTAAGCTAGTGCCACATATGTTGGGCCGCAATCTGTTTCCGTTATAATATGATTGATACGTCAAAGCATATTTGTACAAATAATGTGACAAGCAACAGGGCTATTTAACATGCCGAGACCAAGGGGAGGCTGCGTGCGGGTCCTGAAAACAGGCGAAGTGATCGTCAAGAAGATCATCTGGGTATTCGGCCACACGTTGATGTGGCTTGCCTCCTTGGTATGTTTTGTCCTTCGAAAGGATCAACGATCAGGCCGTCGTGAGGGGCCTGTGGAAAAGAGACCTGAAAAGGATAAAAAGAAAAAGGGAAAGTATGTGTGCCCAGGTAAGGTCGAGCCGTATTGTGGACCACTATCGAGTTATGCCTCTATCTTTGCCCATGGTATTTTGAGTGCGTAATTATGTACGCGTCGTACGTATACCGCCATTTGGTCGGGACTGAGACGGAGGCCGAGTTGCTAGTCAAACTCCTGACGAGCTGGACTGTCATGCTGGAGAGTAGTCCGGACTCGTTTAATAGCATCTGGGGGCTTAGCCGCTGAATTGATGTTCTGCTTGATCAGGCCGCCCTGTACTTCTGCTGCCAGGGCCGCAGTGTGCTCCTCGGTACGAAGGGAGCATTCCATGTTTCCGTTGACTGTTATGACACCGGGTGGTCCGGGCATCTTGAGTTTGAGATAGGCATAGTGCGGTACCGCATTGAAGCGAGCAAATGCGGTTTGTCCGAGCAGTGCGTGATAGCCACCGCGGAAGGGGACGATGTCGAAGCTTAGGTCTTCGCTTCGAAAGTTGTCCGGCGATACGAAGACGACTTCCAATGTGATTGAGCCCGTGCAGCGGGCCTCTACACCTGGCATTACTCCTTTAAAAGTAGTTTTGTGGGCTTGATCCTTGACGGATCGATGCCCATCTTGCGGACCGTGTCCTGATAGAGCAGGTTAAGGCTGCTGCCACCGTCCATGAGGACTCGCGTGAGGTGGAATCCATCAATGATTGGGTCGAGGACCAGTGCGGCTGAGCCGCCGTGATGGATACTGGTCGGATGGTCCCTGCGGTCGAAACTGATCGGGGCAAGATGACCATGGGTTGAACTTTGGGGCGACTGGCTCTATCGCATAGACGTCCCTGAGCGCGCGTTTGCGATCCCTCTTGGGGATATGAGTAACCTATATCATGTTCACCATTTTGACTTGGGGGGAAACTTCTTCTATCCCCCTGTGTTCGGTAGACGATGAAGGGAATATGCCTAGAGGCAATAATAAAGTTGTTATTTATATTTCCTTATATCATGATAAATGTTTATTATTCATGCTAGAATTGTATTAACCAGAAACTTAGTACATGTGTTAATACATAGACAAACAGAGTGTCACTAGTATGCCTCTACTTGACTAGCTCGATGAATCAAAGATGGTTAAGTTTCCTAGCCATAGACATGACTTGTCATTTGAATAACGGGATCACATCATTAGAGAATGATGTGATTGACTTGACCCATTCCGTTAGCTTAGCACTTGATCGTTTAGTATGTTGCTATTGCTTTCTTCATGACTTATACATGTTCCTATGACTATGAGATTATGCAACTCCCGGATACCGGAGGAACACTTTCTGTGCTACCAAACGTCACAACGTAACTGGGTGATTATAAAGGTGCTCTACAAGTGTCTCCGATGGTGTTTGTTGGGTTGGCATAGATCGAGATTAGGATTTGTCACTCCGATTGTCGGAGAGGTATCTCTGGGCCCTCTCGGTAATGCACATCACTATAAGCCTTGCAAGCAATGTGACTAATGAGTTAGTTGCGGGATGATGCATTACGGAATGAGGAAAGAGACTTGCCGGTAACGAGATTGAACTAGGTATTGAGATACCGACGATCGAATCTTGGGCAAGTAACATACCGATGACAAAGGGAACAACGTGTGTTGTTATGCGGTTTGATCGATAAAGATCTTCGTAGAATATGTAGGAACCAATATGAGCATCCAGGTTCCGCTATTGGTTATTGAACGGAGATGAGTCTCGGTCATGTCTACATAGTTCTCGAACCCGTAGGGTTCGCACGCTTAACGTTCGGTGATGATCGATATTATGAGTTTATGTGTTTTGATGAACCGAAGGTTGTTCAGAGTCCCGGATGTGATCACGGGCATGACGAGGAGTCTTGAATGGTCGAGACATAAAGATCGATATATTGGAAGCCTATGTTTGGACATCGGAATGGTTCCGGATGAGTTCGGGCATTTACCGGAGTACCGGGGGGTTACCGGAACCCCCCGGGGAGTGTATGGGCCTTATTGGGCCTTAGTGGGAGAGAGGAGGAGGAGGCCTAGGAGGGGGCTCGCCCCCCCCCCCCAAGCCCAATCCAAATTGGGAGGGGGGCCGGCCCCCCTTTCCTTCCTCCCTCTCTCCTCTTTCCGTCCTCTCCTAATCCTACTTGGAAGGGGGGGATCCTACTCCCGGTGGGAGGAGGACTCCCCTAGGGCGCGCCATACAGAGGGCCGGCCCTCCCCCTCCTCCACTCCTTTATATACGGGGGATGGGGCACCCCATAGACACACAAGTTGATCATTGTCTTAGCCATGTGCGGTGCCCCCCTCCACTATAATCCACCTCGGTCATATCATGGTAGTGCTTAGGCGAAGCCCTGCGCCGGTAGCTTCATCATCACCGTCATCACGCCATCGTGCTGACGAAGCTCTCCCTCGACACTCAGTTGGATCGCGAGTTGTGGGACGTCACCGAGCCGAACGTGTGCAGATCGCGGAGGTGCCGTACTTTCGATGCTAGGATCGGTCGGATCATGAAGACATACGACTACATCAACCGCGTTGTCATAACGCTTCCGCTTACGGTCTATGAGGGTACGTGGACTACACTCTCCCCTCTCGTTGCTATGCATCACCATGATAGATATTGCGTGTGCGTAGGATTTTTTTTTTGAAATTATTGTGTTCCCCTACAGTGGCATCAGAGCCAGGTCTATGTGTAGATGTTATATGGACGAGTAGAACACAAATGAGTTGTGGGAGATAGTAGTCATACTTTGATTCGGCGGTATTGTTGGATGAAGCAGCCCGGACCGACATTACACGCACGCTTACACGAGACTGGTTCTACCGACGTGCTTCGCACACAGGTGGCTGGCGGGTGTCAGTTTCTCCAACTTTAGTTGAATCGAGTGTGGCCACTCCCGGTCCTTGATGAAGGTTAAAACAGCACACTTGACGAAAAATCATTGTGGTTTTGATGCATAGGTAAGAACGGTTCTTGCTCAGCCCATAGCGGTCACATAAAACTTGCAACAACAAAGTAGAGGACGTCTAACTTGTTTTTGCACGGCATGTTGTGATGTGATATGGTTAAGACATGGTGCTAAATTTTATTGTATGAGATGATCATGTTTTGTAACAGAGTTATCGGCAACTCAAGGGAGCCATATGGTTGTCGCTTTATTGTATGAAATGCAATCGCCATGTAATTGTTTTACTTTATCACTAAGCGGTAGCGATAGTCGTAGAAGCAATATTTGGCGAGACGACAACGATGCTTCGATGGAGATCAATATGTCAAGCCGGTGACGATGGTGATCATGATGGTGCTTTGGGATGGAGATCAAAGGCACACGATGATGATGGACATATCATATCACTTATATTGATTGCATGTGATGTTTATCCTTTATGCATCTTATTTTGCTTAGTTCGGCGGTAGCACTATAAGATGATCTCTCACTAAAGTTCAAGGTACAAGTGTTCTCCCTGAGTATGCACCGTTGCGAAAGTTCGTCGTGCCGAGACACCACGTGATGATCGGGTGTGATAATCTCTACGTTCACATACAACGGGTGCAAGCCAGTTTTGCACACGCAGAATACTCGGGTTAAACTTGATGAGCCTAGCTTATGCAGATATGGCCTCGAAACACTAAAACTGAAAGGTCGAGCGTGAATCATATAGTAGATATGATCAACATAGTGATGTTCACCATTGAAAACTACTCCATCTCACGTGATGATCGGACATGGTTTAGTTGATTTGGATCACGTGATCACTTAGATGATTAGAGGAATGTCTGTCTAAGTGGGAGTTCTTAAGTAATTTGATTAATTGAACTTTAGTTTATCATGAACTTAGTACCTGATAGTATTTTGCATATCTATGTTGTTGTAAATAGATGGCCCGTGTTGTTGTTCCGTTGAATTTTAATGCGTTCCTAGAGAAAGCTAAGTTGAAAGATGATGGTAGCAACTACACAGACTGGGTCCGTAACTTGAGGATTATCCTCATTGATGTACAGAAGAATTACATCCTGGAAGCACCGCTAGGTGCCAAACCCGCTGCAGGAACAACGCCAGATGTTATGAATGTCTGGCAGAGCAAAGCTGATGACTACTCGATAGTTCAGTGTGCCATGCTTTACGGCTTAGAACCGGAATTCAACGACGTTTTGAACATCATGGAGCATATGAGATGTTCCAGGAGTTGAAGTTAATATTTCAAGCAAATGCCCGGATTGAGAGATATGAAGTCTCTAATAAGTTCTACAGTTGCAAAATGGAGGAGAATAGTTCACAAGGAGCATATACTCAAAATGTCCGGGTATAACAATCACTTGATTCAACTGGAGTTAATCTTCCGATGATAGTGTCATTGATGTAATTCTTCAATCATCGCCACCAAGCTACAAGAGCTTCGTGATGAACTATAATATGCAAGGGATGGATAAGACAATTCCCGAGCTCTTTGCGATGCTAAAGGGTGCGGAGGTAGAAATCAAGAAGGAGCATCAGGTGTTGATGGTCAACAAGATCACCAGTTTCAAGAAAAGGGTAAAGGGAAGAAGGGGAACTTCAAGAAGAATGGCAAGCAAGTTGCTGCTCAAGTGAAGAAGCCCAAGCCTGGACCTAAGCCTGAGACTGAGTGCTTCTACTGAAAAGGGACTGGTCACTGGAAGCGGAACTGCCCTAAGTATTTTGCGGATAAGAAGGATGGCAAGGTGAACAAAGGTATATGTGATATACATGTTATTGATGTGTACCTTACTAATGCTCGCAGAGTACTGGTATTTGATATCGGTTCATTGCTAATATTTGCAACTCAAAGCAGGGACTACAGATTAAGTGAAGATTGGCTAAGGACGAGGTGATGATGCGCGTGGGAAATGGTTCCAAAGTCGATGTGATCGTGGTCGGCACGCTACCTCTACATCTACCTTCGGGATTAGTTTTAGACCTGAATAATTGTTATTTGCTACCAGCGTTAAGCATGAACATTATATCTGGATCTTGTTTGGTGCGATACAGTTATTCATTTAAATCAGAGAATAATGGTTGTTCTATTTTTATGACTAATATCTTTTATGGTCATGCACCCTTGAAGAGTGGTCTATTTTTGTTAAATCTCGATAGTAGTGACACACATCTTCATAATATTGAAGCCAAAAGATGCAGAATTGATAATGATAGTGCAACATATTTGTGGTACTGTCGTTTAGGTCATATTGGTGTAAAGTGCATGAAGAAACTCCATTCTGATGGACTTTTGGAATCACTTGATTATGAATCATTTGGTACTTGCAAACCATGCCTCATGGGCAAGATGGCTAAAACGCCATTCTCCGGAACAATGGAGCGAGCAACAGATTTGTTGGAAATCATACATACTGATGTATGTGGTCCGATGAATATTGAGGATTGCGGCGGGTATCGTTATTTTCTCACCTTCACAGATGATTTGAGCAGATATGGGTATATCTACTTGATGAAACATAAGTCTGAAACAATTGAGAAGTTCAAAGAGTTACAGAGTGAAGTGGAAAATCATCGTAACAAGAAAATAAAGTTTCTACGATCTGATCATAGAGGAGAATATTTGAGTTATGAGTTTGGTCTTAATTTGAAACAATGCGGAATAGTTTCGCAACTCATGCCACCCGGAACACCACAACGTAATGGTGTTTCCGAACGTCGTAATCGTACTTTACTAGATATGTTGCGATCTATGATGTCTCTTACTGATTTACCGCTATTGTTTTGGGGTTATGCTTTAGAGACGGCTGCATTCACGTTAAATAGGGCACCATCTAAATCCGTTGAGACGACACCTTATGAACTGTGGTTTGGCAAGAAACCCAAGTTGTCGTTTCTTAAAGTTTGGGGCTGCGATGCTTATGTGAAAAAGCTTCAACCTGATAAGCTCGAACCCAAATCGGAGAAATGTGTCTTCATAGGATACCCAAAGGAAACTGTTGGGTACACCTTCTATCATAGATCCGAAGGCAAGACATTTGTTGCTAAGAATGGATCCTTTCTAGAGAAGGAGTTTCTCTTGAAAGAAGTGAGTGGGAGGAAAGTAGAACTTGATGAGGTAACTGTACCTGCTCCCTTATTGGAAAGTAGTTCATCAAAGAAATCTGTTCCTGTGACTCCTACACCAATTAGTGAGGAAGCTAATGATGATGATCATGTAACTTCAGATCAAGTTACTACCGAACCTCGTAGGTCAACCAGAGTAAGATCCACACCAGAGTGGTACGGTAATCTAGTTCTGGAGGTCATGTTACTTGACCATGACGAACCTACGAACTATGAGGAAGCGCTGGTGAGCCCAGATTCCACAAAATGGCTTGAGGCCATGAAATATGAGATGGGATCCATGTATGAGAACAAAGTGTGGACTTTGGTGGACTTGCCCGATGATCGACAAGCCATAGAGAATAAATGGATCTTCAAGAAGAAGACTGACGCTGATGGTAATGTTACTGTCTACAAAGCTCGACATGTCGCAAAAGGTTTTTGACAAGTTCAAGGGGTTGACTATGATGAGACTTTCTCACTCGTAGCGATGCTTAAGTCCGTCCGAATCATGTTAGCAATTGCTGCATTTTATGATTATGAAATTTGGCAAATGGATGTAAAGACTGCATTCCTGAATGGATTTCTGGAAGAAGAGTTGTATATGATGCAACCTAAAGGTTTTATCAATCCAAATGTTGCTAACAAAGTGTGCAAGCTCCAGCGATCCATTTATGGACTTGTGCAAGCATCTCGGAGTTGGAATAAACATTTTGATAGTGTGATCAAAGCATATGGTTTTATACAGACTTTTGGAGAAGCCTATATTTACAAGAAAGTGAGTGGGGGCTCTGTAGCATTTCTAATATTATATGTGGATGACATATTGTTGATTGGAAATGGTATAGAATTTCTGGATAACATAAAAGGATACTTGAACAAGAGTTTTTCAATGAAAGACCTCGGTGAAGCTGCTTATATATTAGGCATCAAGATCTATAGAGATAGATCAAGACGCTTAATTGGACTTTCACAAAGCACATACCTTGATAAAGTTTTGAAGGAGTTCAAAATGGATCAAGCAAAGAAAGGGTTCTTGCATGTGTTACAAGGTTTAAAGTTGAGTCAGACTCAATGCCCGACCACTGCACAAGATAGAGAGAAAATGAAAGTCATTCCCTATGCTTCCGCCATAGGTTCTGTCATGTATGCAATGTTGTGTACCAGACCTGATGTGTGCCTTGCTATTAGTTTAGCAGGGAGGTATCAAAGTAATCCAGGAGTGGATCAATGGACAGCGGTCAAGAACATCCTGAAATACCTGAAAAGGAGTAAGGATATGTTTCCCGTTTATGGAGGTGACAAAGAGCTTGTCGTAAATGGTTATGTCGATGCTAGCTTTGACACTGATCCGGATGACTCTAAGTCACAAACCGGATACGTGTTTATATTGAACGGTGGAGCTGTCAGTTGGTACAGTTCTAAGCAAAGCGTCATGGCGGGATCTACGTGTGAAGCGGAGTACATAGCTGTTTCAGAAGCAGCAAATTTAGGAGTCTGGATGAAGGAGTTCATAACCAATCTAGGTGTCATACCTAGTGCATCGGGTCCAATGAAAATCTTTTGTGACAATACTGGTGCAATTGCCTTGGCAAAGGAATCCAGACTTCACAAGAGAACCAAGCACATCAAGAGACGCTTCAATTCCATCCGCGGTCAAGTCAAGGAGGGAGACATAGAGATTTGCAAGATACATACAGATCTAAATGTTGCAGACCCGTTGACTAAGCCTCTCTCACGAGCAAAACATGATCAGCACCAAGACTCCATGGGTGTTAGAATCATTACTGTGTAATCTAGATTATTGACTCTAGTGCAAGTGGGAGACTGAAGGAAATATGCCATAGAGGCAACAATAAAGTTGTTATTTATATTTCCTTATATCACGATAAATGTTTATTATTCATGCTAGAATTGTATTAACCGGAAACTTAGTACATGTGTGAATACATAGACAAATAGAGTGTCACTAGTATGCCTCTACTTGACTAGCTCGTTGAATCAAAGATGGTTAAGTTTCCTAGCCATAGACATGAGTTGTCATTTGATTAATGGGATCACATCATTAGAGAATGATGTGATTGACTTGACCCATTCCGTTAGCTTAGCACTTGATCATTTAGTATGTTGCTATTGCTTTCTTCATGACTTATACATGTTCCTATGACTATGAGATTATGCAACTCCCGAATACCGGAGGAACACTTTGTGTGCTACCAAACGTCACAACATAACTGGGTGATTATAAAGGTGCTCTACAGGTGTCTCTGATGGTGTTTGTTGAGTTGGCATAGATCGAGATTAGGATTTGTCACTCCGATTGTTGGAGAGGTATCTCTGGGCCCTCTCGGTAATGCACATCACTATAAGCCTTGCAAGCAATGTGACTAATGAGTTAGTTATGGATGATGCATTACTGAATCGAGTAAAGAGACTTGCTTGGTAACGAGATTGAACTAGGTATTGAGATACCGACGATCGAATCTTGGGCAAGTAACATACCGATGACAAAGGGAACAACGTATCTTGTTATGCGGTTTGACCGATAAAGATCTTCGTAGAATATGTAGGAACCAGTATGAGCATCCAGGTTCCGCTATTGGTTATTGACCGGAGAAGAGTCTCGGTCACGTCCACATAGTTCTAGAACCCGTAGGGTCCGCACGCTTAACGTTCGGTGACGATCGGTATTATGAGTTTATGTGTTTTGATGAACCGAAGGTTGTTCGGAGTCCTGCATGTGATCACGGGCATGACGAGGAGTCTCGAAATGGTCGAGACATAAAGATCGATATATTGGAAGCCAATGTTTGGACATCGGAATGGTTCCGGACGAGTTCGAGCATTTAGCGGAGTACCGGGGGGTTACCAGAACCCCCCGGGGAGTGTATGGGCCTTATTGGGCCTTAGTGGGAGAGAGGAGGAGGCGGCCTAGGAGGGGGCGCGCACCCCCAAGCACAATCCGAATTGGGAGGGGGGCCGGCCCCCCTTTCCTTCCTCCCTCTCTCCTCCTTCCTTCCTCTCCTACTCCTACTTGGAAGGGGGGAATCCTACTCCCGGTGGGAGTAGGACTACCCTAGGGTGCGCCATGGAGAGGGCGGCCCTCCCCCTCCTCCACTCCTTTATATACGGGGGAGGGGCACCCCATAGACACACAAGTTGATCATTGTCTTAGCCGTGTGTGGTGCCCCCCTCCACCATAATCCACCTCGGTCATATCGTCATAGTGCTTAGGCGAAGCCCTGCGCCGATAGCTTCATCATCACCGTCATCACGCCATCGTGCTGACGAAGCTCTCCCTCGACACTCAGCTGGATCGCGAGTTCGTGGGACGTCACCGAGCCAAACGTGTGCAGATCGCGGAGGTGCCGTACTTTCGGTGCTAGGATCGGTCGGATCATCAAGACATACGACTACATCAACCACGTTGTCATAACGCTTCCGCTTATGGTCTACGAGGGTACGTGGACTACACTCTCCCCTCTCGTTGCTATGCATCACCATGATAGATCTTGCATGTGCGTAGATTTTTTTTTGAAATTACTGCGTTCCCCAACAGACGGGGCTCCTCGTCATCGTCCTCACTTGGCGGCCCCTTCTCCTTGTTCTCGGGTTTTAACTTTACGGCCTGTTTAAAGACCCAACAGCTTATGTTGGTATGATTGGCGGGTTTATCGGGGGTGCCGTGGATCTGACATGGACGATCGAGTATTAGGTCCAAGCTGGATGAGCCCGGATTACTTCTTGTATATGGCTACTTCCGCTGACCGGACTTGGAGCCACTGAATCCGGCATTGACCGTCGTGTCATTGGTATTGTCACCGTTGTTTTGACGCTTGTGTTTGTTGCATTGGGGCTTTACGCTGCTATTTCTGGCTTCGGAGGTGCCATGTTTGCTTGCATTGTTACTGCTACGGGCTAGCCAACTATCTTCGCCCGCGCAAAAGCGGGTCATAAGTGCCGTGAGTGCTGCCATGGACTTCGGCTTTTCCTTGCCAAGGTGTCGGGCGAGCCATTCGTCGCGAATGCTATGCTTAAAGGCCGCTAGGGCTTCGGCATCCGGACAGTCGATGATCTGGTTCTTTTTAGTTAGGAACCTAGTCCAGAATTTCCTGCCCGACTCTCCGGGCTGTTGAACTATGTGACTTAGGTCATCGGCATCCGGAGGCCGGACGTGTACCCTGGAAGTTATTACGGAAGGCGTCTTCCAAGTGCTGCCAGCTACCAATGGAGTTTTCTGGCAGGCTGTTTAACCAGTGTCGAGCTAGTCCTTTGAGCTTTAGAGGGAGGTATTTGATGGCATGAAGATCGTCACCGCGAGCCATATGAATATGGAGAAGAAAGTCCTCAATCCATACTGCGGGATCCGTTGTTCCATCATATGATTCGATATTCACGGGTTTAAACCCTTCTGGGAATTCATGCTCCATTACTTCGTCAGTGAAGCAGAGGGGGTGTGCGGCGCCTCTATATCGGGCCAAATCACAACGCAGCTCGGATGGAGTCCGTCTGAAATTTTTGGCCCGGGCGTGATGATGCTTGTCGCGCCCGGCTAGATAGCCATCCTCGCGCTTCGGGGCACGCCCCCGCGATCCGTAGATCGATCTGGTCTGACCTGCTCGATTCTCCAAGTCCTGTAGTAGGTCATACGTATACCCCCAAGCTGTTGTGTCTCTGCTTTTACGACGAGGTAGTATGGGTTGGTGTTCGGCTTGATTTGTCGTTTTATCACGGCCACGCGGTGGCCGGTCGGCCGCGTTACGCGCTGATGGTACGGGCTCCAGCGCCTCGTCGTCGAATTGAGGTAGCAGCTTACGCTTCGAGTAACTCTTGGTTGGGTGCCTGAGGCCGTATTCCTCGGCTGCCAGGACATTAGTCCACCTGTCGTTGAGCAGATCTTGGTCAGCTTGAAGTTGCTGTTGTTTCTTTTTCAGGCTCCTTGCAGTGGCTATTAGCCGGTGCTTAAAGCGCTCCTGCTCAAGGGATTCCTCAGGCACGATAAAGTCTTCTTCGCCGAGGCTCACCTCCTCTTCGGGGAGTGGTAGATAATTACTATCCTCCGAGTCTTCGTTTACAGCCTGTTCGTCAGGGCCAATTTGCCCATCTTCCCGACCGTCCTGTTCGGAGGTTAGCTCGATGGGGTCTTCTTGGTCTTCGGCATCGTCCAGAGTATTGTTGTCTCCGGTGCCGGTATTGCTGTCTTTTCCGTGGCGTGATTTTGAGCGGCGCCGCTGATGTCGGCGCTTTGGTTGTATCTCAGGAGGTGTATCCTCAACTGGATTTTTCTCGTTATCGCCGTTACCCTCTTTGGGTGTATCCACCATGTATACGTCATACGAAGAGGTGGCCGTTCAGCGTCCGGTAAACGGCGGGTTTTCGGCCTGCTCTTCTCCGGCATCATTGTCCATATCGTCGATGTCTTCGGAGCCGTAATCGAGCATGTCGGTTAAGTCCTCGACAGTGGCTATGAAGTGGGTGGTTGGTGGGACGTAAAATTCCCCGCTCTCAGCCCCTAGTCCGGGCTGGGCATAGTTCGGACGTTGTCCCTCTGTAATGACGAGGGATTGCATTAAGTCCAGAGCCTCGCTTAATGGCGAGGTTTGGCCAGGGAGAAAAGAGTCTGTGGAGTACGGCAGGAAGAGAACTCCTTGGCCGAGCTCACACGATGCTCACTCCGAGGGTTCGGAGCCAGTGTTCAGAGAAGAGTCCGGCTTCATGATGATTGCCGGTGGCGCTGTTTCCTCTGGCTCTCCCGTACCAGGCTCGATAGCCGCAGAGGGTCCGGCGGGCTTGAGAATCCCGTCTTCGGACCTGGTGATGCGCCCCGGATCTAAGGCCAGAGCGAAGGTTGGGGTTGCGAACCCTTGGAAGACCAAGTCTCCTCGGATATCAGCGACATAATCCAGATTTCCAAAACTAATCTGGTCACCTAGGGCGTAGCTGTCCTGCTCTAGACGAGCAAGCGAGTTGGCCCGCAGTGCGAAGCCGCCGAACACAAAGATCTAGCCAGGGAGGAAGACCTCCCTCGGGGCAGCATTGTTACAGATGACAGATGGAGCCATCGAACATTCTGATGACGACACAACGGAACTCTCAATGAAAGCACCAATGTCGGTGTCAAAACCGGTGGATCTCGGGTAGGGGGTCCCGAACTATGCGTCTAAGGATCAAAGGTAACAGGAGACAGGGACACGATGTTTACCCAGGTTCGGGCCCTCTTGATGGAGGTAATACCCTACTTCCTGCTTGATTATCTTGGATGAATATGGGGTTTACAAGAGTTGATCTACCTCGAGATCGTAATGGCTAAACCCTAGATGTCTAGCCTGTATGATTCTGATTATGATTGCCCCTACGGACTAAACCCTCCGGTTTATATAGACACCGGAGGGACCTAGGGTTGTACATAGTCGGTTTACAGAGGAAGAAATTTTCATATCTGAACGCTAAGCTTGCCATCCACGCAAAGGAGAGTCCCATCCGGACACGCGAAGAAGTCTTCTGTCTTGTATCTTCATGGCCCATTATTCCGGCCCACGTCACATAGCCCGGACGCCCGAGGACCCCTTAATCCAGGACTCCCTCACCCCCTCCACAGTTACACACCTCGATCATATCGTCGTAGTGCTTAGGCGAAGCCCTGCACTAGCAACTTCATCATCATCGTCGCCATGCCGTCGTGCTGACGGAACTCTCCCTTGTCCTCAACTGGATCAAGAGCTCGAGGGACGTCATCGAGCTGAACGATGTCTTTGCGAGGGGGCCGACGCTCGGTGCTTGGATCGGTTGGATCGTGAAGACGTTCGACTACATCAACCGCGTTACTAAACGATTCCACTTTCGGTCTATGAGGGTACATGGACACACTCTCCCGTCTCGTTGCTATGCATCTCCTAGATAGATCTTGTGTGATCGTAGGAATTTTTTTGAAATACTGCGTTCCCCAACAATTTTTTCCTTTAACATGGTCCTCTTTTTCCCCTCATAATTGAAAAGCTTTTTGAGAGAGTCATTCAAACAATTGTGAGCTACTCAATTGAGGCCCCTTTTGACTTGGTAGATCTTCAGGGATTAGGGACTAGTAAGCTCGAATAGATCAACGAGAATAGGCCTGAGCTTCTAGTGCCCTGGCTTTGAGCAGATATTTCTAGATGCAAAGACCTGGGCTAAAGTGAGGTTGGCGGTGAACCAGATGGCTAGCTGAATTTCACACGGTACTAGACACTTGAACAACAAAGTTAAGTGCTTTAGCTTCGGCTCGGCTCGGAGAGCTGACTCCATGGCAAGCATACATGGATCTTGTGATCACCTTGATCGGTGCATATACATAATCCATTGACCATAAATTCATGAACTTACGGTACAGAAAACCATTAGTAGTTCTGATAGGACAGTGCGTGTGACCGGAAGTGCCAAAAGGGATTGCACATAAAGCATTTACTCGGGTTTAGACCCTTATCAGAAGGTAATACTGTAATCCTTCTTGGATTTGATTGATGTATGGGTCACCTCACACGAGGGGGTTACAACGGAGTTTATATAGATTCTATCAAGATAACAGTTGAGATTTTAAGGTGCACAGAGTTATGATGATTACCTTTATGATCTAATTTTGGACTATAGATAGTCCCGTACCTTTTCCCCAAGGGTGACCGTGGGTATTGAATCCACGGGAAGATGTGCTCTATGACAAAGATTCAAGAAAATTATTTGTTCTTCCACTTTCCTAGTGACGATACATAAAATCGTTAGTACCCTCGGCAGGGTGGTGAACGCGGCCGAAAGTACCCAAACAGAGGTCACACGAGGAAGTTACCCAAGTTTGGGCCTCCTTGGAGGAGTATCACCCTACGTCATGCTTCCCTTGTGCGATGGTTACAATGGGGATGATATCTAACTACCAGAGTATGTTTCTACGAGAGTAAATGGAAATGGCTACCTCTGCCCTCCGCCTCATGTAGGTGATGGGTGCGACTTGTGAGCTATGTTGGGATTTCCTCGAAGAGGAGAGGATGATGCAGTACAATAGAGATACATATTTCTCTCAGTTAAGAACCAAGGTTATCAATCCAGTAGGAGAACCACACAAGACCTCGTGAGCATCACCTACACATAAAAGAGTGAATACTTGCACCCAACGCGATCAAGGGGGTTGTCAATCCCTTGGCGGTTAATTGCAAGGATCAAGTTTGATAATGGTAGATAGATAAAGAAAAACATAAAATAAAACAACGTTAAATAAATTGCAGCAAGGCATTTTTAGATTTTAATGTGTGATAAAGGTAGACATGGGGCCATAGTTTTAACTAGAGGCTTCTCTCTCGAACAAAAAGCTTACGGTGGGTAAACTAACTACTGTCGAGCAATTGATAGAAAAGCGCATAGTTATGACGATATCCAAGGAAATGATCATGTATATAGGCATCACGTCCGAGACAAGTAGACCGACTCCTGCGTGCATCTACTACTATTACTCCACACATCGACCGCTATCCAGCATGCATCTAGAGTATTAAGTTCATAAAGAACGGAGTAATGCCTTAAGCAAGATAACATGATGTAGACAGAGTAAACTCAAGCAATATGAATAAACCCCATTGTTTTATCCCTAATGGCAACAATACAAATACGTGTCTTGTCCCTTTCTATCACTGAGATATAGATCACCGCAAGATTGAACCCGTTACAAAGCACCTCTCCCATTGCAATATAAATCAATCTAGTTGGCCAAACCAAACGGATAGGTTGAAGAGAAATACAAAGCTATAATAATCATGCATAAAAGAGTTCAGAGAAAACTCAAATAATATTCATAGATAATCTGATCATAAACCCACAATTCATCGGATCCCAACAAGCACACCGCAAAAAAAAAGATTACATCGAATAGATCTCCAAGAACATCAAGGAGAACATTGTATTGAAGATCAAAGAGAGAGAAGAAGCCATCTAGCTACTAGCTATGGACCCGTAGGTCTGTAGTAAACTACTCACACATCATAGGAAGGGCAGCAAGGTTGATGTAGAGGCCCTCCATGATCGATTCCACCTCCAGCATAGTACCAGAAAAAGGTCTCCATACGGGATCTCCGAATAACCGAAACTTGAGGTGGCGGAAAAAGTATTTTAGGTGGCTCTTTGTTGGTTTCCCGATTTTAGAGAGGTGGAATTAGGTCAGACGGGCCACGACGGGCCCATAAGGCACTAGGACGTGCCTGCCCACTTGGGCGTGCCCAAGTGCCTTGCCATCTCCTCGTTTCTCATCTGGTCTCCTCTTGAAGCTTCTAGGGTCTCTTTTGTCTAGATTTTTTTTCAAAAGGTTTCATGGTATTTGGACTTCGTTTGGTACTGATTTCCTGGAAAACCAAAACCAGGCAAAAAAATAGGACTGGCACTTGGCACTAAGTTAATAGGTTAGTCCCTAAAAATGATATATAATTGCATATAAAACATCCAAGATTGATACTATAATAGCATAGAACAATAAAAAATTATAGATACATCGGGGATGTATCAATGGGGGCTAGGGTTCTATAAGAGATAGATCCAATCTTGTCGCCGCCATCTTGGTTTGTACGCCAAGATGACCTCTTGATATTTATCTGGGTTCCGGGGTTCCCTCCTGCGCTTGAACCCTTGCCATGCTTTATGGGCCCCGGATCATGCCTGCTGCCGGGCTCCCCACTGAGAGGCCAACCCTGGTGTATTACACCATCAGTACCCCTAAGCGTATTTGGAACTAGAGTGTCCTTGATCTGAGAATCCAGGCGGGCTCCCGATGTCTCTGTGTCCCACTCTCCCGAGTCCGTCTTCAAGAAGGTCTTCGGGGTTACTCATCGTGTGGCTTCCTAGGAGACACCTTCGTAGATTACAGTGATTAGCGGAGGCTGCCTCCTGTCGTAGTTTGTGCTAAGCCAAGGCCCAAGGGGTCGAGGTTATTTGTGCAGCTTGCATGCTCATGACTGCCCCGAAGCGTCATAGCTCGGGAGTTTGGTGAGGCTGCGACCCCGCAAACCAGAGCCTAGCTTGAGGCCCTCCCGTATCGAAGTGTCACCCTTGTATTCCCTCGTCTTGTCTTGCCATAACTATCAGGAGGACCATCATGGCGTTCATCAGTTTAGCATTGACTGGTACATCATAGTCTTGCCTGGATTCCTGATGCCCTTTAAGATTCGGTTTGGATATCAGAAAGGTTCCCTACCTTTTCCCCAAGGAGTGACCCTGACTTATCAGACCCATGAGAGGATGTGCGCTATGACAAAAGCTCTAACAAGTCTTTGTTAACAAACTAAATTCTAGTTTTCCAACCGAACCTTTAACAACCTTAAGGGTGTAAACACTAGTACTAAAAATAGGCATAAGTGGTCTTTGTTCTTACAACCATATATTAGTGCTCGGGATCATCGTGATATTAATTTATGCTCTGAAAACCCCTATTAAGATGTGTTTGTGACGCGATGATGTGGAGGATGTGTCCAATTTACGTCTTCACCGGTGCGCGGCCTGCCTCAAGAGTAACATTGTTGAAGTAATTTTAAATAAGTGGTTTAAGGAAAAACCCTACAAACAAAGACAATAATCAGGATAGTCAAGGTGATGGGAATGCGCCGCCTCGGCTACTAGTACATTACATCTGACACTCGACCCAATTAGATGCATGGTCAACATAATTCCTTTTTTTTTATCAGATGACGTTGAGTAACTGCAGAATTACCTTTTTCTTCGTGATATTGATTTACAAATTTATTGACAATTGATCTCAGAACTAGGCTTTAAAAATGGTTGGCTGCATTCTACCTACAAGACTTACAGTTAACCTGTACAAATTAAGACTGGGCTTGCTAATATTCTGTGCATATACAGTGTATATTTGCCTACATGGACAATAGCATCAAGTCAGCATATAACATAATTTAACTTCTATTTATTTATTGTCTGTAATATTTTATTTCTGGATTGTAAGTTCAGTTGGTATAGAGAGTAATCCTTGACAATATTCCAATTCCAGTGAGACCGAACGACCTATTATAAACATAACATCCCGACTTAAAATACCGAGAGTGACACTGTTTTAGCTACATTGCTCACTTTGGACCACACTATAAACCGGACTCGGTAGGAGTCTACTATGCAGCTCCATTCTAAAGTTTGCAGTGCTAATGTATATGATGAACCTATAACTGCAACCCACATCATCCACCCTCAATTATTGGTGTTTTATGACGAGGTTTCTCTATACTTTTGCATGGCTAATTTGGATATTTTTATGTGCAGTTCATCTTCTGCTTCAAGTCAATTTTTGTAGTATTCTGCTCATTGCATATTCTTTTATCCATAACTGATCTGCTGCAATACCGCAGCAACCATTGGCAAGAGCGGGAGAGGCGACATGGCCGGGGTGCGTGAGGAAAAAGAGGACATGGATCTGCGGAGTCTTGAGCCGTGCTTATTGGAACAAGGATGTGTGATATTTTTTTTCTCCCGATGCAACGCATGGGCTCTTTTGCTAATAATAATAAAGAGCTATTACTTCTTGTGGTACGTTACGGAAATTGCTCCCAAGTTGCAAAATACTACCTAGTAATGCCACCTATAAGTGATTAAAAAACATTTCACATGGGAAATCCTCCGCCTGGGCCGGCCCATGCTCTGCGCGCTGGGAGAAGATGCAGAGCGCCCATTTGGGCCGGCCCATCCGGGTGGCCTGTTTTTCAAATTTCGGTTTTTTATATTTTATTTTTACTTTCCTTGTCTATTTTTTGCTACTTTAAATAATTTGGGACTTATAAAAAGTTCCGAACATTTAGAAAAATGGAAATTTTGAAATAAATAGTTTATAGATCATAGAATGTTTGTGGATTCAAAAAATGTTCGTGATTTAGAAAAATGTTTCTCACTCAAAAATATTTGAAATTTGGAAAACAAATGTTCAGGAAATCAAAAATATTGATTTTTAAAAGTTCATGTATTAAAAATGTTAATGAAATTGAACAAAATTTTGCCAATTCAAAAACTATTCATGAATGGAAAAATTTCCTAAAATTCAAAAACTGTTCGTGACTTACAAAATAGTTTATTCATTCATAAAATGTTTGCTGATTCAAAAATGTTCGTTAACTAAAAGATATTTTTAAATCAAAAAATGTTCATGAATTTCAAAAATTGTCCCACCAATTTTCAAAACAATGTTTGTCCATTTTAGAAATGTTCACCAATTCAAGAAAATTGTTAAAAAATGACAATTTTTTAAAAAATGCTTGCAAATAGTATAAAATGCTCATGAATTTAAAAATATTCTTTATTTTATAAAATCTTCAAAAAATTGTAAAAGTCTTCATGAATTTGAATAATGTTCGCGAGTTCAAAAAAATTCATGATTTCACAAAATTGAGAGTGATAGTGTATCTCGGTGATGCAGCAAAATGTGATCATGACAATTGAAGATTGTGATTTTTTTCTTCCGTTGCAATGCACGAACCCTTTTGGTACTATGTACATACGAAAGTACTGTTCAAACGATGCTTGGCGCATGAAAATCGCACGGCAGGCGTTATCGACGAATGTGGCCCACTAAATGAACGGGATACATGGCTGTGATCTTGTGCCGTGCGCAAATCAGCCGTAAAAAATTGTCGGCGGAATCATCAGCAGCCGGTACCACTCGCATTGCTGGGCCAAATCCGGCGCCGTATCTGCACCGGAGCCATGCAGGTCTTCACATCCAAGCCCACAAAACTGCCAACGAGGGCTGATCAATGTCCACCTATACGGAACACCACGGGCAATTACACGACCTCTTTGGCATACAAGATGATGTGTTAAGGAGGAACCAAGTTCCAGTCGGCTGGAGCTATATGGAAATGCAAGGCACCCCTCGCTTGCCAAATATTTATGTGGCTGGCACTTCAGTACAGGTTGTGGACGTCTCATACGAGAGCTCGACACGGCCTGCAAGACACGATCTCACCATGCTTCCTCTGTGAGCAAGATAAAGACACAGTGGACCATATCCTGCTACAATGTGTTTTTGCTAGGCAGGTATGGTATCTGTGTTTCGCAAAGACAGGGATCGACCCATGTCTGCTGCCGGATGGCAACGCCTCAGTGGAGGAATGGTGGATGACGGCCCGGAAGACAGTGCAGAAGACAAAGCGCAAGGACTTTGACTCGTTTGTGATGCTAATCTGCTGGTGTTTATGGAAGCAGAGGAATAGCAGAGTGTTCGGCAGGAGCGACATCAGAAATGAGCTAGATACCGTTGAGTTCATATTCATAGAGCGCAGTCTGTGGGTGCTAGCTAACAGGAGTGGGATGTTGCATTTTTGCGAGTAGTCACTTAGTTCTTTTGGAGTGTGGGAGGATGGATACATTTGTGACGTGGACGCCATATTGTAATTTTTTATACATAATTTTCTACTCCCTCCGTTTCCAAATAATTGTCTTTCTAGCCATCTCAAATGAACTACAACATACGAATGTATGTAGACATGTTTTAGAGTGTAGGTTCATTCATTTTGCTCCGTATGTAGTTATTTGTTAAAATTTCTAAAAAACAATTATTTAGAAACGAAAGGAGTATCATCTATAAAGTCAAAATACGCCTTGGACGTATTCTCGAAAAATCTTCACCCGTATGAAGGATGGCAAGGAGGACGAGGCTGTCGCTGTCAACCGGCTGATGTGGTGATGCTCGGTCGCATGTGTCTCGATGTCCTGGTCAGTGTCACATTGAAGCAGCAAACTTGCGGCAAATTTGACAATTTTAATCTTTGGGCGAAATAATTTTACGGAATGAACTGCACGTGAAACTATTTCACATCCATGATCTTTTTGTGTAGCGTCCGTCATGACGGCGTCACACCCTACGGTGCAGCGCCTAGCTCGGGGGCGTTTCACGCCAGTCCACCGTGGCAGCCCCTGGGCCCACACCCAGCAGTGCAACGCCCCTGAGCTAAGCGTCACACTTGTAAAGTGCAGCGCCTAGCGCGTAGGCGCTGCACTGTGACTTACCCAGCCACTTGGCTGCCGCCCCCCACCCTCCCCCACCCCCCACACCACACACTCGCCCACTCTCCCCCCGAGCTTTGCCTCATCTCCCACTCTCTCCCCCTCTCAAATCCTCTCCCAAATCTTGCAAATTTGAAGGATTTGTCCGTGGATTTCAAAGTCAAACCCTCCCTCAAGGTAATATTCTCCGATCCCCTTGTTTTGATCCAAGTAAAGTTTCCATTGCTCATTTGTTGCTAGTTTGGGGAACCCCTAGTTTTGTTTGGATCTAGAGATTTGCATGGAGATGTGAGATGTTTGTTTGCTAATTTCTATGATTAGACTTTGTTAGTATGCTAGGGTTATTCTTATGGGTGTTCTTATGTTGGTGCTAGGGTTAGGTTTAGGGCTAGGGTTATGGTTATGGTTATGGTTAGGGTTAGGGTTGTTGTTTGATATATATATTAGGGTTTCTATTCCGTGTTAATCTTTGTATTAGTACTCATGGAAGCAATGTTACCTTGTGTTTTTGGAATGCTTATAGGGGAGCTCTTGCAACAAGTTAGGAAAGATTTGAATTGGATGGACCCTAGTGATATCATTGAGTTGGAGGGAAGGCATAATGTTGGTTTTGGAATGCACATCCGTTGGAAGACAATGCGTGTCAACTCGGAGCAACGTTGGGTTGCATACAAAGAGACGGTGGCCGAATCACTAGACAAGGCTCTTGAGTTATTTGCAATGAAGAAGGTTGATTCAAGTTTGCATTTGGACTTGAACCGGAACCCCTCCCCTTTGGTTGCTAGTAGCCCCACAACCTCATCCAAAGCCGCCATCCGCGAGGTGCCGACCGTCCTTTTACCTCTTTGGGTGAAGTCCTCAGGTGTGTATTTCTTGATTCCCTTCCTAGGCTTTAACTCGTATGCAGACCGAACCTTGTAGGTCCCCAAGGTCATATCATCAGGAACCTATGCATCCACAAAAGATATGGAAAGACCGTGTGTGAGGATATAGTAGCAATGCATCAACAATTGGATATATATCCTCGGGACATACCTCAGGCCATACCTCATGCCATACCTCTTGGGTGACCACACCCACATCCTCATCCTCCAAAGGATCAGCATGGCCAGAAGTTGGATCTGATGGTGTCGCCGACCTAGAATGTTCTGGTGATACATACTCGGGGTCACGACAACCGAAAAGGTTTGATAGCCGCCTTAACTTTTGGCCCTGGCGCTGCAACATGAACAAGTGAATGAGACATCTAACGTAGCAACGCATGTTAAGTGCTAGTTTGAAGGAGATGTGAACCTTAATGAATGCTCAAGTGCACCTTCCCCATCGCTTTTGCCGCCGGGCTGTTTCGAGAATAGTGTCGGTCTCATCACCGCTTTCTTGATCCGGGCACGCTATGAACGAAACGGTATTAACATGTTAGGCAAGTGAAGATGTGAATAGTGCGAATGGAAAAGCAAAAGGACAAATACCACAAAGTTCATCATTGGAGCTGAAGGATCACTAAGTTGCCTTTCCTGACTAATGCGTTGTATCTTGGTCTTGGGCTACCTCATCAAAGACGATGGGTTCTTCCAAAATCTCCTCAAAGATACGCCGACTTACATACCTCCACACGGGTGCTTCAAGAAATCATGTGAGATAGTTGTTGAACGCGACCGGCAAAGGCTCACGGTTGGCTCGTTTTCCACCCCTAGCTTGCTCCACGAAAGCGCGAATCGTATGACATACTTGTTGTGATGCTTGGCCCAATCCTTGATCCTCCACTGCTTTTTCCTATCCAACCTGCAAGTTAGAAACATAATATTAGCATCATCGAAACCGCCGAGAAGCTGCTACTTGCTCAAGGTTGATTATATCTTACGCGTGTAGCACTATGTCCGTATCCTCCCACTCCGGCGGGTGTGGCTGGGACAAACCAAACTGACGGTACACCCGATATGGCAGGTGAAGCTCAACCGCCCAGTTGCATATGAGTGGACACCACATATGCCAGAGATCCCTATCCCTAGTGCACATCGGATTCAGCCTGAACTCTATAGGATTCCCAAAACTCTCTCCTTTTCCATACGGTTCCCATACAACCTACAAAATGGGATAGAATGCAAAATTCATATCGAGTTACGATGGAAGCATGATAATCACTTATGCAATGTCGATTCACCTGCTCAGGCGTGATCACGTCCAGCTCGCTCCTGTACAGCTTGTACATGACCGAGGGATCATCCGTCATCTCATTTAACATATCCCACTTGTAAGCCCAAGTGGGGAGCCGAGGGTCATCTTTGTCGTCCCAATCCTCATACTTCACGGTCTTTGGTCGTCCAACCGGCAAACGCTCCCAGCTCCATATGGAAAGTGCGAGCAAACAACCACCAATACCTCCAGATAGCCTACAACAGGCTTCGTCCAACTGCACATAAAAGAGAACATGGTTGAATTAACGGCAAGATCGCATTCATAATGTACCAATGAAGTGAAACAGAAACAACTTCATACCTGTCTATACAAGTAAGCCAGTGTCGCCGAACCCCAACTCCATTTGCTATCGAAGACGGTCAGCGCCTTGAGCCACATCCATGGAGCATTCTTGCCTGTGCCATCAGCAAACATAGTCCTGGATATCATGTTCCACATGTAGACACGAGCATATGTCTTCACCGTGTCCTCATTAGCATCCTCAGGGCAAATACTTAAGTTCGATACAATCCACGTGAAAGTAGCACCGGCTGTGACTCTTTCCTTCTTCTTGCCTTCTACTTCTGGTTCCCGAGGCTCCGGAGGAACCATACCGATAAGGGCAAACATCTGCTCGCACCACCCATCAGAATCGGTGCTCATACATAGAGGATTCCCATCGATAGGAAGACCGGTGGTCATAGCTATATCCTGGAGCGTCACGGTCATCTCCCGGTCCGAAGATGGAAACTGTGTCTCCGGCCTCCAATGATCAATAAGCGCGGTGAGTCTTTGGAGCATTTTGGGTGGCGTCGACCGGTGACCAATCGAATGAAAGGGACAAGTCCTGTCTCCCTAACATACGGCGTGTACCGCTCATCATAACGCATCCACCCAAGGTTGACCCCGTGAGCCCGAAGCTTCAGAGGTGCAAGCTCCTACAAGCAAACAAACAAATCATTACATATGGGGGGTATGTGTTTGAAAAAAAAACACGAAATTCATAACACCGGCAACTTTCATTATTACCCGCTGCTTCACCGCCATAGCGTACGACCGGTGTTGTAGGTCTCAATGATCATTGAGAAGCCAAACCATCCTAACAATTTGCAAGAAAGCTTTCTTGTCAACACAATTATCTTTTGAATACAAAAAAACTAAAGTACGACTACTACATGCAAATTTCAAAGCATATGTATCCAAACCATTCTTGCCAATACAAATGTGATTTCAATAAACTAAACTAAGCCTACTTCATTCAAGATTCAATACAAATATCTTTTCCATATAAATAAAATGTCAACCTATGTATCCAAACTATATAAATAACATGTCAACCTATGTATCCAAACCACATTCTAATCTAACAAGGGTTCCCCAAATCTAATACATGCAAGATTCAAACAAAAGTTCCCCAAATCTAATACATGCAAGATTCAAACAAAGGTTCCTCAGATCTCCGAAATAGCATACATTCTATGGATAGAAAGAAAGGGATCGGAGAAAAGTACCTTCTAGGATGGATTGGTGAAGGAATCCACGGGCCAAATCGTCAGATCTGAAGGATTTGGGAGAGGGGATTGAGAGGGGGAGAGGAGAGGGCCGCCTCCGCGGCTTCTTCTGGTTCTGTAACTAGTGCCAATGGGGTGGGTGGGGGAGGAGAGGGCCGCCGCGGCTGGATGTAAGTCACAGTGCAGCGCCCGAGGGCTAGGCGCCACACCCTACGGTGCAGCGCCTAGCTCGGAGGCGTTGCACTGCTGGGTGCGGGCCCAGGGGCTGCCACGATGGACTGGCGTGCAACGCCCCCGAGCTAGGCGCTGCATCGTAGGGTGTGGCGCCGTCGTGGCGGGCGCTACACAAAAAGGTCATGGGTGTGAAATAGTTTCACACCCAGTTCATTTTATGAATTGATTGCGTCCACAGGTCAAAATTGTTAAATTTGCCCTAACTTGCCGCCAAGAGCTTTGACAGGCAGCCGCCGGCTGCCTGTATATGTCAACTGCGCATATGTAGCCGGACAGTTGGATTACTCATTTTGAGGCACTCACAAACAATAAAAGTAGCTATCTAGACCCTAAAAAAATTAGTTATCTATAAGGAGTTAGGCTACTTACAGTGGAGAGTAATTTCGACTAGTAATATGCATATATTACTAGTCTATGTTACTACCTTCACAGTGTGGAGTAACATACGTGTGATATCATGCAACGCTTTATTTATTAGTTTCTAGACTCATCTTCTCTTAATATGTGTGATGTTACTTATAGTACGAGTAACTAGCTATTTTACTCAATTCATCTCTCTCTCATTAAATCATTACCACGTAAGGCTCCCGGGCGCTCAGTTGGCCGCGGTCGGCTGAGTCGCATATGGATCTGGCTTCCAGGGGCGGCGGCCGGCGGGTCTTGGTGGGGGGGCTTCCCCTTGCTGAGATCTGGCAAGCGGGATCATCCAGATCCCGACAACGATGGCGGCGACCCGTGCACGAGAGATGGAGGTTTTCGATCAGATCTGGGTGAAAACCTGCTATTGGCTACTGCCAAGGCCGACGATGGCGACGCTGTCTGCGTCGTTCCCTTCCTGAAGGCATCGCTGTGGAGAAGTTCAAGGCCACTCTCTGCTACCTCCGGAAACCCTAGATCAGTAGATCGGATGACGGCTCTCTGGGGTCGTTTCCCCCATGGGGGCGTCATTCTTGGAGGTGCACACGGGCTCGAGGGACTAGAGGACGGCGACTTTGGTGGAGCGGTGCTTCATCTTACACATTGATGGTGGCGGATCTCGGCGGCATGGTGTTGTTGAGACTCGACGTCTGATGCGCGGAGATGGACTCGCAGAGAGGAGGTTGCTTTGTCTGGCGCCATGGTGACGCCGATGGCGAGTGGCGAACAAGGTAGAAGCCTCAATATGACTCAAGACGGACTGTGGAAGATGGCGGCGACACACGAAAAGGCTCGACCGGATTATGCCCCAGATCCGATATGTGGCTCGGCTGAGGCTTCCGAATATGTTTCGGCTTCCGATTTTTGATGTTAGGCTTAGGTGAGTGATTTGGTTAGTGGCCTAGCTAGCACCCCTTCATCATTTTGGATAGAAGTAGTGGCATGTGTTGTCAAGATTGTAGATTCAAGACATTATCAGTAATATTTGTAAGGCCGCCGAGGATAATCAATAAAATGGTAGATGATCTCCCATACGCAGCGCCGGGTCATCCTTCTTTTCTAAAAAACGTAAGCAAAATTGCTGAGTTAGACCTTATGTCACTCGTGAAGTTACTTTCAGTGTGGGTAGTCAAGAAAAATGAGCTATCTACACCTGTAGCCCACGTACATGGTGCGTAGCCTAATGGCCGTTTCGTCGCGCCCATCATCTTCCGCTGACCAGAAAAGTACGCACGCATAAGCCAATGCACGCACATATACATATCCGGCCGGCCAGCCGGCCGGCCCACTCCAAACTCAGTCTTCCGGCAAAAAAAAAGCAATAGTCATAGAAACGCTCGATGGATATTACAGGGAAAAACGACGGCGAGCGATTTATTAGGGACACTGGTCGGCGATCGCTGTCCGTGTTGCACGAGCCACTTCACAGTTCCGCTACGTCCAAGGCTCCCCGGCACTTTCGGGAGGCGAATATCGAACCCTGGAGATGCCCGTTTAGTGCTAAATTAAACATGTTTAAACAGTGGTGTGGCTCCACAAGCCCAGTACTATAAAACGAGTCACGAGGGCTTTGTGTCACCGCAGGGTAGTAATACTAGTACAAGTTAATCAAGGTTAGCTCCCATGGCAAGCAGCTCTAATGTCGTTCCTGCCGCTGCAAGGAAGTACGAGACGTTGCCTACTCTTTCCAATTTTTGTACCGTGTTGATACTTGCTATGTATGCATGTAGTTGGCGAACTTATGCCTTACGTGAAGGTGAGGGTTAATTTGTCATGTGCGTACGTTGCAGGCTGGACGGCAAGGTGGCGCTGATCACCGGCGGCGCGAGCGGCATCGGCGAGTGCACGGCGCGGCTGTTCGTGCAGCACGGGGCCAGCGTCGTCCTCGCCGACATCCAGGACGACCTCGGCGCGCGCCTCTGCGCGGAGCTCGGCACGGCGGCCTCCAGCTACGTGCGGTGCGACGTCACCAAAGAGGAGGACGTCGCGGCGGCCGTTGATCACGCCGTCGCCAGGTTCGGGAAGCTGGACATCATGTTCAACAACGCCGGCATCGGCGGCGCGGCGTGCCACAGCATCCGGGACAGCACCAAGGAGGACTTCGAGCGCGTGCTGGCCGTCAACCTCGTGGGGCCCTTCCTGGGTACCAAGCACGCGGCGCGGGTCATGGTGCCCGCGCGGCAAGGCTGCATCATCGGGACGTCGAGCCTGGCGTCGGCGGTGGGCGGCGTGGCGTCGCATGCATACACGTGCGCCAAGCGCGCCCTGGTCGGGCTGACGGAGAACGCGGCGACGGAGCTTGGCCAGCATGGGATCCGCGTCAACTGCATCTCCCCGGCGGCGGCTGCCACGCCGCTGGCCACGGGCTACGTTGGGCTGGACGGCGAGGCGTTCGAGATGGCCATGGAGTCCTTTGCTAACCTCAAGGGCGTGGGACTGCGGGTCAAGGACATCGCCGCCGCCGTGCTCTTTCTCGCCAGCGACGACGCGCGCTACGTGAGCGGCCACAACCTGCTCATCGACGGCGGCATCTCCGTCTCAAACCTTACCTTTGGCATCTTCAAGGAGTAATGGAGACCGATCGATATAAATTATGCATCCAAGGGAGTACTATTTATGTTGCTTTATGGGGGTGAAATATACCTGAGGGCTTTACCTATGATTGAAATGGAATCACGATCATGCTAAGCGTCGGTCAGGTGAAAAGCGGATCGGATAGGCCGCTCCACAGCAGTTGGATCCGGTGCGCAACAGCCACCGATCTGTGCCGCGTTAGCCGCTCCGGAATTGACAACATCCCCTTGTTAGAGTCTGAAGCAAAATGAAGCTCTCCCGTTTGTTTGAATTCTGGACCGTTCGATCGTTTTCCTGATGCGATTCCGGCCGTCGGATCTCGGGCTCAGCTCACGTGAGGCGTCAGATATTTACCAGATCGCTGTGAGCCGTCGGATAAAATTCCAATGGCAACAGAATGTAAATACCATGCCCCCACCAGGGCATTTCGGTCATTTCGCGTAGTGGGGGTATAAAAGGGGCCGCTCCTTTGACGGAGACCTAGCCACCTCCTCCCTCGTTCGCTCCTGCAGCCGCCTCCCTCCCTCCCACGCCTCTCCTCTCTCTCCATCCTCCCTCCTCATCCGGCTCCTCTTCTCCATGTCGTCGCCGCCTCCTCCTCTTCTCCATGCTGCCGCCGCCTCTACCACCGCGAAGGCGACTGCTGCGACCATGCTCGGTACGCCCACACCCCTACCAGACCCTCCCTCCTCTTCCTCGACCTCCCTCTTGGCCGCTGCCACCTCCCCTCCTCTTCCTCTCTCTCACGTGCCCCCGTCCTCCCCCATCCACCTATGCTCAACCCCGACCCTAGATCCCAGCGGATCCGAGCAAAAGATTCAACAGTTCTAAATATTGCTGGGCTTCAAGAGCTGCTTTCCATTGATGTTTCTTCATAGTAACCATTGCTATTTCCCTTACTGCTCCTGGAGAATTTTTTGACATGCAGTATTGTTAATATGTGCTTAGTAGGTGGTTTTACAATATAATAAGGGGATGCCATGGTTTCTCGTTAGCTTTTTTCTCTTGTGTTCCTTTGCTAGAACAAACGGTTGTATGATGATGAGGTTGGACCAAGGTGATGTTGTGTTTAAGAAGAAGAAGAAATTCTTTGTCTTTTGAGTTGAACTAGGAAGAGCAACATCTGTATGACTAGATGTATCTTTTTTGAGTAATTGAGTTCATGTATAATGAGCATCTGACCATATTTGGTGTACATTCCTGAGATATATCTGTATGTGTCTTCTTTTTTCAGATTTTATCTAACAGCAGAACTACCTACTGATGGCTCACAAGATCGAAAACTAAGCCTGATTTCTCAGGTAAATCGTGTTACTGAATACACTGCTGTTATATCTCAGTAAGAAACAAGAAATATATCATGATTTATAGTGTGCAGGTGCTCACAAGATCTTTTTTTTGCATAAATGTCTTAGGAATCTTCCATTGTGGTGCTTATGTGTCTAAGAAATTAACATGGCAGAGGCTCTAGAGAGGAGGTTTGATTTTCCTTTTCGGGGTTTGTAGAACGAATGCAAGAATTTCTCCTGCAGGTATGGCTTCATTCCTCTATTTGCCATTTGCAAATCTTGGTCTTCGATTTGTTTTATTTCCGATGAGTGACTTGAGATTACTGTGATGCTATGAAAGCCTAGAGTGTAGAGTGAGTCAAATATGTACTAGATGCACTAATTTAGCTCATTGCCTTGCTTCATGCACTTCAGGTTTGGATATGTCCTTATTTTCATGGCTCAATCATCAAATGGCGTCAAAATTGAATTCTTGAAAACAAGGTAATATCAAATCATCCTTGTTTTGCTGTTCAGTGTTTGTTTCATTGTGGATATACATATTTACTATCACATATGGTGCAGACCTTGAATGACCTTTCTTTTGCAACTTTCTCTTGACAATTAGATTTGGTCTATATAGGCTAATTAATGAAGGAAAACTAATTGATGCTCCTATTGTATACGGCTGTTGTTTGCGCAATGGAGCGTCTAATAAATTACTTTGACTGTCCATTGATCAAAGAGAATAAATAATAAGTCTAAGCACAGGACAACGTACCAATATGTGCTTGAGACACAACCAGTTTAGTTCAGTTTCTCAAAACTTAGCACCTGTTTAGTTCAGTTTCTCAAAACTTAGCACCTGTTTAGTTCAGTTTCTCAAAACTTAGCTTTTACGATCTGGTCTACCATTTCTTGTTTTTATACTACTGCAAGTTTGTGTCGTAATTTTCTTTGTTTGTTTCTTCTTTTCTTTGAAGTAGTTGAAATGACCTCGGGTCTTCTTCAGGCTTGGACCCGATTCTGCCTTGGATTGGAGAGGGAAAATGGGAAACAAGATTCAGTCGTATGTGTTACTGACCCTTCATACAGTCCCAACCAAAAATCCATCATCTTCTCCCTCACCCACCACCTGCCACCACCTCCGTGCGTATTCCTCACCTCTCACAGCAAGCAACAACTTACATAAAAGTATATCTGATTTCTTTAGTGTAATTAGTACTGTTGTGACGCCCCAAGACCGACGCTTTAGATGCCTTCCATGTTTTGCGAGTTTCGTTGTGCTATTTATTTGTTTGTTGCATTCATCATCGCATCATACGCATTGCATCCGCATGTTTTCTTAAACTCGTGGTCCGTTCGTAGTTGTCGCGTCCCCCCCCCCCCCTTGCCTTCATTGACTGACCCAAGTCCAACCTTATTCTTCGTTTTCCCTCTTGCCTAAACCGGAGTCTCTTTGCACAGTGCATCGACCCCTTGCCCGTGTCTGAAACTTCCCCGGACCCGAACCGGACTATTATTACCGTTGGGTCCGGATCATCCCCAAACATCTATAAAACATCTCCGTTTTATTATTCGGGCTACCTAACCTATTTATTTACGACCGCCCGATTATAATCGGACGGACCGGATAGCCCCTACTTAAAAATTTCACTTGCTATATAATGCCCAACCCTAAAACCTAGGGGAGATGTCCCATCCTTCCATTCCCTCCGCCGCCACCCGACCAACTCCCTTCTCCCTTGGGATCCCTTCCGATCCAATCCACCTCATTATTCTGCACCCAACCAACCAGCGCCGCTCGCCGATCCCCTCACGCGTGAGGCCTCATCCCCGCCGGCGACCACAACCAGGTCGTTGCCCTCACCTGTGCCCTTTCCTCCATCCCCTCTTTCCTCTAGCTCTCTCTCCCTCTCAATTGTCTCTCTCTGTTGTCTCTGTCCTGTAGGAGTTCCCACCCATGGCGCCAGGAGAAGGGCGCCCCGACCTCCTCGTCACCAGCTCGCCGGAGCCACCCGCTGGAGCCAAGGCCGTCGCCTCCGCAGTTCGTCGCGCCGCCTCGCCTCCCTGTGCTCCCTTCTTGTCGTACGCCCAAGGGACGCCCCCGTCCCGAGCTCCCGCTCGGTCCCTGATGCAGCAGCCGCCGTCCTCGCCTAGGACCCGGCCGGATTCCGCCGTTCCCGGTCCATCCCGTCGCCCGCTGCCGAACACAGCAACCAGCGAGTCGCGCCGCCTTCTTTTTTTTTTCCCGTCTTCCCTCCTCGAACCTTCTCTCTCTACATGCAGGATGCCTCGACCCCTCGCGTCGCCTCTGCCGTCAAGTACCGCCTCCGCCCGATCCTTCGACCCGCCAACCCGTCGTCGTTCCTTCTCCGCGAGGACCGCCTCCACACCCTCCCGTCGCCAAGCCCGGCCGCAGCCGCCGACCCTGCATCCTCTCTGCATCCTCTCGCCATCGGTTGCAGCAGACAGAGGACGAGCCCCTGCCTCGCGCATTGGATGCGCCTGGGCCAGGAGCCTCAAAGCCCTGCCTCTCCATCGATCTAGGCTTGGCCCATGGTGAGCAGCTCCCCCAGCCCAGAGCGCTCAGATTCGGCCCGTTCGTTTTTTTTCTGTTGTCAGCGATTTGTTAAATTCCCAGAGCATTGCATATTTGCAGAACTGTCCCTATTTTAAACTGCTAATAACTATTGAACCATCCATCTAAATGAAACATGTTACATATGTAAAATGCTTAGATTTTCATCTAGTTTCACAATATCCAACTTTCATGCATGTTTAAAATGTTTAACTTGTTGTTTGCAGTAATTTGCATAAATGCCATGTTAAAATGATTTATTTCATAACTAAATAATCGTAGCTCCAAATTTAATAAACTTTATATGTAAATGGGGTAGAAAAATGCCTAGTTTAACATGGTAGCATTACTTTGCATGTTTAACAACTCTAAAATATGCACATGAGGATTTTCCGGAATTGTTGTTGTTATTTCCAGCCTCATTTAAACTTGCCTAAAAAGTTAGATTAATTATGCTTCACCTCTTGCCATGTTAACCAACATTTAATCTTGCCTTGTTCCTAAACGAGAGCAAACTAAATAACTTGAATGTGGTGTTTCGTCAATATGCAAGTCGTTGCATATTGAGCTCCACTTAATTTGTAGTATTGTTTGTTGCATTTTGCCATGCCATGCCTCATTTAAACCAGACATGCATCATACTTGATTGTGCATCATGCCATGGTTATGATGGTTTGTTTACTATGTTGTTTGCTTCTTTCCGGGTTGCTTCTCTCGTTAGCTTCGGTTTCGTTCCGGAGTTGTGAGGATTCGTTCGACTACATCCGTTTGTCTTCTTCATGGACTCGTTCTTCTTCCTTGCGGGATTTCAGGCAAGATGACCATACCCTCGAAATCACTTCTATCTTTGCTTGCTAGATGCTCGCTCTTTTGCTATGCCTATGCTACGATGCCTATCACTTGCTTATCATGCCTCCCATATTGCCATGTCAAGCCCCTAACCATCCTTTCCTAGCAAACCGTTGTTTGGCTATGTTACCGCTTTGCTCAGCCCCTCTTACAGCGTTGTTAGTTGCGGGTGAAGATGAAGTTTGTTCCTTGTTGGAACATGAAGATGTTGTTCCTTGTTGGAACATGTTTACTTGTTGGGATATCACAATATATCTTCTTTAATTAATGCATCTATATACTTGGTAAAGGGTGGAAGGCTCGGCCTTATGCCCGTGTTTTGTTCCACTCTTGCCGCCTAGTTTCCATCATACCGGTGTTATGTTCCTTGATTTTGCGTTTCTTACACGGTTGGGTGATTTATGGGACCCCCTTGACAGTTCGCTTTGAATAAAACTCCTCCAGCAAGGCCCAACATTGGTTTTAACATTTGCCACCTAAGCCTTTTTCCCTTGGGTTCTGCAGACTCAAGGGTCATCTTTATCTTAACCCCCGGACCAGTGCTCCTTCGAGTGCTGGCCCAACCTGGGCGATGTCCGGCGCCCCCTTGGCAATCCAGGGTCTATGCCAATCCGACGTCTTGCCCATCCGGTGTGCCCTGAGAACGAGATATGTGCAGCTCCTATCGGGATTTGTCGGCACATTCGGGCGGCTTTGCTGGTCTTGTTTTACCATTGTCGAAATGTCTTGTAAACCGGGATTCCGAGTTTGATCGGGTCTTCCTGGGAGAAGGAATATCCTTCGTTGACCGTGAGAGCTTATAATGGGCTAAGTTGGGACACCCCTACAGGGTATAAACTTTCGAGAGTCGTGCCCGCGGTTATTTGGCAGATGGGAATTTGTTAATGTCCGGTTGTAGAAAACCCGAAGTTGATCTTAATTAAAATACATCAACCGCGTGTGTAACCGTGATGGTATCTTCTCGGTGGAGTCCGGGAAGTGAACACGGTGTTGGAGTTATGCTTGACGTAGGTTGTTCTAGGATCACTTCTTGATCATAGTTGTTCGACCGTGCTTTTGCCTCCTCTTCTCGCTCTCTTTTTGCGTATGGTAGCCACCATATATGCTAGTCGCTGCTGCAGATCCACCTCATACCTTTCCCTTCCCATAAGCTTAAATAGTCTTGATCTCGCGGGTGTGAGATTGCTGAGTCCCGTGACTCACGAGATACTTCAAAACCAGTTTGCGGTGCCGATGAAACCGTGCAGATGACACATCCGAGCTCAAGGAGGAGCTCGATGAAGATCTTGTTCATTGTGTTGTTTCGTTTGATTGATCGAGAGTGGAGCCAGTTGGGACGATCGGGGATCCGTAGCATTTGGGGTAATCTTCTTTTATTTTGGTTCCGTAGTCGGACCTTGATTGTATCTGTATGATGTAATGCTTTACTCATGTATTGCGTGAAGTGGCGATTGTAAGCCAACTATGTATCTCTTTCCCTTATGAATTACATGGGTTGTGTGAAGATTACCTCTCTTGCGACATTGCTTTCAATGCGGTTATGCCTCTAAGTCGTGCTTCGACACGTGTGAGATATAGCCGCATCGAGGGCGTTACAACTGTTTACTCTACAGGCGAAATGTTTGTTTTGTTTGTCCTGCTCAATCACTCATCCTGATAGGTGTTAATAACCAATGGACTGTTTCATTCCTCAGTGAAATCGCTGGATTAGTTTTACTGTTTGAATAAATTGAGACGATTAATTACAAATATATGGAGTAATATGCTATTAAGCCATGTGGAATTACATCATAGCTCGTTGTTTAAATCTAAATGCGTTGGTGAATTTGTATTGTGTGCGTGGATTAGGATCAAGATTTTTGTTCGAGACAGAGAGAGAGAGAGAGCAGACGGGGATCACTTTCTTGCTTGGGTCCTGTTATCGATTTAAAGGACACTAATTATAATAGATAGGCAGATGGTTCATTGCTGGCTTTGCTAGACTGTGTCACAAATGAGAGTGTATTTATGCAGGGTATAGCTTTATGGATGAGCAATAACCCTTTATCTGTACATATAGCAACCACTTCGGATTTTCCTGCTTCTAGGAGATGATGCTAGAAATGATCACATTTTTGAAATTATGTTCTACTTTGGCTCATGTTTATATCTTAATCCAAGTAACTGGTTCTCTCTTTTTTCAATGAGGTCGGCGCTTTAGACGGCATCACCATAACCATGTCGGTGGTCTTACCCCCAAATGAGTTATAGTAGTATTATAAATGTTTAGATATGTTGCAGTGCTTGCCTGGATAACAATGAGAGGTGAAGAGACATCCTTGTCTTTGGAGCTTGATTTCATACACGGCCATCTCTTGTGAGGCATTCGTAAAACATTGTTTTTTCATTTAGTTCTACTATGCTTGAAGAAAAATGACTTTCCGGTGGAAATTCTTATGTATTTCTTCAGATATTAAGGGCAAGCTTCTTGCATTTTGTGTTGGTGTTGTGGTGTTACAGTAACCACATGGCTCGGTACGTCATGTTAGTAAGCACATGCCAAATTTAGAGAAAACATAGGCTTGAACCATAAAGTCTCATGAAGGGAATTAGTTTAAATATGCATGATCAGCGGTAGTACTTGCAATGTTTACCTACTTGTGTTTCAGATTTCCTTTTATTCCATTGTTCAAACATTACTCAAAATCTCTGATTTGTCAAACACTCTTCTCTAATTAGATGATAATGTTGCATACATGGTGACTGCTATTAAGTGAATCCATACATTTACGCCCTTATAAGCGAGCAACTACTTGGTGGTAAATTTGTAAACCATTGTTGCTGATTTATGCACGTACTTCTGCTGGTTATCATGTCTATGTAAGAGCTTTTTTTCTCCTTTTCTTTATCTGATTATGCTACGCAAAGGAAAATCAATGATTACTTTTCTTGGTACATATGCAGTGTATTTTTTTACAGTAGTAATAATTTAAGTAGAGGTTAGATGCAGTGACAGATATGGTGAACGATATATATTAGTTGGATATATTGAGCAATATGCGTGTTATGCCGCTGTTGAATTAGGTGAAGAATAAATGGTGCTGGTAGTATAATGATTTGTTGTGCCTTTGGCAAAATATCCAATAGTCTGCATTGGTGTTTGGTAGGTTTTGAGTTTTTGTGTAAGGATCATGCTACCTATCTTTTTCTTTCTTCATGGCAGCTTTCATTTCATATCTGGACAATGAATGCAGGCTCTTTGATTTCATATTTGGACGACAAGGGCATCTTCAGCAGCGTTTAAATAGGATTCGTCTGCCCGCTCGACGCCAAGGGAGACCGCATCACCGTCGCCGTAAAAGGGACTCAACCAGCACGGCCTCCAGGTACAGCGCGCCCAGCGCCACCGTTTTTTCATTTATGAGTAATTAATTTCCCATTCTGTTCGTGTTCTTTTATTTGTTTGGTTATGATAAGAAAAAGAAGAAATACTTCTATGATGGCAATATGGTCTAGAGTAGTGATTTTCTTTTCACACCTCAAACTCTCTCTCTCTTTGATCTATCTTATATTGCTGAAATTGTGTTTTTTGTTTTGTTTATCCCAGGTTTACTATGATGTGCTCATCAATGACTCCACCACTGCTTGTTTTGAGGATGATGCCTCCAAGAATGACCAGACCCGTGAGTACGCCGTCCTTGCATTCATTCTTGGAGTGAAGCAGATTATCTGGTGTTTAATAAGGTATACTTGCTACCATAAGAATAAGCAGATTATCTGGTGTTTAATAAGGTATACTTGCTACTAAGAGACCCGTGAGCACGCCAGTAGCACATAATTCGTGCTTATAATTTAATATTGCTAAATCTTAAGCATATTGCCATGTTTGTTCTCTTAGTAAGCTCCTGATGTCGCATTTATACTCATGCTGGATTGCTGGAAAGATCTCTGGCTCTGTTGACTACTTTATCAGTAAATCATTTTAAACCCAAGTTCACCAAAAAAGGTAACTAAAATATATACAGTTTTTCGGTAGAGTATTTGAGGCTGCTTTATCTATTAAGTACACGGTTTCCCGCCTTTTCGGGTTTTAAGGTATACACAAGAGTGCACGTTTTAGTTATTGTGCTTTCCTTAGCTCATCGGTGGCGTTCGTGCTAGGGTGATGATGATTAATCGTGGCTGAAATAAGTGTGCCTTTGAGCAATAATGGCACTGTGCGTGTCAGTTGGATCCTCCTCTTGTCTCTAGAATCCTTTTGATCCTGTGATACTTGTTGTTGTCCTTGGATGGTCATTCTTGTTGAGTGATAACCGGGCAGCTCCATTGATAAACAGATTGATCTGGTGATAAGAGATGACGGGTAGGTTATATGATCGAGGAAAGGTGAATCTGAGCCCACTATGCAACGAACCCTGAACCCTTTCTGCTTGTATCCCTTGTTAGAGTCTCAAGCAAAATGGAGCTCTCGTTTGTTTGGATTCGGACCGTTCGATCGTTTTCTGATGCGATTCCGGCCGTCGGATCTCGGGCTCGGCTCATGTGAGGCGTCGGATATTTACCAGATCGCTGTGAGCCGTCGGATAAAATTCCAATGGCAATAGAATGTAAATACCGTGCCCCCACCAGGGCATCTGGGTCATTTCGCTTAGGAGGGCAGGGGTATAAAATGACCGCGGCTTCCTGCGATGAAAACCTAGCTGTCGCCTCCTCTCTCTCACTCGCTCCTGTAGCTGCCTCCCTCCCTCCCACGCAGGTGGTTCCCATGGCGATGGCGGCAGCGGCCACGGAGGAGGTCAGCAGACCAGCGGCGCCGGCGATGGCGTCCGTGGCAGCTATGCAATGAACCCTGAACCATTTTTATTTGTACTTAAAGGGGTTGCTTATTTATGCTCAAGTGGTGTTCATGCTAGGGCGATGATGATTACCTTGGCTGGAATTATTGTGCCTTTGAGCAATCAAGGCACCTGTGGGTATCAAGTTGGATCCTCCCTCTTGTCTCTAGAATCCTTTTTGATCATGTGATACTTATTGTTGTCCTTGGATGGTCATTCCTGTTGACTGATAACCAGGGCAGCTCTACTGTATAAAGAGATCGATCTGGTAATAAGAGATGATGGGGGTAGGTTATATGATCGAGGAAAGGTGAATCTGGGCCCACTATGCAATAAAACTGCAGCTACCTCCCCTAATGTGTGTAGTATTGAAGGCAAAAAAGAACTTTTCATGTCTTGCTACTTTAAAATTCCAAAAAGGTTCATTCTTCCTTTGCTGGTTACTTAACCATGATTTTTGTTTTGCTTTGGTTCTCGTTGAGATACTAAAGGTTGTTTATATATGAAAATAACAAACACTTGTAGTTTTGTACGCCTCAACTGTTGCTTAGGATCCAGTGTTGTAGTGTCTTCGATCAGTATGTTCATATTGAGATGTAGGGATGCATCGAGCACGCAACTTTCTTGGCTTGGCGGTTGCTTAATCATCGATACTAGGTATAACTTCACAACATTGTGAACTAATGGCCATGTTACAGTGCTTTTATGTTCACTCCTGATCCTGTCACTATCACAGGTGTGGTACACACATAAAGTGGAATCGAGCGTGACCCGCTGAAATTGTCATGATGCTGCATTCTTACAAAAAAACTAATTGGAGTGTCCTGTTGCGTTAGATGCTTGATGTTTTCCTTTAATCAGAAAGTCGTTCTAGGTAATTGGCCCTTCTCCTTGAAACATAATTTGAAGATTTTGAATGACATTTTATTAGAGTAGTTTCCAAATGCTACCTTACTTATTTTCCTTTTTTGTTGTTTCTACTAGGTTTAAACTAAAAGGAGAAATAGCTATAAAAATTGTCCTTTATATTCTTTGTCAGGCCTTCTGCTCGGTCAAATCTGAGTTATGGTAGTTGCTATAAATGTCTAGGTTTCATCTTAATATTTGCATTACATGCCCGGAGAACTAATGTTATGCTTGTACTAAATTGGAAAATAGCTGGCTAGATTCGTGTGATGTTTTATGAATTTATTTTTTAATAATTCATGTGTTGTTTCATTCCTTGGAATACACTTTCCCCTGATTTATTACTCCTGAAGATTGTAGTTTTAGTCATAGGTCAACCAGGGCACTATTTCTAATGAAGGTCATGTTTCTATATGGTTTTTACTGTTCGGTGGTACATTTAGATAGTTAGCATCGTCCGTTGACTATGTGTTTTGTACCCTGTTGTTCCAGGGTGAGATTTCCTATGATTTTGTGGAAGTAGATGATTGATAGAGACTCGGAGGAGGTAATTGATAGATATAGACGTCGTGGTTCCTATTTCTTCATGTACTATTTTTCTTCCAATTTTCTTTTAATTACAAGCTACCTCTGCCATTGTAGTCATTTCTTTATTTCATACCAGTCTCTGTTGACTACTATGTAACCATGCATGGGTAGCTTAAATGGCATAAGTTCTTATTCAGTTAGAAAAAGGCAACAAAAACAACCAGGGTAATCTTGCTCTAGAAATTGCATGACATGTGCTTATTCTCATTTGTACATATATGCGAGTTGAGTTCAAGAAATTCTTGCAAATGCATTTTTGGATAACAATACAAGACATAACCATTTACTGATTTATATTAAACCCTATGGAAGCCAAGATATATTCCAGGTTTAGGTTCATGTCCAATATATCTCATTTCACGGAATATAAATTTGCTTGGAAGCTATATCCTCCCATGGTCCATTGTTTTATGCATTGTTCATGTTAACTTGGCTAAGAAGTGTTCAGGGAAGCTTTGAGTTTTGGTTGTTTCAAAATAAACACATCAAAGAAGATGTTATATACCTTTTGCCATTTAGCAGTGCTTAGGGAGTGAACAAGATCCACTCTAAAAAGCTCCGGCATCTGTCAACAAAGTGTAATTGATGCAAGCGCACTGAAAATCAGCATTTTCAACTTCCTTGGAAATACTACATTCCAACTTGTTAGGATAATCTATGTTATGTTTACGGATTGCGATACCATTAAGGCAAAGCAGATGGAAAAGAATAAGGCATTGAAGAATGTTGTGCATGTGCCTCTGCTTCCTCCTGCTACTAATGAGGTGCTTGCTCAGTATTATCTTCGGTGACAAGATGATTCTTAATTTAGCATTGACGCCTGTCGGCTTTCTTTCTTAAGGTCACGGATCCAGTTGTTGATCCTAAAACACAGGATGTTGATGGGGTTACTTTAAGGTGCTTGCCCTTTTCCGGATATTTTGAATCAGCTGTTATGTTTGTTGATGCGATTCCATTCTGTTGTGTTCAACTGTTGGTTGTTTTGAAGGGTGTTGATGCAGAGGAGGGAGGCGAGGATCCCAGTGCGAGAAAAAGGCATAAGCTCTAGAGCAGGTGGCGCCGATTGATCCACTCTTTTGGTATATATGCCTTGTCCTTATCTTTGGTGTCTTTTCACTCGCGTTGTGCGTGTGCTGTTCTTATTTTGATTTCGGCTTTTCATGTCTCAGGTCCATGACGGTTGGCTATGGATGTACGACGATACCTGGATTTGCTGATATCCGTGGTGCTTCATTACGTGCTCAATGATGAAGCCCCTTTGTCGTACGGACCTGTCTACATGAAGACCTGTCACTTAGTATATAATCTGCTGCTTTATTTCCTTTAGGGGGTATGTGCCGTGGGTACTTTTAAATTTGAACAAAACCTACCTTATTATTGCCTGTTTGCTTGAATGTGTGTCGCCGACGATGTAGTGGAGTATGAGCAGACGCAAACTTGTGGTGCTTATGGCTGTTGTTGGCAAATGACTTAAATATGTCTATATGTGCCTGTTGTCCATTTCTTTAATTATGTCTGGGATGATCGTGCACATATATATATATTTTGTATCGCTTTTGTTACAATTCTGTTCTGTTGGCAATGCTCATGCTTTAATTCATCCTTATACATGTATGGTTGATACTGCTTGTTGCGTGTGGAAATTTTGACATCTTATTCATTTGGACGCCCGGTGTGTCCCTTTTGTTAGCACGCGTGGATGTCATCGTTTTGTTCCCTGTGTCTGATTGATTTCCTCACAATAACTAAATGAGTAGGGTCATTGTTTTTTGCAATATTGTTCTTTGTAAGATTGTTGTTTTGCTCCTTTTTTATGGATTTGTGTTTGTGGTTTTCTTATACTTGAAATGTTTTGGTGGTTGTATATAGATATACCCGGCAGCTTGCTGCTGGGGTGCGACAAGCCGCATTTCCTATCTAGTCAATAATGTTGCTCCCGGGGGCCTCGACCCGTTGGCCGGGCAGCTCGGGTGGGTAGCTACCAGCCCGTCCGCTTTCGAGCCTCGGCTCTGGCTCGCGGTGTTTCTCCTATAAAAAGATCAACAGGATTAACCCTTGGGTTGGTCTCATTTTAAGTACTCTCGGAGAAATAATGTTGCTCTATGAATTTTGTAGCATGAGACATGCGCTTTGGGGGTTGCTTGCACCCCTAAAAAAACATGATCCATGTTGCGCTTGTTGGGTCGTGTTAGCATTTAGTTGTGACCTGTTGTTTGCAAAATGAGCCAGGTTGCACTCAAGGGTTTGCAATATGGGTCATGTCGCACTCGCGATTGCAACCTTCAAAGCATTTTCGACCGTTGCAACGTGTGGTATGTTGTAACCGCAACAACTCCCTTCGCCGCTGGCTCCTCTTCTCATGCCTCCTCGCACGTGACGTTTTCACCAATAGCACACCACGACGACCCCGTCAACCATACCCCAGAAACCCGTGGAGCAAGGGATCGCGCCGCCGGATGACCAAGATCTATCGCCCGCCGCCACTGCCTGCCATCTCCGCCCCTCCCAATTAGAAGAAAATAAGGAGAAAGGGTGTGAGACGCCGAGGCCGCCGCCGTAGATCACAACCAATGTGCCCAATGTGGTTGCGTTGTCCTCGCCCCTGGGAACCTGTGTCATTGTCGTAGCGGGATCCAGCCGCCACCACTCGCCCCTCGACCTTGTTGGTTCGCAACATAGACGTGTTACGAAAGCAACCGAGCACAACATGGCCCACATTGCAAAGCTCGTGTATGTGGTGGGGTTAATGCGTGCCACATGATCAATAGTTGATCGGACAGTCACGGAGGTGGTCGACGCACGCCAAGTTTTCAGTCGGTTGAGCTTGACCGTTTCCTTGGCTCAAAATAGTCTGTACGTGATCTTATTTTATTTTTCTTTTCTTTTTGGTACGATAGGTAGGAAAAGCATATCTATACCTACTATTAAAGGGAAGATGTATTCTTGGTTTGGTTTAGTATTTTTGGTTTGGTTTACACGCGCTAAGTGATTTTGGTAGGTACTTGTATGTTGATGGGACTTTTATGGGCTTTCATAGAGACCGCGAAAAATAATTGGGTCAAAATAAATCAACATTATGGGAATTGAACACAGGACCTCCTGTCTAGCTCTTTGATGTAACAACCAACGACCTATGCGCCTTTCACGTTTACTAATCCCAACTCGCTCTAAATATATGATTAATACGAGTGACAGTCATCATGTTTAGGGCGAGCTAACTAAGTGAATGAACTAATAAAGGACAGCTTGTGGGCTTAAATAGAATATTTAAACAGATGTGACTAATTAAAGAAAAAATTATGCATAAAACGGTGGAATAATTAAAAGAAAGATTGTTGTCTTAATAAATTCTACATGAAGGATTTGAGGTAAAAAGGTAGGATAATTAAAAGGATGGTTCTATAGGCTTCAATGTGTTGAGGCTACTAAATTGGAAAAGGAAGGATTTAATTCCCGACTAAAACGAGTGAGGATGCCATGGTAATTGATGAAAGGATTATACTTAAGTGCCACTAAAAAGGGATTATACTTAAATGGGATCAGTGGGAAATTATGCTCGGCAAACAAAATATGAACACGACTAAATTGCAATGTATTTTTTACGTTTATTTTGTAGAAGGATGTTGTGTTGCAGCATGTTCTTCATAGTGAATCCGGTGCTTGCACAAAACATCAATTTGTACCGTTGCAACGCACGGGCATATGTGCTAGTACAATCTAAATTATAGAACAAACTAGAAAATGTAGTACGAGTGTCCTGATCTTTTGATGAGAAACACTTGTCGACATAGGCATAGACGACTGTGATGAACCAACTACTACGTGTGGCGATATTGCCTAGTTACTAAACCAACTCCGAAGATGTTACTAATCGTGCCTGACACGATCAACCTAACAACAAAGATCTAATCCCTACGGGCAATGAAACAAACTTGCACGAGATGAAGAAAAAACAAGAACTATTATTGGGATCAAGGTCTAAGAACTAAATGGGGTGAATAGTCCTACCAAAAACTTTTTCAAGTTTTTGGGTTGACAGTTTTAAAGCAACTATTTCTAGTTGATCCTTAGGACTAAAGAAACAATTTGACAAAGTATGGCAGCAGAATAAAGTAACTTGGAAAAAAATAAAGGTTAAGTTTAGTGGATGCAAGCACAAGGGGGATTGGCAGTGTTCTTCGTGTGGTTCGGATAGTTGATTTAATCCTATCCATGTTGATGGAGACTTTGAACCAAATGGTTTTTTAAGATCACAAGGATCTTGATTGGGTCACCCCCAAGCGGCCCACCGAGCACAATTAACCTATTCCGCCATGGTTTGCACCAAGAAGCGTCACTAAGGATAAGGATAGATCTTCACAAAGTAGGCAGACCATCATAAACTCCTGAGTCCTTCAATTGTAGATGACAAAGGCTTGATGCGTTCATTTTGCATCACTATCTCTTATTACAAATTGCTCTTTATTAATGATATTTTTCACATATTGGCACCATTCTAATGTATTTTTGCTCTTAATTTGCAGGTTCGCCGGGAGAGGAAATCTCCAGAAAGCTTCACAAAAGGAGCAAAATAAGGACCGAAGACAAAAAAATCTAATAAATTTTGTTTTTGGTATTTTTCTTATGCGAGAACCAGGGATGCCTGGCACCTGTCGAGGAGGTGCCTAGGGGGATCATGCAGTCCCAGCTCGCAGGCACCCCCTCGGTTGCGAGCCAGGGGCACATGGGGACCACACGCATCCCCCCAGGTGCTCTTGGGCTCCCTGGTCATATATTACCCTAAAAACTCCATCTTGGTTTTAAGGGATTTTTTCTGGCGCCGTCTCCAAGAAGGAATATAAGTGAAGCACTTTTGACCTCCGGTAGTTTGATTTGTCAGAATTCCATAGTTCCAGAAGGAGCAAATCGAAGTCATCGTCATCACCAACACTCCATTCATCATTGGTACCATCATATCCACCAACATCTTCATCAGCGCCATCATCTCCATCACCTTTGTCTCCCACTACTTTTCAATCTATGAACTTGAACCTCTGATCTGTTACTAAGATTACTTTCTAGTGTTGATTACTACTTGTAGTTGATGCTTAGAGGTTTAATTGGTGAGATATTTGCATGTTTAGTTTGTTAATCATGTAATTACCCTCACTAATCATGACCCATATCACTATATGACGCCTTGCGAGTAGTCCTTTATGTTCTTGAGGACATGGGAGAAACCTTGTTGCTAGTATCATGTAAAGTTGAGTAAAGTTCAATGTGTTGATATTAGTGTGATTATCTATTGTGATGTGCGAACACATATCACTTAACCATTATGGTCCTATAGGAGAGCACTTTGTGATTAGTTTGTCTACGGTGGGTGTTTGTAGTGATATAAATTACTGAACCCTAAGTTTTTGAATTATTTTATAAGGGACTGTTGGAACACTAAAGTTTTATGCTATGGTTAGATGTTATCTTAACTACTATTCTTGTATCTCCGGATGCTTGCATCGAGGCTCGAGGGTATAATCATAAGTATGTATGTTGTTCAAGTAGGAACAACACATTAATATAGGTTCCACAACACAACAATTACCAAGGCAATGAGAGTTAACTCAATGGAACTAGATGAAAACAAAACTTGGTGAAATTCTCAAGTGTCCTCGAGAGCGATTTGATCCCCGTAAGTAATACAACCGCTTGCTTGGCACAATTAAAGATTGGGCCACTTGTAACAAAGTGATTCCTTACTAGTTTCCATCAACCAACTCCTTTCACTCCTCGCTGAGTTCGACACTCTTGTCATAAAGGGCTACGATAGCCCCCTACACTCATGGATTATCAAGGCTCTCAAGTGAATCCTAACCATTTAGAAGATGCACACCCTCCAAGAGTAAAAATTGAAGCGAAGGCATTTGTTATAATAAAAATCCTAAAAAGGTATTTAACCAAAGCTCTCTCCGATAACCCCATGGTATATCTCTCTCTATCTCTTGCAAGGAATAGAATTGTGGCAAAAGAGATGAATTTGGGATATAAGAATCAAAAGGTATTATTGGAACTAGCCGACACTTATTTTCCTTTTTCCCTTGGAGTCGTCTCTCTCTCTCTCTCTCTTGATTGATTTGAACTTGTGGCAGTTGGAATGGAGTGGAATGACTTGTGTTCTCCCTTTCACAAGAAAGGGTATGACAACACATAGAGAGAGAGAGACCAAAATGTGCATGTTATCTTAGAAACATAACTGGATCAAAAGTACCGGAAGAAAATCATTGGAACTTCCGAATGGTTTCAAACATTTGAAAGGGCCAGAACATGTCTAGGAACAAGACAATAAACACCGCACTTGAAAATAGCAGAAAAAATAAAGCAGTGCCGAAAAATACGACTCTTTGTGCGAAAATAGAACTAGCTCAGAAGTACCGAATAAAACAAATTGCTCGGTATTACCACATTAGACAAACGTCTCTCATATGAAGAATGTGCAGAAAAGCCAAAAGTTACAATGTGGAGGTACCAGAAAAAAACTCCATGGAGATACCACTCCAATGTTCTCACTGCATAGAGATGCTAACTGAGTGGGATTGAAAGTGTCGGATAAACAATTTATGCTTGGAGGTGCCGGAGCTAACAGAGATTGTCTCAACCAGATTTGTCTCATGAGCAGCAAAATCCAAAAGAAATATTTTCTTTTCTGAATTGTAATTATTCAGCCAATTCAAATAAGACATATCTTGTTCGAGCCACTAAATAGAGTTGAGGTTATAGTAAATCAGCCAGGAGAAAATGGGTGGCAATTCCAACACCATGAAAGAACTAGCTTTGACATAAAAGTCTCTGATTGGTCAACTCTCTGCATTTAACACTTCCATTTCTCTCCTTTTCCCCACTAACTTAATTCTAGCTAGAGAGGACTAACCCGAAGGGACTTAGTAGTACATGATAAAATATTCGATGGTTCCGGGGCTTAGTGATACGAAGAATTTAAGTTGCTTGAGTGGATTCTTTGAGGACTTTGTTTTGGACCTTCCCTAGAATTTCAAACCAACTTATATTTGCTTTTGCCCCTCTTGATAGTAAAATTGTGCACCTTTAGGTGCTTCAACTGCGGTGTAGGTAGAAGGAGCTGGTACGGAAACACCTTATGTGTAAAGTTCGAAATGGTGAATTGAGTTAGAGTAGATCAATGATCTGGTAGTCATTTGGCTGGGTAATTTTGATGCAGCACTGCAAGTTCTCGAAGGACTGGCCAATGTTGTATGTGTCAGCTCTTCCCATTAATCGATCAAATAATTTCAAAAGTGAAATTAAGAGGTGGTCTTTTAGAAGGAGAACAAATAAAAGTTCTCCGCGGGCGCTAGCGCTATTGTGTTGGCTTTTGTCAACTAAGGCGCGCATAGCGCCAACTAACTGATAGCTGATAGAGCATGAAGACCCTTGTCTAAGAGAGCAGAGCCATTACTTTCTATTGTCTCCAAAATAAAAAATAAAAGTATTAAAGGCGACTCAAACGACAACTCTGATACAAGGTTACTCTGAGGGACTTTTCACCTCAGAAATCCTAGCTCTCGACCCTCGGCTACTGGGGAAAGTAAACATGAGAGTTACTGAAGAAATGTACCTGCAATGAATGAATCTCGATTTTACCAAAGCCTATAAAATACCATTTAAGAGCTTGAGGTAGACAACAACTTGAAAAGTCGTAGGTAGGTGATACGTCTCCGTCGTATCTACTTTTCCAAACACTTTTGCCCTTGTTTTGGACTCTAACTTGCACGATTTGAATGGAACTAACCTGGACTAACATTGTTTTCAGCAAAATTGCCATGGTGTTATTTTTGTGCAGAAACAAAAGTTCTCGGAATGACCTGAAACTCCACGGAGATAACTTTTGAAAATAATAAAAAATACTGGCGAAAGAATCAAGGCCAGGGGCCCACACCATGTACACGAGGGTGGGAGGCGTGCCTGCCCCCTGGGCGCGCCCCTGCCTCGTGGGCCCCCTGGTGCTCCACCGACCTCAACTTCAACTCTATATAATCACGTTCAAGGAGAAAAAAAATCAGAGAGAAGGATTCATCGTTTTTTACGATACGGAGCCGCCGCCAATCCCTAATCTCTCTCGGGAGGGCTGATCTGGAGCCCGTTCGAGGCTCCGGAGAGCGGAATCCGTCGCCGTCGTCATCATCAACCATCCCCCATCACCAATTTCATGATGCTCACCGCCGTGCGTGAGTAATTCCATCGCAGGCTTGCTGGACGGTGATGGGTTGGATGAGATTTATCATGTAATCGAGTTAGTTTTGTTAGGGTTTGATCCCTAGTATCCATTATGTTCTGAGATTGATGTTGCTATGACTTTGCTATGCTTAATGCTTGTCACTAGGGCCCGAGTGCCATGATTTCAGATCTGAACCTATTATGTTTTCATGAATATATGTGAGTTCTTGATCCTATCTTGCAAGTCTATAGTCACCTACTATGTGTTATGATCCGCAACCCCGGTTTACAATAATCGGGACCACTCCGGTGATGAACGTAGTTTGAGGAGTTCATGTATTCACTATGTGTTAATACTTTGGTCCGGTACTCTATTAAAAGGAGGCCTTAATATCCCTAGTTTCCACTAGGACCCCGCTGCCACGGGAGGGTAGGACAAAAGATGTCATGCAAGTTCTTTTCCATAAGCACGTATGACTATATTCGGAATACATGCCTACATTACATTGATGAATTGGAGCTAGTTCTGTGTCACCCTATGTTATAACTGTTGCATGAATAATCGCATCCGGCATAATTATCCATCATTGATCCAATGCCTACGAGCTTTTCACATATTGTTCTTCGCTTAGTTACTTTACCGTTGCTACTTTTACAGTCACTACAAAACTATCACTATTACTTTTGCCACCGTTACCGTTACTTCCATACTACTTTGCTACTAAATACTTTGCTGCAGATATTAAGTTATCCAGGTGTGGTTGAATTGACAACTCAACTGCTAATACTTGAGAATATGCTTTGGCTCCCCTTGTGTCGAATCAATAAATTTGGGTTGAATACTCTACCCGCGAAAACTATTGCGATCCCCTATACTTGTGGGTTATCAAGACTATTTTCTGGCGCCGTTCCCGGGGAGCATAGCTCTATTCTTTGAGTCACTTGGGATTTATATCTGCTGGTCACTATGAGGAACTTGAAAGATGAAAAACCCAAAATTTATCCCTCAACTACGAGGGGAGGTAAGGAACTGCCATCTAGCTCTGCACTTGATTCACCTTCTGTTTTGAGTAAGCTTGCGACACCTAAACCTGCTTCTGCTATTAATTCTGATATGTCGCATGTTGTTGATGATGCCACTTCTGCTATGCATGATACTTATGATGAAACTACTTCTATGCTTGATAATACCGTGCCACTAGGTGAATTTCTTGATGAACAACTTGCTAGGGTTAGAGAGAATGAAATTATTGAAACTGATAATATTGATGAAAGTGATGATGAAGATTCTCCCCCTAAATATGAATTGCCCGTTGTGTCTGAGGGTTATGTTATGGATGAAAAAACTGCTAGAGATTTTCTTGCTTGCAATGATAGGAATGATCTTAAGAAATTATTAGCTAAGTTGAAAGAAAAATCTCTTAATGCTAGAATGAAATATGATCCTGCTTATGCTACTTCACCTATCTTTGTTACTGATAAGGATTATGATTTCTCTATCGATCCTGAGTAATTACTCTGGTTGAATCTGATCCTTTTTATGGCTATGAATCTGAAACCGTTGTGGCACATCTTACTAAATTAAATGATATAGCTACCCTATTCACTAATGATGAGAAAACTCACTACTATTATATCCTTAAATTATTTCCGTTCTCATTAAAGGGTGATGCTAAGACATGGTTTAATTCTCTTGATCCTGTTTGTGTGCGTATTCCCCAGGACATGATTTATTACTTCTCTGCTAAATATTTCCCTGCTCATAAGAAACAAGCTGCTTCAAGGGATATATATAATTTTGTGCAAATTGAAGAAGAGAGTCTCCCACAAGCTTGGGGGAGGCTTCTCCAATTACTTAATGCTTTGCCTGATCATCCTCCTAAGAAAAATGAAATACTTGATATCTTTTATAATGGACTAACCGATGCTTCTAGAGACCACCTGGATAGTTGTGCTGGTTGTGTTTTCAGGGAAAGAACTGTGGATCAAGCGGAAATTCTATTGAATAATATGTTGACAAATGAAAATAATTGGACACTTCCTGAACCAAATCCTAAGACAACTCCGAAGAAAAGGGGTGTTCTGTTTCTCAGTCCTAAAGATATGCAAGAGGCAAAGAAATCTATGAAAGAAAAAGGTATTAAAGCTGAAGATGTTAAGAATTTACCTCCTGTTGAAGAAATACATGGTCTTAATTTACCGCCTGTTGAAGAAACATATGGTCTTGATAACCCGACATGGGTAGTAAAGGTAAATTCTCTCTATAGATTTGATGAAGGTGATATTCCTCGTTATAAGTCTGCTAACCAATGCCTGGATGAGTTTGATAAATTTATGGATAAGCAAGAAGATTTCAATGCTTATTTTGGTAGACAATTAAAACACAATGCTTATATGATTGAACACTTGAGTGATTATATGTCTAGAGTTAAAGGTGAAATTAAAATCATTAATAAACATGCTTCCATGGTTACCACTCAAGTTGAACAAGTACTTAAAGCTCAAAATGATTTGCTCAATGAAATGAATAGTAAGAACAACGATTTTGATGTTAGAGTTGCAACTAGGGGAGGTAAAAGGACTCAGGAACCTTTGTATCCTGAGGGCCAGAATTGAGCAGGATTCTTAGAGAAATAATTTTGATGCACCTAGTCCTTCTAAGGAGAAGAAAAAGAAAAATGATAGGACTTCGCATGCTTCTAGTGAACCTATTGTTGACACACCTGAGAATCCCAATGATATTTCTATTTCTGATGCTGAAACACAATCTGGTAATGAACATGAACCTAGTGATAATATTAATGATGATGTTCATGATGATGCTCAACCTAGCAATGATAACGATGCAAAGATTGAACCTGTTGTTGATCTTGATAACCCACAATCAAAGAATCAACGTTATGATAAGAGAGACTTTGTTGCTAGGAAGCACGGTAAAGAAAGAGAACCATGGGTTCAGAAACCCATGCCTTTCCCTCCCAAACCATCCAAGAAAAAGGATGATGAGGATTTTGAGCGCTTTGCTGAAATGATTAGACCTATCTTTTTGCGTATGCGATTAACTTATATGCTCAAAAAGAATCCTTATGCTAAGTACATGAAAGAAATTGTTACTAATAAAAGAAAGATACCGGAAGCTGAAATTTCCACCATGCTTGCTAATTACACTTTTAAGGGTGGAATACCTAAGAAAATAGGAGATCCTGGAGTACCCACTATACCATGCTCAATTAAAAGAAACTATGTTAAAACTGCTTTATGTGATCTTGGAGCCGGTGTTAGTGTTATGCCTCTCTCTTTATATCGTAGACTTGATTTGAATAAGTTGACACCTACTGAAATATCTTTGCAAATGGCCGATAAATCAACCGCTATACCTGTCGGTATTTGTGAGGATGTGCCTGTTGTGGTTGCAAACATCACTATTTTAACGGACTTTGTTATTCTTGATATTCCCGAGGATGATAGTATGTCGATTATCCTTGGTAGACCCTTTTTGAATACTGCAGGGGCTGTTATTGATTGCAACAAAGGCAATGTCACTTTTCATGTTAATGGCAATGAGCATACGGTACACTTCCCGAGGAAACAACCTCAAGTTCACAGTATCAACTCTATTGGAAAATTTCCATCAATTATTTTTGGAGGTTTTGAATTTCCTCTTCCTACTGTCAAAAAGAGATATGATATTCTTATTATTGGGGACGTGCATATCCCCATTGAGGTAACCTAGTGCTATTCGAAAATTCTCCGGTTTCATGCAATTCGGAATGAGTTTGTTAACAAGACCTGATCAACCTTGTTAGTGGATTCCTTTTGATGAGCATGAGATGGATGAAGTTAGAAAGCACAACCTTCTGTACCCTCCTTCTACTTTCTGTTATTTAGTAGAAATAAAGCAAAAATAGTATTTTCTATCTGTTTTTTGAATTATCCGTGCAATACAAAAATACCCGGAAAATAAAAGTTCTCCAAATGCCCCGAAATTGAAATATGATTTTTTCTAGAATATTTGAGAATATCTGGCACTGAGAACACATCAGGGGGAGCTGGCACCTGGCCACGAGGGTCCAGGGCGCGCCCACCCACTGGGCGCGCCCCCTGCCTCGTGGGCCCCTGGTGGCTCCCCTCCACTTACTCCAGCCACCACAAACTCCTTCTTCCTCCCAAAAAAATCACCAGCTAGCTCAAGCACAAGTTATAGCTCATCTTGCTGCCATTTTCGATCTCCAAGCCCAAAGCTCCACTCACAAAACTGCTTTGGGGGATTGTTCTTTGGTATGTGACTCCTCCAATGGTCCAATTAGTTTTTGTTCTAGTGCTTTATTCATTGCAAAATTTTGCTGCTTAGTTGACCCTGTTCTTGAGCTTGCATGTCAAATTTATTTGGTCCCAAGTAGTTCTAATGCATGAGATAGTCTCTAGGCACTTGTGGGAGTAGTTGCTATCAATTTTGTTGAGTTTGGTTCACTTTTATTTGAAGTTACTAAGAATTTCAGAAATTTTCAAAAAATGATGAAGAGATTTTTGAGGGGCTCGTCAAGCCGAAGCTCGAGGGATAAGCAAAGTGAAGAAGATACGAGGCCTAAATACAATCTCCCTCGCACCGCGAAGGTCCGGCCGTGTGATGAATTTTTGAGAGCTGCCGGGATTTATGATGATTTTTATGAGTTGACTGAGAATGCAGGACTCACCAACTTCCTCTGCGACGAACGCGAACAGTATCTCCTACTCACTAATATTTTTGTGCAAAATTTTCATTTCCATGCTAGGAGGTCACCACCTTCGGTGGATTTTTATTTATATGATGATTATAAGGAGATGCCCCTTCATGAATTTTGTAAGATTTGCAAGTTGCCCTTTTTGGGCAGCGTAGAAGAACCACATCGTAATGATGTGGAAGGGTTCATTAATACCATTGTTGTAGGGGAAACGAGGAAGGTTTCTGATGCAAGAATTACTAGCATACACTTTCCTGTTCTATGTTATTTTTTAATATTTGCTAGTAGATGCTTAATTGGTTGCGGAAACTTTGGCAACCTTAGTGCCCCTGATATTGTCATTTTGTGCCATGGCTTGTTCCGTGATGACACATTTAGTATGGGCGCTATTGTTGCAAAGCGGTTAAATCTTAACTGTACGAAGGGCGCCATCTTGGGAAGTATCTTCGCCTCGTGCCTCGCTTCACATTTTAACATACCTATTAGGCATTATGAGAAAGAAGAAAAGTTGTTGCTCCCGATTTTTCTAGACTCTAAGAGTTTGGTAGCACATGATTTTATCGTTAAGAATAGGGAAAAGACTCTTAAGTACAAACTTATATTTGATAAAATTCGCCCTGAGATTATTACTTTGCCTGCTCCTTCTTTGTTTGACTTATCTGCAGGCAAGTACCTTGTTCCGCCGGAGGTCATTCACGCCTACCAAAACTCCACACCGGCCACAGAGCCAGAGCCGGAACCACAATTTGATCCTTCACGACAGTCTGTTTACCAGTGGGATCCGGAGGAGATTGCCAACCAGTGGCAACTCGAGGCTCCTTCTCAGTACGACCCCAGCTACAACTTCGGATATCCGCCAGGCCAGCCGTGGCAATAGACCAACGTAGGCCAAAAGCCTAAGCTTGGGGGAGTACGTATTTCTCACCGACATTACATTCATGTTCACACACTCATGCTAGTTGTCGGTGCTCATACTTTTTCATTGTACTATCCATGCTAGTTTATTTTCTTTTTTATGCTTTCTTCTAGTGTGTTTGAAAAACCTTAAGAAACACCAAAAAAATAGTAGTAGCTTTTAGCTAGTTTACTTTCTTGCCTGTAGTAGTAGTAACTAAAAGAAAATCCAAAAAGATTTCTTGTTCTTCTTTTGCTTGTTGGGAGCTTTCCCGTGTAAATAGTTTTATTTCCTTTCTTTTTTTGGGTCGATAGGAGAAGACCATTATCAAAATGTTGAAGTGGCTCTTATATGCATTATTGTTGATTTAACCAAGAGCCCATATTATCTTGTCTTCTCCTGTTAATTGAATGCTTGCAGATTCTAGCTTAGTCCAATGCACATGCACTATTATTATTATCCACACCGTTCAGTCGTGCAAGTGAAAGGCAATAATGACGATATATGATGAACTGATTGAGATGAGAGAAGCTGGTATGAACTCGACCTCTCCTGTTTTTGTAAATATGATTAGTTCATCGTTCCTCATTCAGCCTACTATGAATGTACATGTTTGCATTGACAATTAGAGATTATAATTGCTTATGCCATGCTTAATTAGCTAGGAGTTTATAATGGTTTATCTTGCATGCCAACATGTTATTAAAATGATTGTGATGTGGTATAGTAGGGTGGTATCCTCCTTTGAATGATTCAAGTGGCTTGACTTGGCACATGTTCACGCATGTAGTTGAAACAAAATCAACATAGCCTCTACGATATTTATGTTCATGGTGGATTATATCCTACTCATGCTTGCACTCAATGTTTCTTTATTTTAATGCATGTTCATGACTGTTGTCGCTCTCTAGCTGGTCGCTTCCCATTCTTTTGCTAGCCTTCACTTGTACTAAGAGGGAATACTGCTTGTGCATCCAATCCCTTAAACCCCAAACTTATTCCATATGAGTCCACCATACCTTCCTATATGCGGTATCTACCTGCCGTTCCAAGTAAATTTGTATGTGCCAAACTCTAAACCTTCAAATGAAATTCTGTTTTGTATGCTCGAATAGCTCATGTATCAACTAGGGTTGTCTGTATCTTCCATGCTAGGCGAGTTATTCTCAAGAGGAGTGGACTTCGCTCCTCACTCACGAGAAAATGGCTGGTCACCGGCATGCCCAGTCCCATGCTCTAAGCAAATCAAATCAAAATAATTGCAAACAAAACTCCCCCAGGGTTGTTGCTAGTTGGAGGCACTCGTTGTTTCGAGCAAGCCATGGGTTGATGCTTGTTGGTGGAGGGGGAGTATAAACTTCACCATTCTGCTTGGGAACCGCCTATAATGTGTGTAGCATGGAATATATCGAGATCTCTCGGTTGTTATGTTGACAATGAAAGTATACCACTCAAAATATTATTTACCTCTGCTTTAAAATCGAGCTCTGGCACCTCTACAAATCCCTGCTTCCCTCTGCGAAGGGCCTATCTATTTACTTTTATGTTGAGTCATCACCCTCTTATTAAAAGGCACCAGTTGGAGAGCACCGCTATCATTTGCATCCATTACTATTAATTTATATTGGGTATGACTATGACTGGATCTCTTTTACCATGAATTACAATGTCTGGTCAGTCCTTGATCTTTAAAGATGCTCTGCATTTATGTTTTGCGGTCTCAGAAAGGGCTAGCGAGATACCATCTTGTTATATCATATCATGATTGTTTTGAGAAAGTGTTGTCATCCGAGATTTATTATTATTGCTCGCTAGTTGATTACGCCATTGATATGAGTAAACATGAGACCTAAGTGTTATTGCGAATATGGTTAGTTCATAATCTTTGCTGAAAAGTTGAATGCTGGCTTTACATATTTACAACAACAAGAGCAAACAGAGTTTGCAAAAGTTTTTCTTTATCACTTTCAGTTTGTCAACTGAATTGCTTGAGGACAAGCAAAGGTTTAAGCTTGGGGGAGTTGATACGTCTCCGTCGTATCTACTTTTCCAAACACCTTTGCCCTTGTTTTGGACTCTAACTTGCATGATTTGAATGGACTAATCCGGACAGATGCTATTTTCAGCATAATTGCCATGGTGTTATTTTTGTGCAGAAACAAAAGTTCTCAGAATGACCTGAAACTCCACGGAGATTATTTTTTAAAATAATAAAAAATACTGGCGAAAGAATCAAGGCCAGGGGCCCACACCCTGCCCACGAGGGTGGGAGGCGCGCCTGCCCTCTGGGCGTGCCCCCTGCCTCGTGGGCCCCCTGGTGCTCCACGGACCTCAACTTCAACTCTATATAATCTCGTTCCGGGAGAAAAAAATCAGAGAGAAGGATTCGTTGTTTTTTACGATACTGAGCCGCCGCCAAGCCCTAATCTCTATCGGGAGGGCTGATCTGGAGTATGTTCGGGGCTCCGGAGAGGGGAATCCGTCGCCGTCGTCATCATCAACCATCCCCTATCACCAATTTCATGATGCTCACCGCCGTGCGTGAGTAATTCCATCGTAGGCTTGCTGGACGGTGATGGGTTGGATGAGATTTATCATGTAATCGAGTTAGTTTTGTTAGGGTTTGATCCCTAGTATCCATTATGTTCTAATATTGATGTTGCTATGAATTTGCTATGCTTAATGCTTGTCACTAGGGCCCGAGTGCCATGATTTTAGATCTGAACCTATTATGTTTTCATGAATATATGTGAGTTCTTGATCCTGTCTTGCAAGTCTATAGTCACCTACTATGTGTTATGATCCGGCAACCCCGAAGTGACAATAAGTGGGACCACTCCCGGTGATGACCGTAGTTTGAGGAGTTCATGTATTCACTATGTGTTAATGCTTTGGTCCGGTACTCTATTAAAAGGAGGCCTTAATATCCCTTAGTTTCCACTAGGACCCCGCTGCCACGGGAGGGTAGGACAAAAGATGTCATGCAAGTTCTTTTCCATAAGCACGTATGACTATATTCGGAATACATGCCTACATTACATTGATGAATTGGAGCTAGTTCTGTGTCACCCTATGTTATAACTGTTGCATGAATAATCGCATCCGGCATAATTATCCATCACCGATCCAATGCCTACGAGCTTTTCACATATTGTTCTTCGCTTAGTTACTTTACCGTTGCTACTGTTACAATCACTACAAAACTATCACTATTACTTTTGCCACCGTTACCGTTACTTCCATACTAATTTGCTACTAAATACTTTGCTGCAGATATTAAGTTATCCAGGTGTGGTTGAATTGACAACTCAACTACTAATACTTGAGAATATTCTTTGGCTCCCCTTGTGTCGAATCAATAAATTTGGTTTGAATACTCTACCCTCAAAAACTGTTGCGATCCCCTATACTTATCAGTAGGGGTCACCATTGATGTTGCAGAGGTTCTTCACCAAAATGGTGGATGTTTTATGCTAGAAAATAGAACGTGCTCGGATGTACCGCATAAAACAAATTTTCTTAGGACACTGGGTAAATTCATATGTTCTCAAATGAAACCTTGAAGAAATACTAAAGTCACGGATCTAAGGTGCTGTAAGAATTATCCTGAGAGTATGGTGCCTATGCCGAGGCTGCGTAAGAAGCAACTGAGAAGGTCTCAAAAGTGCTGGAAAAATAGTTACGCTCAGAGGTGCAAGAGTTAATAAAGTGATCTCAAAGGAATCTTGGCTCTGCAGTACCGGAGAAGAATTCACAATAGCTTAGATCCAATGGAAAACAATGTTTCTTCTTAGTGTTGACTCACTCCTTATAGCCCTGATGGTATAGGGGAAGAATCCATGGAGGTACTGTAGGGAAATGTAGCATGCAATTTCAAAAAAAGTTCCTACGCTCACGCAAGATCTATCTAGGAGATGCATAGCAATGAGAGGGGGAGAGTGTGTCTACATACGCTCGTAGAGCGAAAGCGGAAGCGTTTGACAACGCGGTTGATGTAGTCGAACTTATTCTCGTTCCGACCGATCAAGCACCGAATGTATGACACCTCCGAGTTCTGCACACGTTCAGCTCGATGGCGTCCCTCGAACTCTTGATCCAGCAAAGTGTCGAGGGAGTAGATGAGTTCCGTCAGCACGACGGCATAGTGACGGTGATGGTGAAGTGATCCGCGCAGGGTTTCACCTAAGCACTACGAAGATATGACCGGAGGCGTAAACTATGGAGGGGGAGCGCCGCACACGGCTAACAATTGTTGGTGTGTGTTCTAGCGGTGCCCACCCCACATATATATAGGTTGGAGGGGAGTAGAGGCAGCCAAGGGGGCGCCCCAAGTAGGAGGAATCCTACTTGGGGTCCTCCCAATTCGGCCTCCCCCCTTTCCTATTCCTATCGGAGTAGGAAGGGAAGAGGGGGAAGGGGGAATCCTATTCCCTTTTTCCTTTCCTCCTTCCCCTTTTCTACTCCAATTTGGCCAGCCCATATAAGGGGGGAGCATCATCCCCTTTGTGGCTGGTGTGTTTCCCCTTTTGGCCCATAAGGCCCATATCTTTTGTCGGGGGTGCCCGGAACCCCTTCCGGTGAACCCGGTAAGTACCCGGTGCATCTCGAAACAGTTCCGGTGTCCGAATACCATCGTCCTATATATCAATCTTTATCTCTCGACCATTTAGAGACTCCTAGTCATGTCCGTGATCTCATCCGGAACTCCGATCAACATTCGGTCACTGAGGGAGTCCTGGATTAGGGGGTCCTCGGGTGTCCGGGCTATGTGATATGGGCCGGACTGATGGGTCATGAAGATACAAGGTAGAAGACCTTCCCCCGTGTACGGATAGGACTCTCCTATGCGTGGATAGCAAGATTGGTGTCCGGATATGTAATTTCCTTCCTTTGGGAACCAACTATGTTCAACCCTAAGCCCCTCCGGTGTGTATATAAACCGGAGGGTTTAGTCCGCAGAGGCCATCATAATTCACATAGGCTAGATAGCTAGGGTTTAGCCATTACGATCTCGAGGTAGATCAACTCTTGTAACCCCTATACTCATCAAAGACAATCAAGCAGGAAGTAGGGTTTTACCTCCATTAAGAGGGCCTGATCCTGGGTAAACACCATGTCCCCGTTGTCTCCTATTACCTTCGATCCTCAGACGCGTAGTTTGGGACCCCCTACCCGAGATCGGACGGTTTTGACACCGACATTGATGCTTTCATTGAGAGTTCCACTGTGTCATCGGCGGAATGTTCAATGGATCGTTCGATCATCGACAATGATGCGGTTTCCGGTAAAACTTTTCTCCCTGGTCAACTTTTTGTGTTTGGCAGCTTCGCTCTGCGTGCCAATTCAATTGGTCACCTTGAAACAGATCGATAGCTACGCCCCTGGTCATCAGATCAGGTTCGAAAGCCTGAACTATGTCACTGATATCCGAGGAGACTTGATCTTTGAAGGGTTCACGGCCTCGCCCACTATTGCTCATCTGCAAGAAGGAAACCCGTCGGATCCACCCTCAGGCACCGTTCAAGGATCAACTATTGTCCCTGCCCTAGCCTTAGATCCAGAGTAGACCACCTTGTCCAGAGATGGGAATACTAACCCCACCGGACCCCCCTACTACGGAGCTCCTTGCCGGAGACCTGGAGGCGGCCATACTATCGGTGGACCAGAACTCAAATAGGGTTCTCCCTGTGATCAGATGTCAACTCTGAACTCTCGAGGTCTGCATCCATTGGGCATGGCCAAGCAGCGTTTATCAGGCCTTGCCCCGCAGATCCTCAGCCACCAGTCCAGTTTTCACTTCTAAGCAAAGATCTGGACTTAAATGCTATATCTCGCCATCACCGAAGCGTCGCCTTCGAACTACGCCCAGCCCGAACTAGGGGCTGAGTGTGGGGAATTTTGTGTCCCACCCACCACCCACTTGGTAGCCACTTTCGAGGACTTAACCGACATGCTAGACTACGCCTCTGAAGACATCGACGGTAAGGACGACGATGCCGGAGCCGACTCAGGACACAATCCGCCTATCACCGGGCGTTGGACGGCCACCTCCACATACAACGTGTATATGGTAGATACACCTAAAAAGGACGACGATGACGGCAGGCAAGACCCGATTGAGGACAAACCCGTCGAAGCACCATCAAAACACCGACGTCAGCGGCGCCGCTCAAAATCACGTCGCAAAAAGGAAAGCAATACCGCACCGGAGACAATAACACTCTGGATGATGCCGAGCACCCCAAAGACCCCGACGAGCCTGTATCCGAGCAGGATGAATGGGAGGAGGGACAAGTCAACCCCGACGAACCTGTCGGGAATGAGGATTCGGAAGATAGAAACTATCTACCGTCTCCAGGAGGATGTCAGCCTCGGCAACGAAGATTTCATCATGCCAGAGGAACCCCTCGAGCAAGAGCGCTTCAAGCGACAGCTAATCACCACTGCGAGGAGCCTTAAAAAGAAACAACAATAGCTACAAGCCGAACAGGATACGCTCAACGACAGATGGACCAAGGTCCTGGCTACTGAAGAATACGGCCTCGAGCGCCCAACAAAGAGTTATCCGAAGCGTCAGCTACTACCACAATTTGACGACGAGGCCCTTGAGCCAATACCGTCAAGATATAATCACACTGACGAACCAAACCGACCACCACGCGGACGGGACAAAGCGGTTGCCTATGTCGAACACCAGCCCACGCCACCTCGCCGTCGTGGCAAAGAGGTAGCGGCTCCGGGCTACACCTACGACTTACATCAGGACCTGGACAATAGAGCCGGTCAGACTAGATCAATCTACGGATCAAGGGGACGTATACCAACAAGAGACGACGACCATCAAGCTTGGCGTGATAAGCATAATCAAACCCGGGCTGACAACCGAACACGAATGTCATCTGAACTCTGTCGTGACGTTGCCCGATACAGAGGCGCCGCATACCCCTTGTGCTTTACCGATGAGGTAATGCAGCACCAGTTTCCAGAAGGGTTTAAACCCGTAAACATTGAAGCATACGATGAAACGACAGATTCCGCAGTATGGATTGAAGATTTTCTCCTCCATATTCATATGGCTCGCGGCGACGACCTCCACGCCATCAAATACCTCCCCCTAAAACTAAAGGGACCAGCACGGCACTGGTTAAATAGTCTGCCAGAGAACTCTATTGGCAGCTGGGAAGATTTGGAGGATGCCTTTCGAGACAACTTCAAAGGTACTTATGTCCTACCACCAGACGCCGACGACCTTAGTCACATCGTCCAGCAACCCGGAGAGTCAGCCCGCAAACACTGGACTCGGTTCTTAATAAAAAAGAACCAAATTGTCGACTGTCCAGACGCCGAAGCCCTGGCGGCCTTTAAACATAGCGTCTGCGACGAATGGCTCGCCCGACACCTCGGTCAAGAAAAGCCGAAGTCTATGCCAGCTCTTACCGCACTCATGACCCGCTTCTGCACGGGAGAGGATGGTTGGCTAGCTCGTAGAAGCAACAGTACCAGCGACCCTGGCACCTTCGAAGCCAGGGATGGCAACGGAAGGCCATGATGTAACAAACATAAGCCTCGGAACAACAATGAAGAAACTGAGGATACGACAATCAACGCAGGATTCAGTGGCTCTAAACCTGGTCAGCGGAAGAAGCCATTCAAAGGAAATAGGGATGGTCCATCTAATTTGGACAAAATACTCGACCGGCCTTGCCAGATTCATGGCACCCTGACAAGCCTGCCAACCATTCCAACAGAAATTGTTGGGTTTTTAAACAGGCCGGCAAGCTAAATACCGAACAGAAGGGGAAAGGGCCGCCAAGCGAGGACGATAACGAACCCCGCCCACCGAACACAGGAGGACAGAAGAAATTTCCCCCTGAGGTGAAAATAGTGAATATGACATATGTCACGCATATCCCCAAAAGGGAGCGCAAGCGCGCATTAAGGGACATCTACGCCGTAGAGCCTGTCGCCCCAAAATTCAACCCATGGTCGGCTTGCCCGATCACCTTCGTTCACAGGTACCACCCGACCAGTATCCGTCATGGAGGTTCGGCAGCCCTTGTCCTCGATCCAATCATTGATGGATACCATCTCAATCGAGTCCTTATGGACGGCGGCGGCAGTCTTAACCTGATCTATCAAGACACTATTCAAAAATGGGCATTGACCCGTCAAGAATCAAACCTAGTAACACCACCTTTAAGGGGGTGATACCCGGCGTAGAGGCCCGCTGCATGGGTTCATTAACATTGGAAGTTGTCTTCGGCTCGTCGGATAACTTCCGAAGCGAAGACTTGATCTTCGACATTGTCCCTTTTTGCAGTGGTTATCACGCACTACTCGGACGAACTGCCTTCGCCCGGTTCAATGCAGTGCTGCACTATGCTTACTTAAAGCTCAAAATGCCTGGACCACGTGGCGTTATCACAGTCAACGGAAACATGGAGCGCTCCCTCCGTACTGAGGAGCACACAGCGGCCCTTGCAACCGAGGCACGGAGCGGCCTCAACAAGCCGAACACTTCATCGGCCATCAAGACCTCGGACACTGTAAACGAGTCCGGCCTACCCTGCAGAATGACAGCTTGGTGGATCCAGAGCTAAACTAGCAGTTTCGCCTCCGCCGATCACCCCACACAATTGCGGCATATGTACTGTGTGTGCATAATCACGCACTCAAAATACCCTAGGCAACGACAGAGGCACACTACGGATAAGGTCTATAGTACGACTTGACCCTGTTTGACCTTAACCTTCCTTCTTTTCTCCCTCATACTACAGGTTCATTAAAACCTACCTATCCTACGGTCATGCAATGGCTGTTGACGAGCCCCTTTTGTATAAACAATCGTTGAACACTCCTCTTAAAGGATTTTTTACCAAGGAGAACCGGCGCAGACGTGCGGCAGGGCATCAATGGGATGTTCAAGACTACCTCTTCTCTTAAGCCATGTATACAGCTTCCCCTTGTGTGCAAATTCTCAGCATATAAAATAGCCTGAACGTTTATGGCATTATCTATAATAGCATATTTTAACGTATTAATCAGAGTATAAAGGAAACAGTTTATCGCCCTTGTTCGGCATTGGTTTATTTTACCACCTGTGTAAAATTCCCTCCTTACTTCAGATTGCCAGATATACTTTGGCCCGGTCTAAATACCGGGGGCTCTATTTGGCCACATATATTTTCAAAAGTCCGAACACTTCTAGGGTCTCGCTCGGCGTCCCGAATATTGCGTTATATGCATCAACTCCGAATCATGTCTTTGGTCAATAGTTGGGTTGCCCGGCTCCTGTGATTACCACCTTACGTTCCGCTAGTTCGGCTAAGGTAGTAAAGGGAGAACTGGTGCGATTGTGTTTCTGGTTCATCCGGATAAACACCTCAGTAGAGAAAGTCGAAAACTGACTGTTTAGATATGGCGAGAGCTGGTCGGAAATTCGGTGACTTGCTATAAATCTTTTGCGATTTTACTAGGCATCCTAGTTAGGATGGCCGCATACGCACCAGGGGCTAGTACTTAACCCCACCATCAAACTCCTATGGCTAAGTGAAAGTAGTAAAGTCAAGATAGTCCGATTGTTCGTCATTGCGCCGCACCTCCTTTATGGACCAAAACGTTGGGTCAAGTGTGCTCGTGCGCTACCCCGAACACCCCCGTAGCATATACGTGGGGGTTGAAGCCGACGACTGGCAAACTTTCAGAATTGAAACGTCTGCACAAGAGGAAAATAATTTCAGATAAAGGCATAAATATATTACAAGCCTTGTTTCATAAAACAAAGTCTGGACAATCCTGATACATTCACTCAAACACGACATCCTTTGAGCATTGGCCCTCTACTATTCGAGCACCCTCTAGGACATCGTCAAAGTACCTCTCCGGCTTGCGGTGGTCCTTGCCTTCGGGTGGGCCTTCGGTTACCACGACGACGGCCTTCATCTTCGCCCAGTGCATCTTGACACGGGAAAAAGCCATCCGTGCACCCTCTATGCACGCGGAGCGCTTCACAGCTTCAACTCGGGGCAGCGCATTGACGAGCCGCTTTACCAGGCCGAAGTAGCTGCTCGGAATGGGTTTGGCTGGCCAAAGCCAGACTATGATGTCCTTCATGGCTAAACCAGACATCCGATGCAACTCCACGAGTTTCTTCATCTGGTTGTTCAATAGCACCGGGTGCTCCGGTGCCAAGAACTGTGACCAGAATAGCTTCTCCGTCGAGTTCCCCTCCTGGGCTCGGGAAGAACTGCACGGCGTCGGCGGCACTCCTCGGGAGATCCGCAAAAATGTTTAGAGAACTCCATAGTCGAGTGAGCAAGGCATATCTTTTAGCCCCAAATATACTCTGCAAGAGAAAGGGCTTACCAGCCGCTATCTGTTCAGCCTGCCGGATCTCCTCCCGAGCACTCCGGGACTCGGTCCGTGCCTCTTTGGCCTCTTGGATGGCTTTGGCGAGTTCGGCCGCTTGGGCCATACTCTTCCCCTCCAAGTCCTCGCACTTGACGATGGCGTCCTTCAGCTCTTGTTCCACCTCAGCCACCCTCTCCCCATGTTGGCGGTGGGCGACTTGTTCGGTCTTTAGTTCTGCAGTCGCTTTGTCAGCGGCTGCTTTATTCGCCCTCGCCTCCTACTTGGCCTGCGCAAGGGCACTCTTGAGGGTCTCGACCTCGGCCGTGCTACCTGCACTCATAATTACAGCAGTGCATGAGTTACCAACTGAATTTGCATAGCACTTCGGATGTGTGATCAAACTCTTTTAAAAACATACACACATACCTTGCGCCTCATCGAACCACTTGTTAACGCGGTCGATCTCATCATCAGCCAGCTTCAGTCTCCAATTGAGGTCGGAAACTTCAGCGGCCTGGGCGGTTGCCGCCAAAAGGGAAGCCTGTTATAAAATGGATAAGTATGTCACCTCTTCCGAATACTATGAGATCCTCTGTTCGGCTTTTTTCAAAAACCGGACAGAGTTTCAGGGGCTACTATCTATATACAGGTATATTTCCTTTATATGAAAAGTGTCTAAGAGCATTACGTCGCATACCTCGAAGCCTGTTAGTAGGCTGGTGAAAGCTTCGTTTAGCCCGCTCTTGGCGGACTGAACCTTTTCAACCACTGCACCCATCAGGGTGCGGTGCTCCTCCATGATGGAAGCACGTTGTAGTGCTTCCACCGGAGCGTTCGGCGCCTCCGGATTAGTGGAGGTCACCGTCGGAGCTGATGCTCCCCCTCCTTCAAAGGTGGCTGCTCGCCCGATCCCGGAGCCGTATGGGTCTCTGGAATGATATCCGGCTCGGGGCCGGACTGGCCAGGGCCCCCGCCGTCGGTCGCCATGGGGATTGCGCTCCCCATGTCTTCGGCAGCCGAGGTCTTACCCTCAGGCACCGTGTTGGAAGCCTCGCCCACCCCTCCGCGGCCTAGAGAGGTCCTTCGGGACAACACCTCGGTGTCATCCGCGATGATTGACGGAGAGGCTCGCGGAGGCGTCTTGCTCTCTGCCATCTCAAGCGGCAGAGAACTCCCCTCAGATAGTGAAGGGTTGGGGAGGTTGCGAGTAGGGCTAAAATACACATAGTATGATGTGTTATATTAGAAACAGTAGAGGACTGAATACATGTAATAAATCCTAGGATGCTTACGATTCAGCCAGGGGCTTCACCCTGGGGAGCCTCTCGGGGATGGGTTCGGTTTCTGAATCCGAACCATCCGAGAGGGCTATCTTCCCCCTCTTGGGCGCCTCCCCCTCCGGGTCTGTAGAGGCTGCCCTCTTCTTCTTTCTCCCCTTAAGAGGGGAGTCGCTTTCCGCTTCCTGCTCGTCATCGTCTTCATATCCCTCGTGGGAGGAGGGGATTTCGGTCTCTCCGGACACTGCGTCCGAAGGACCCTTGCGGCGGAGGTCGCCCTTAGCCTCCTTGCCTTTCTTCTTCTTGGCCTTCTTCTCCGGGGCCTGATAGGGCACCGGGACCAGCATCTTCGTCAGCTGGGGGTCGGCCGGATCTTCAGGCAGCGGTGTCGGACACTTGATCCACTCCGCCTTTGCTACCCAGCCCTGTACGAGGAACGAAAAACTCATTATGCCTAAAACTTATTGATCGAATATATATTTGGGGATAACACACTTACCGGTGTGGCCGGATTCTCGTTGTCGAGACCGATGTCCTCGATCTTCTTCGGCCACATTTTCTGGGCCTTGAAGAGCAGCTTCTAGATGTCTTCGTGTGTTGTGCCGAAGAAGTGCTTCAGGGTCCGAGGATCTTCCGGATTGAACTCCCACATGTGGGAGGGCCGGAGTTGGCAGGGAAGAATCCGGCAGAAGAGCATCACCTAAATAACATTGGTGAGACTGGTGTTCTTGCCTATCATATTTGAGATGCGCTTTTGTAGCATCAACACTTCCGTTGTGGATCCCCAGTCCAGACCCTTGTTGGTCCATGACGCGAGCCACATAGGGGGTCCGGATCTGAACTCAGGAGTGGCCGCCCACTTGGCGTCACGGAGTTCGGTGATGTAGAACCACTCCTGTTGCCATACCTTGATGGTTTACATGAAGGCCCCTTTAGGCCAAGTGGTGTTGGGGAGCTTGCTCACCATGGCGCTGCCGCAGTCCGCATGCTGCCCGTCGACCACCTTCGGCTTCACATTGAAGAATTTTAGCCATAGGCCAAAGTGTGGGGGATGCGAAGTAGCGCCTCGCACACGATGATAAACATCGAGATGTGGAGGAAAGAATTTGGGGCTAGATCATGGGAATCTAGCCCATAGTAAAACATGAGGTCGTGGACGAACGGGTGAAGGGGAAACCCTAGCCCGCGGAGGAAGTGGGGGATCAATACCACCCTTTCGCCGGGCTCCGGAGTGGGGATGACTTGATCCTTGGCGGGGAGCATGTGTGCGATGTCCGCGGACAAGTATATATCCCGCCTCCCGGAGCTCCTTGACGTCCTTCTCCGTGACGGAGGAGGCCTCCCACTTGCCCTTCGAACCGGATTCGAACATGGCTGGAGAGGTTGGTGGCGGTGGAAGGATTGAAGTTTGGGCGCTAGAGCTTGAAGATGGGAAAGCAGGAGAAGGAAGAAGGCGTGGGGAGAAAAGAGGAATCTTTATCCTCTTATATAGGCAGTGAATATCAAATGCCCCCCCCCCCCCTCCCTCAAGCCTTAAAACTCGCCTGTTCCCAAGGGGTCGTGCGAATGGCACGGTTGGGTTACCCAAAACCGTATTGATGAGGATCCTGCGATAAGCGGAAACGATATCTGTTTTGAAAAGATGTGTCAATAGAGGTTGTGCCTCAAAACTCGAAGCGGAGGAGAATAAACGGTTCAAAATGTTAAAGAGGCCAGACGTGACGTTTCACTGAAAAGTTGTCAGTTGGCAGACATTATTTTGATTAAGTATCTTGCCTTCATGGCTGAGGGTTGTGACTATTATACAGAGCCGGATACAGTTCTTTTGTTCAGAAGATAGCTTTAAAGTATTCAGGAAGAGGAACTCGCCTTGCAATGCTGAAGACAACCCGCGTGCCGATTGAAGACTGGTTCAGGGGCTACTGAGGGAGTCCTGGATTAGGGGGTCCTCGGGTGTCCGGGCTATGTGATATGGGCCGGACTGATGGGACGTGAAGCTACAAGGTAGAAGACCTTCCCCCCATGTCTGAATAGGACTCTCCTATGCGTGGATAGCAAGACTGGTGTCCGGATATGTAATTTCCTTCCTCTGGAAACCGACTCTGTACAACCCTAGGCCCCTCCGTGTGTATATAAACCGGAGGGTTTAGTCCGTAGAGGCCATCATAATTCACATAGGCTAGACAGCTAGGGTTTAGCCATTACGATCTCGAGGTAGATAAACTCTTGTAACCCCTATACTCATCAAAGACAATCAAGCAGGAAGTAGGGTTTTACCTCCATTAAGAGGGCCCGAACCTGGGTAAACACCGTGTCCCCTTTGTCTCCTGTTACCTTCGATCCTCAGATGCACAGTTTAGGACCCCCTACCCGAGATCGGCCGGTTTTGACACCGACAGTCACCAAATCACATAACTCATATAATACAAAATCATCATCGAATGTTAAGCGTGCGGACCCTACGGGTTCGAGAACTATGTAGACATGACCGAGACACTTCTCCGGTCAATAACCAATAGCGGAACCTGGATGCTCATATTGGCTCCTACATATTCTAGGAAGATCTTTATCGGTCGAACCGTTATGACAACATACGTTATTCCTTTTGTCATCGGTGTGTTACTTGCCTGAGATTCGATCGTCGGTATCTTCATACCTAGTTCAATCTCATTATCGGCAAGTCTCTTTACTCATTCCGTAATACATCATCCCGCAACTAACTCATTAGTCACATTGCTTGCAAGGCTTATCATGATGTGTATTACCGAGAGGGCCCAGAGATACCTATCTGATACTCGGAGTGACAAATCCGAATCTCGATCTATGTCAACCCAACAAACACCTTCGGAGATACCTGTAGAGCATCTTTATAATCACCCCATTACGTTGTGATGTTTGATAGCACACAAGGTATTCCTCCTATATCCGGGAGTTGCATAATCTCATAGTTAAAGGAATATGTATATGACATGAGGAAAGCAATAGCAATAAAACTTAACAATCATTATGCTAAGCTAACGGATGGGTCTTGTCCATTACATCACTCTCCAAATGATGTGATACCGTTCATCAAATGAAAATTAATGTCTATAGTTAGGAAACTTAACCATCTTTGATCAACGAGCTAGTCTAGTAGAGGCTCACTAGGGACACTATGTTTTGTCTATGTATCCACACATGTATCAAGTTTCCGGTTAATACAATTCTAGCATGAATAATAAACATTTATCATGATATAAGGAAATATAAAATAACAAATTTATTATTGCCTCTAGGGCATATTTTCTTCAGGTACCCCGGCTATGAAAAGTAGAGGAGTTGAGCTTCAAGCGTAGATTGCTTGAGGATTTTGTTTTAGGATCTTGCCTTGGAGTTCAAAACTAAAGTTCTTTTTTTTTGTGCATCTCTTGATAATACGACTACCCTACGCTCAATATGAATCTTGGATTCATTATAAACTTATAAATTACATTCTAAGCACTTGAAGGAGACAATAACTTGAAACCTTAGAGGTAGGGGTCACCATTAATATTCCACTCAAACACAAGGACCGATATCCTGAAACAAACTTGATAAAATGTTAGTCCTGTTGGGGAACGTAGTATTAAAAAAATTCCTACGATCATGCAAGATCTATCTAGGAGAAGCATAGCAACGAGCAGGGAGAGTGTGTCCACGTGCCCTCGTAGACTGAAAGCGGAAGCGTTTAGTAATGTGGTTGATGTAGTCGAACGTCTTCGCGATCCAACCGATCCAGGTATCGAACGCACGGCACCTCCGCGATTTGCACACGTTCAGCTCAGTGACGTCCCTCGAACTCTTGATCCAGTTGAGGCCGAGGGAGAGTTTCGTCAGCACGACGGCATGGTGACGGTGATGATGAAGTTACCGACACAGGTCTTCGCCTAAGCACTACGACAATATGACCGAAGTGGAAAACTGTGGAGGGGGGCACCGCACACGGCTAAAGATTAACTTGTGTGTCTATGGGGTGCCCCCAGGCCACGTATATAAAGGAGGGGAGGGAAGAGGTGGCCGGCCCTAGGGGGGGCGCCAGGTGTGGGAAATCCTACTAGGACTCCCCAGTCCAAGTAGGATTCCCCTCCGCTTTCCTATTCCTAGTAGGAGAAGGAGGGAAGGAGGAGGAGGGGAGAAGGAAGGAGGGGGGCGCCGCCCCCTCCTAGTCCAATTCGAACCAGCCCATCGGGGGCGCGCAGCCACCCCTTGAGGCCCTTCTCTCCTTTCCCATATGGCCCATTAAGGCCCAATACTTCCTCCGCGAATTCACAGAACTCCCAGATTCAAAAATACCGAATCACTCGGAACCTTTCCGATGTCCGAATATAGCCTTCCAATATATCGATCTTTACGTCTCGACCATTTCGAGACTCCTCGTCATGTCCTTGATCTCATCCGGAACTCCGAACAACTTTCGGTACATAAAATCACATAACTCATAATACAAATCGTCATCGAACGTTAAGCGTGCGGATCCTATGGGTTCGAGAACTATGTAGACATGACCGAGACACATCTCCAGTCAATAACCAATAGCGGAACCTGGATGCTCATATTGGCTCCTCCATATTCTACGAAGATCTTTATCGGTCAAACCGCATAACAACATACATTGTTCCCTTTGTCATCGGTACGTTACTTGCCCGAGATTCGATCGTCGGTATCATCATGAAGGAAATATGCCCTAGAGGCAATAATAAATATTATTATTTATTTCCTTATATCATGATAAATGTTTATTATTCATGCTAGAATTGTATTAACCGGAAACATAATACATGTGTGAATACATAAACCTACAGAGTGTCACTAGTATGCCTCTACTTGACTAGCTCGTTAATCAAAGATGGTTATGTTTCCTAACCATGAACAAGGAGTTGTTATTTGATTAATGGGATCACATCATTGGTTGAATGATCTGATTGACATGACCCATTCCATTAGCATAGCACCTGATCGTATAGTTTGTTGCTAGTGCTTTTCTTCATGACTTATACATGTTCCTATGACTATGAGATTATGCAACTCCCGTTTGCCCGAGGAACACTTTGGGTGCTACCAAACGTCACAACGAATCGGGTGATTATAAAGGTACATTACAGGTGTCTCCGAAGGTACATGTTGGGTTGGCATATTTCGAGATTAGGATTTGTCACTCCGATTGCCTGGAGAGGTATCTCTGGCCCTCTCGGTAATGCTCATCACCTAAGCCTTGCAAGCATTGTAACTAATGAGTTAGTTATGAGATGATGTATTACGGAACGAGTAAAGAGACTTGCCGTAACGAGATTGAACTAGGTATTGATACCGACGATCGAATCTCGGGCAAGTAACATACCGATGACAAAGGAACAACGATGTTGTTATGCGGTCCGACCGATAAAGATCTTCAGAGAATATGTAGGAACCAATATGGGCATCCAGGTCCCGCTATTGGTTATTGACCGAGAGGTGTCTCGGTCATGTCTACATAGTTCTCGAACCCGTAGGGTCCGCACGCTTAACGCTTCGATGATGAGCTACTATGAGTTTTATGATGTTGATGTACCAAGGTTGTTCGAGTCCCGGATGAGATCACGGACATGACGAGGAGTCTCAAATGGTCGAGACATAAAGATTGATATATTGAAGCCTATGTTTGACTTCCGAATCACTCCGGTGAAATTGGGAATTTTATCGAGTACCGGGGTTACCGAACCCCCGGGAGTCAATGGGCCTTGATGGGCCTTAGTGGGAAAGAGAAAAGGGGCCCTATAGCTGGCCGCAGCCTTCCCCTTCCCTAGTCCTATTAGGATTAGGAGAAGGTGGCGCCTCTCTCCCTCTCCCTTGGTCAAACCCTAGTTGGACTAGGATTTGGGGGAATCCTACCCTAGTAGGAGTAGGACACCCCGTGCGCCTCCCTCTGGCCGCCAGCCCTCCCCTTCCCTCCTTTATATACAAGGCAGGGGCACCCCATGACACACAAGTTGATCGATTAGATCGCCCTTAGCCGTGTGCGGTGCCCCTTCCACCAGATTACACCTCGATCATACCATAGCGGAGCTTAGGCGAAGCCCTGCGTCGGTGGAACATCATCATCGCCACCACGCCGTCAGGTCGACAAAACTCTCCTCAACACTCGGCTGGATCGGAGTTCGAGGGACGCCATCGAGCTGAACGTGTGCAGAACTCGGAGGTGCCGTGACGCTCGGTACTTGGATCGGTTGGATCGGGAAGAAGTACGACTACATCAACCGCGTTGTTATAACGCTCCGCTTTCGGTCTCACGAGGGTACGTGGACGGATACTCTATCCTCTCGCTATGCCATCACCATGGTCTTGAGTGATCGAGGAAAATTTTTGAAATTACTACGCTCCCCAACAAAGGGCATCCGAGCCTGGTTTTATGCGTTGATGTCATATGCACGAGTAGAACACAAGTGAGTTGTGGGCGATACAAGTCATACTACCTACCAAAGATGTCATACTTTGGTTCAGCGGTATTGTGAGATGAAGCGCCCGGACCGACATTACGCCAGACGCTTACGCGAGACTGGTTTCACCGCCGTGAGCACTCGCTGCTTAAAGGTGACCGGCGGGTGTCTGTCTCTCTCACTTTAGTTGAACTGAAAAGTGCTACGCCCGGTCCTTGAGAAGGTTAAAACGGAGTCTATTTGACGAAGTATCGCTGTGGCTTTGATGCGTAGGTAAGAACGGTTCTTGCTCAGCCCGTAGCAGCCACGTAAAACTTGCAACAACAAAGTAGAGGACGCCTAACTTGTTTTTGCAGGGCATGTTGTGATGTGATATGGTCAAGACGTGATGATATATTTTATTGTATGAGATGATCATGTTTTGTAACCGAAGTTATCGGCAATCGCGGAGCCATATGGTTGTCGCTTATTGTATGAGATGCAACGCCATGTAATTGCTTTACTTTATCACTAAGGAGTAGCGATAGTCGAGAAGCAATAGTTGGCGAGACGACAACGATGCTACGATGGAGATCAAGGTGTCGTGCCGGTGACGATGGTGATCATGACGGTGCTTCGGAGATGGAGATCACAAGCACAAGATGATGATGGCCATATCATATCACTTATATTGATTGCATGTGATGTTAATCCTTTATGCATCTTATTTTGCTTTGATTGACGGTAGCATTATAAGATGATCCCTTACTAAATTATCAAGAAGTGTTCTCCCGAGTATGCACCGCTATGAAAGTTCTTCGTGCCGAGACACCACGTGATGATCGGGTGTGATAGGCTCTACGCTCAAATACAACGGTGCAAAACAGTTGCACACGCGAATACTCAGGTTATACTTGACGAGCTATGCATATAAGATATGACCTCGAACACGGAGACCGAAGGTCGAGCGTGAATCATATAGTAGATATGATCAACATATTGATGTTCACCATTGAAACTACTCCATCACACGTGATGATCGGTCATGGTGTAGTTGAAATGGATCACGCAATCACTTAGAGAATTGAGGATATTTTTCTAAGTGGGAGTTCTTAAGTAATATGATTAATTGAACTTAAATTTATCATGAACTTAGTACCGATAGTATCTTGCTTGTCTATGATGTGTAGATAGATGGCTCGTCTTTGTTGTTCCGTTGAATTTTAATGCGTTCCTTGAGAAAGCAAAGTTGAAAGATGATGGTAGCAATTACACGGACTGGGTCCGTAATTTGAGGATTATCCTTATTGCTGCACGGAAGAATTACGCCCCGAAGCACCGTTAGGTGCCGTGCCTGGTGTAAGGGCTGCGCCGTAAGTTGTGAACGTCTGCAAAGCAAAGTCGATGACTACTCTATAGTTCAAGGTGCCATGCTTTACGGCTTAGAACCGACTTCAACGTCGTTTTGAACACCATGGAGCATATGAGATGTTCCAGAGTTGAAGTTAATATTCCAAGCGAATGCCCGGATTGAGAGATATGAAGTCTCCAATAAGTTCTATAGCTGTAAGATGGAGGAGAATGGTTCTGCGGTGAGCATATACTCGTAATGTCCGGATATAACAATCACTTGATTCAACTGGGAGTTAATCTTCCGGATGATTGCGCCATTGATGAATTCTCCAATCATCGCCACCAAGCTACAAGAGCTTCGTGATGAACTATAATATGCAAGGGATGACCAAAACTATGCCCGAGCTCTTCGCGATGCCGAAAGTCATGGAGGTAGAAATCAAAAGGAGCATCAAGTGTTGATGGTTAACAAAACCACTAGTTTCAAGAAAAGGGCAAAGGAAAGAAAAGGAAACTTCAAAAGAGCAGCAAGCAAGTTGTCGATCAAGAGAAGAAACCCAAGTCTGGTCCTAAGCTCTGAAACCGAGTGCTTCTATTGCAAGCAGGCTGGTCATCGAAGCGGAACTGCCCCAAGTATTTGGCGGATAAGAAGGATGGCAAGGTTAACAAAGGTATATGTGATATACTTGTTATTGATGTGTACCTTACTAATACTCGCAGAGCACTGGTATTTGATACCGGTTCTGCTGCTAATATTTGCAACTCAAACAGGGCTACTGATTGCGAAGATTGGCTAAGGACGAGGTGACGATGCGCGTGGAAATGGTTCCAAAGTCGATGTGATCGCAATGGCACGCTACCTCTACATCTACCTTCGGATTAGTATTAGACCTAAATAATTGTTATTTAGTACCATCGCTGAGCATGAACATTATATCTGGATCTTGTTTAATGCGAGACGGTTATTCATTTAAATCGAGAATAATGGTTGTTCTATTTATATGAATAATATCTTTTATGGTCATGCACCATTGAAGAATGGTTTGTTTTACTCAATCTTGATAGTAGTGATACACATATTCATAATGTTGAAACCAAAAGATGCAGAGTTGATAATGATGGTGCAACTTATTTGTGGCAATCGCCGCTTAGGTCATATCGGTGTAAAACGCATGAAGAAACTCCATGCCGATGGACTTTTGGAGTCACTTGATTATGAATCACTTGGCACTTATGTAACCGTGCCTTATGGGCAAGATGACTAAAACACCGCTTCTCCTGAACTATGGAGAGAGCAACAGATTTATTGGAAATCATACATACCGATGTATGTGGTCCAATGAATGTTGAGGCTCGTATGATATCGTTATTTTCTCACCTTCACAGATGATTTGAGCAGATATGGGTATATCTACTTAATGAAACACAAGTCTGAAACATTTGAAAAGTTCAAAGAATTTCAGAGTGAAGTGGAAAATCATCGTAACAAGAAAATAAAGTTTCTACGATCTGATCGTGGAGGAGAATATTTGAGTTACGAGTTTGGCCTACATTTGAAACAATGCGAATAGTTTCGCAACTTACGCCACCGAACACCACAACGTAATGGTGTGTCCGAACGTCAGAATCGTATTTTATTAGATATGGTGCGATCTATGATGTCTCTTACTGATTTACCGCTATCGCTTTGGGGTTATGCTTTAGAGACGGCTACATTCACTTTAAATAGGGCACCATCTAAACTGCTGAACGACGCTTTATGAACTGTGGTTTGGCAAGAAACCAAAGTTGTCGCTTTTGAAAGTTTGGGGCTGCGATGCTTATGTGAAAAGCTTCAACCTGATAAGCTCGAACCCAAATCGAGAAATGTGTCTTCATAGGATACCCAAAGGAGACAGTTGGGTACACCTTCTATCACAGAACCAAGGCAAGATTTTGTTGCTAATTCGAAACTTTCTAGAGAAGGAGTTTCTCTCGAAAGAAGTGAGTGGGAGGAAAGTAGAACTTGATGAGGTAATCAGATCTACTCCCTTATTGAGAAGTAGTACATCACGTAAAACAGTTTCGTGACACCTACACCAAATAGGAGGAAGCTAATGATGATGATCATGAAACTTCAGATCAAGTTTCTACAGAAACTTCAGAGATCAACCAGAGCAAGATCCGCACTGAGTGGTACGGTAATCCTATTTTGGAAGTCATGTTATCGGAACATGATGAACCTACTAACTATGAAGAAGCGATGGTGAGCCCAGATTCCACAAAATGGCTTGAGGCCATGAAATCTGAGATGGGATCCATGTATGAGAACAAAGTGTGGATTTTGGTTGACTTGCCCGATGATCGGCAAGCAATTGAGAATAAATGGATCTTCAAGAAGAAGACCGACGCTGATGGTAATGTTATCGCCTATAAAGCTCGACTTGTTGCAAAAGGTTTTCGACAAGTTCAAGGGATTGACTACGATGAGACCTTCTCACCAGAAGCGATGCTTAAGTCATCCGAATCATGTTAGCAATTGCCGCATTTTATGATTATGAAATTTGGCAAATGGATGTTAAAACTGCATTCCTGAATGGATTTCGGAAGAAGAGTTGTATATGATGCAACCGAAGGTTTTGTCGATCCAAAGGAGCTAACAAAGTGTGCAAGCTCCAATGATCCATTTATGGACTGGTGCAAGCCTCTCGAGTTGGAATAAACGCTTTGATAGTGTGATCAAAGCATTTGGTTTTATATGCACTTTTGGAGAAGCCTCAGATTTACAAGAAAGTGAGTGGAGCTCAGAGCATTTCGATATTATATGTGGATGACATATTATTGATCGGAAATGATATAGAATTTCTGGATAGCATAAAGGGATACTTGAATAAGAGTTTTCGATGAAAGACCTCGTGAAGCTGCTTACATATTGGGCATTAAGATCTATAGAGATAGATCAAGACGCTTAATAGGACTTTCACAAAGCACATACCTTGATAAAGTTTTGAAAAGTTCAAATGGATCGTGCAAAGAAAGGGTTCTTGCCGGTATTACAAGGTGTGAAGTTGAGTAAGACTCAATGCCCGACCACCGCAGAAGATAGAGAGAAAATGAAAGATGTTCCTATGCTTCAGCCATAGGCTCTATCATGTATGCAATGCTGTGTACCAGACCTGATGTGTGCCTTGTCAGAAGTTTAGCAGGCAGTACCAAAGTAATCCAGAGTGGATCATCGACAGCGGTCAAGAACATCCTTAAGTACTTGAGAAGAACTAAGGATATGTTTCTCATTTATGGCGGTGACAAAGAGCTCATCGTAAACGGTTACGCCGATGCAAGTTTTGACACCGATCCGGACGATTCTAAATCGCAAACCGGATACGATTTACATTAAACGGTGGAGCTGCATTGGTGCAGTTCAAAACAAAGCGCCGCTATGGATCTACATGTGAAGTTGAGTACATAGCTGCTTCGGAAGCAGCTAATGAAGGAGTCTGGATGAAGGAGTTCATAACCGATCTAGGTGTTGTACCTAGTGTATCGGGTCCAATGAAAATCTTTTGTGACAATATCGTGCAATTGCCTTGGCAAAGGAATCCAGATTTCACAAGAGAACCAAGCACATCAAAAGACGCTTAACTCCATCCGGATTTGGTCCGTGGGAGACATAGAGATATGCAAGATACATACGGATCTGAATGTTGCGCACCCATTGACTAAGCCTCTTCCACGAGCAAAACATGATCAGCACCAAGACTCCATGGGTGTTAGAATCATTACTGTAATCTAGATTATTGACTCTAGTGCAAGTGGGAGATCAAGGAAATATGCCCTAGAGGCAATAATAAATGTTATTATTTATTTCCTTATATCATGATAAATGTTTATTATTCATGCTAGAATTGTATTAACCGGAAACATAATACATGTGTGAATACATAAACCTACAGAGTGTCACTAGTATGCCTCTACTTGACTAGCTCGTTAATCAAAGATGGTTATGTTTCCTAACCATGAACAAGGAGTTGTTATTTGATTAATGGGATCACATCATTGGTTGAATGATCTGATTGACATGACCCATTCCATTAGCATAGCACCTGATCGTATAGTTTGTTGCTAGTGCTTTTCTTCATGACTTATACATGTTCCTATGACTATGAGATTATGCAACTCCCGCTTGCCCGAGGAACACTTTTGGTGCTACCAAACGCCACAACGAATCGGGTGATTATAAAGGTACATTACAGTGTCTCCGAAGGTACATGTTGGGTTGGCATATTTCGAGATTAGGATTTGTCACTCCGATTGCTCGGAGAGGTATCTCTGGCCCTCTCGGTAATGCTCATCACCTAAGCCTTGCAAGCATTGTAACTAATGAGTTAGTTATGAGATGATGTATTACGGAACGAGTAAAGAGACTTGCCGAACGAGATTGAACTAGGTATTGATACCGACGATCGAATCTCGGCAAGTAACATACCGATGACAAAGGGAACAACGATGTTGTTATGCGGTCCGACCGATAAAGATCTTCAGAGAATATGTAGGAACCAATATGGGCATCCAGGTCCCGCTATTGGTTATTGACCGAGAGGTGTCTCGGTCATGTCTACATAGTTCTCGAACCCGTAGGGTCCGCACGCTTAACGCTTCGATGACAGCTACTATGAGTTTTATGATGTTGATGTACCAAGGTTGTTCGAGTCCCTGATGAGATCACGGACATGACGAGGAGTCTCAAATGGTCGAGACATAAAGATTGATATATTGGAAGCCTATGTTTGATTCCGAATCACTCCGGTGAAATTGGGAATTTTATCGAGTACCGGGGTTACCGAACCCCCGGGAGTCAATGGGCCTTGATGGGCCTTAGTGGGAAAGAGAAAGGGGGCCCTATAGCTGGCCGCAGCCTTCCCCCCTTCCCTAGTCCTATTAGGATTAGGAGAAGGGGGTGGCGCCCCCTCTCTCCCTCTCCCCTTGGTCAAACCCTAGTTGGACTAGGATTTGGGGGAATCCTACCCTAGTAGGAGTAGGACACCCCGCGCCCCTCCTGCCGGCCAGCCCTCCCTTCCCTCCTTTATATACAGGGCAGGGGCACCCCATGACACACAAGTTGATCGATTAGATCGCTCTTAGCCGTGTCGGTGCCCCTTCCACCAGATTACACCTCGATCATACCATAGCGGAGCTTAGGCGAAGCCTGCGCCGGTGGAACATCATCATCGCCACCACGCCGTCGGTCGACAAAACTCTCCTCAACACTCGGCTGGATCGGAGTTCGAGGGACGCCATCGAGCTGAACGTGTGCAGAACTCGGAGGTGCCGTGACGCTCGGTACTTGGATCGGTTGGATCGGGAAGAAGTACGACTACATCAACCGCGTTGTTATAACGCCCGCTTTCGGTCTCACGAGGGTACGTGGACGGATACTCTATCCTCTCGTTGCTATGCCATCACCATGGTCTTGAGTGATCGTAGGAAAATTTTTGAAATTACTACGTTCCCCAACACATCATACCTAGTTCAATCTTGTTACCGGCAAGTCTCTTTACTCGTTCCGTAATGCATCATCCCGCGACTAACTCATTAGTCACATTGCTTGCAAGGCTTATAGTGATGTGCATTACCGAGAGGGCCCAGAGATACCTCTCCGATACACGAAGTGACAAATCCTAATCTCGATCTATGCCAACCCAACAAACACCTTCGGAGACACCTGTAGAGCATCTTTATAATCACCCAGTTATGTTGTGACGTTTGATAGAACATAAGGTGTTCCTCTGGTATTCGGGAGTTGTATAACCTCATAGTCAGAGAAACATGTATAAGTCATGAAGAAAACAATAGCAATACAACTCAACAATCATAATGCTAAGCTAACGGATGGGTCTTGTCCATCACATCATTCTCTAATGATGTGATCCCGTTCATCAAATGACAACACATGTCTATGGTCAGGAAACATAAACATCTTTGATTAACGAGCTAGTCAAGTAGAGGCATACTAGGGACACTCTATTTTGTCTATGTATTCATACATGTACTAAGTTTCCGGTTAATACAATTCTAGCATGAATAATAAACATTTATCATGATATAAGGAAATATAAATAACTACTTTATATTGCCTCTAGGGCATATTTCCTTCAGTCTCCCTGTCAGGACCCCGATTCTAAGTCACACTGATCTAGCCTGTAACACCTCATATCACTTTGCGGCCTCACGCATGGTATCCCCACGGGTGTCACCTTACCATGGCCCGGGACCGTTTGCGCCTTTTGGCTCACGTATATGATAGTGTCGCTAGCATCCGTATGACAGAGAACCCGGGCCGACATGGCTAGTGGTGAACCCAAAGCGGCACTAACTTACGGGACAGTATACATGAATCAACATCGAGCATGTCGGGCCAAAGACGCAGAATCTGGGCTGTAGCACTGGCTAACAGGACTCGAACCCGGCTGTAGCAGTTTAGGTGATTTCTACTACACAACCTTCTTATTGTAGACGTTGTTGGGCCTCCAAGTGCAGAGGTTTGTAGGACAAGAGCAAATTTCCCTCAAGTGGATGACCTAAGTTTTATCCATCCGTGGAGGCGAGGGATGAAGAAGGTCTCTCTCAAACAACCCTGCAACCAAATAACAAAGAGTCTCTTGTGTCCCCAACACACCCAATACAACGGTAAATTGTATAGGTGCACTAGTTCGGCGAAGAGATGGTGATACAAGTGCAATATGGATGGTAGATATAGGTTTTTGTAATCTGAAAATATAAAAACAGCAAGGTAACTAATGATAAAAGTGAGCACAAACGGTATTGAAATGCTAGGAAACAAGGCATAGGGTTCATACTTTCACTAGTGCAAGTTCTCTCAACAATAATAACATAATTGGATCACATAACTATCCCTCAACATGCAACAAAGAGTCACTCCAAATACAAAAATAGCGGAGAACAAACGAAAAGATTATGGTAGGGTACGAAACCACCTCAAAGTTATTCTTCGGATCGATCTATTCAAGAGTTCGTACTAGAATAACACCTTAAGACACATATCAACCAAAACCCTAATGTCACCTAGATACTCCAATGTCACCTCAAGTATCCATGGGTGTGATTATACGATATGCATCACACAATCTCAGATTCATCTATTCAAACCAACACAAAGTACTTCAATGAGTGCCCCAAAGTTTCTACCGGAGAATCAAGACGAAAACGTGTCCCAACCCATTTGCATAGGTTCATGGGCGAAACCCGCAAGTTGATCACCAAAACATACATCAAGTGGATCACGTGATATCCCATTGTCACCACAGATAAGCACGACAAGACATACATCAAGTGTTCTCAAATCCTTAAAGACTCAATCCGATAAGATAACTTCAAAGGGAAAACTCAATCCATTACAAGAGAGTAGAGGGGGAGAAACATCATAAGATCCAACTGTAATAGCAAAGCTCGCGATACATCAAGATCATATCATCTCAAGAACACGAGAGAGAGAGAGATCAAACACATAGCTACTGGTACATACCCTCAGCCCCGAGGGTGAACTACTCCCTCCTCGTCATGGAGAGCGCCGGGATGATGAAGATGGCCACCGTGAGGGTTTCCCCCTTCGGCAGGTTGCCGGAACAGGGTCCCAATTAGTTTTTGGTGGCTACAGAGGCTTGCGGCGGCGGAACTCCTGATGTATTCTGTTCTCCGAAGGTTTTAGGGTATACGGGAATACATAGGCGAAAGAAGTCGGTAAGGGGAGCCACGAGGGGCCCACGAGGGTGGAGGGCGCGCCCAGGGGGTGGGCGCGCCCCCTGCCTCGTGCTCTCCTCGTTGACCCCCTGACGTGCACTCCAAGTCTCCCGTATTGCTTTCTTTCCAAAAATAACTTTTCCGAAGGTTTCATTCCGTTTGGACTCCGTTTGATATTCCTTTTCTGCAAAACACTGAAACAAGGGGAAAAACATAAACTGGCACTGGGCTCTGGGTCAATATGTTAGTCCCAAAAGTAATATAAAAGTGCATAGTAAAGCCCATAAAACATCCAAGATGGATAATATAATAGCATGAATACTTCATAAATTATAGATACGTTGGAGACGTATCAGCATCCCCAAGCTTAATTCATGCTCGTCCTAGAGTAGGTAAATGATAAAAGAAAGAATTTATGAAGTGTGAATGCTACTTGGCATAATTTCAATGTAATTCTTCTTGATTGTGGTATGAATATTCAGATCCGAAAGATTCAAGATAAAAGTTCATATTGACATAAAAGTAATAATACTTCAAGCATACTAACTAAGCAATTATGTCCTCTCAAAATAACAAGAAAGTTCATCCCTACAAAATCATATAGTTTAGTCATGCTCCATTTTCGTCACACAAGAATGCTCTCATCATGCACAACCCCGATGACAAGCCAAGCAATTGTTTCATACTTTAGTAATCTCAAACCTTTTCAATTTTCACGCAATACATGAGCGTGAGCCGTGGATATAGCACTATGGGTGGAATAGAATATGATGATGGGGGTTATGTGGAGAAGACAAAAAGGGAGAAAGTCTCACATCAACGAGGCTAATCAATGAGCTATGGAGATGCCCATTGATTGATGTTAATGCAAGGAGTAGGGATTGACATGCAACGGATGCACTAGAGCTATAAATATATGAAAGCTCAACAAAAGAAACTAAGTGGGTGTGCATCCAACTTGCTTGCTCACGAAGACCTAGGGCACTTGAGGAAGCCCATTGTTGGAATATACAAGCCAAGTTCTATAATGAAAAATTCCCACTAGTATATGAAAGTGACAAAACAAGCGACTCTCTATTATGAAGATTATGGTGCTAATTTGAAGCACAAGTGTGGTAAAAAGAATAGTAACATTGTCCCTTCTCTCTTTTTCTCTCATTTTTTGGGCCTTCTTTTTTTTATGGCCTTCTCTTTTTTTTCCTTACTTGGGACAATGCTCTAGAAATGATGATCATCACACTTCTATTTATTTACAACTCAATGATTACAACTCGATACTAGAACAAAGTATGACTCTATATGAATGCCTCCGGCGGTGTACCGGGATATGCAATGAATCAAGAGTGACATGTATGAAAGAACTATGAATGGTGGCTTTGCCACAAATACTATGTCAACTACATGATCATGCTAAGCAATAGGACAATGATGAACGTGTCATGATAAATGGAACGGTGGAAAGTTGCATGGCAATATATCTCGGAATGGCTATGGAAATGCCATAATAGGTAGGTATGGTGGCTGTTTTGAGGAAGATATAGGGAGGTTTATGTGTGAAAGAGCGTATCATATCACGGGTTTGATGCACCAGCAAAGTTTTCACCAACTCTCAATGTGAGAAAGGGCAATGCACGGCATCAAGAGGCTAGCAATGATGGAAAGGTGAGAGTGCGATAATCCATGGACTCAACATTAGTCATAAAGAACTCACATACTTATTGCAAAAATCTACAAGTCATCAAAACCAAGCACTACGCGATGCTCCTAGGGGATAGATTGGTAGGAAAAGACCATCGCTTGTCCCCGACCGCCACTCATAAGGAGGACAATCAAAGAACACCTCATGTTTCAAATTTGTTACATAACGCTTACCATACGTGCATGCTACGGACTTGCAAACTTCAACACAAGTATTTCTCAAATTCACAACTACTCAACTAGCACAACTTTAATATCACTACCTCCATGTCTCAAAACAATCATCAAGCATCAAACTTCTCTTAGTATTCAACACACTCATAAGAAAGTTTTACTAGTCTTGAATACCTAGCATATTAGGATTATTTAAGAAAATTACCATGCTGTTTAAGACTCTCAAAATAATCTAAGTGAAGCATGAGAGAATAATAGTTTCTATAAAACAAAACCACCACCGTGCTCTAAAGGATATAAGTGAAGTACTAGAGCAAAAACTATATAACTCAAAAGATATAAGTGAAGCACATAGAGTATTCTAATAAATTCCGAATCATGTGTGTCTCTCTCAAAAGGTGTGTACAGAAAACATGATTGTGGTAAACTAAAAATCAAAGTCTCAAATCATACAAGACGCTCCAAGCAAAACACATATCATGTGGTGAATAAAAATATAGCTCCAAGTAAGTTACCGATGGAAGTAGACAAAAGAGGGGATGCCTTCCGGGGCATCCCCAAGCTTTGGCTTTTTGGTGTCCTTAGATTATCTTGGGGTGCCATGGGCATCCTCAAGCTTAGGCTTTTGCCACTCCTTGTTCCATAAACCATCAAATCTTTTACCCAAAACTTGAAAACTTCACAACACAAAACTTAACAGAAAATCTCGTGAGCTCCGTTAGCAAAAGAAAACAAAACACCACTTCAAGGTACTGTAATGAACTCATTATTTATTTATATTGGTGTTTAAACCTACTGTATTATAACTTCTCTATGGTTTATAAACTATTTTACTAGCCATAGATTCATCAAAATAAGCAAACAACACACGAAAAACAGAATCTGTCAAAAACAGAACAGTCTGTAGTAATCTGTAACTAACACAAACTTCTGGAACTCAAAAACTTCATCCAAAATAGGAAGACCTAGATAATTTGTTTATTGATCAGCAGAAATTGGAATCAATATTTTATCACTTTCTGGTGGTTTTTAACAATTATTTTCGTGAACAGAAAGTTTCTGGAATTTTCAATAAGATCAAATAACTATTATCCAAGAAGATCCTGTAGGTTTAACTTGGCACAAACACAAATTAAAACATAAAAACACATCTAACCAGAGGCTAGAACAAATATTTATTCCTAAACCGAAGCAAAATCAAAAAAAACTAAAAATAAAATTGGGTTGCCTCCCAACAAGCGCTATCGTTTAACGCCCCTAGCTAGGCATGATGATTTCAATGATGCTCACATAAAATATAAGAATTGAAACATAAAGAGAGCATCATAAAGAATATGACTAGCACATTTAAGTCTAACCCACTTCCTATGCATAGGGATTTTGTGAGCAAACAACTTATGGGAACAATAATCAACTAGCATAGGAAGGAAAAACATGCATAACTTCAAAACTTTAAGCACATAGAGAGGAAACTTGATATTATTGCAATTCCTACAAGCATATATTCCTCCCTCATAATAATTTTTAGTAGAATCATGAATGAATTCAACAATATAACCAGCACATAAAGCATTCTTTTCATGATCTACTTGCATAGAAAATTTACTACTCTCCACATAAGCAATATTCTTCTCACTCGGAATAGTGGGAGTATCATAAGAGACTTGAATACTATAAATCGTTTCCACATTAAAAGAGTAACGTTAAGAGAAAGGGTAATCATAATCATGATAAGTTTTATAAATATAATCATCACTACTTTTTATAGCATAAGTTTCATCACAATAATCATCATAAGTAGCAACTTTGTTCTCATCATAATCGATTGAAACCTCTTCCAAGATAGTGGACTCATCACTAATTAAAGTCATGACCTCTCCAAATCCACTTTCATAAATATTATAAGATTCAACATCCTCCAAAATAGTGGGATTATTACTTCCTAAAGTTGACACTCTTCCAGACCCACTTTCATTAATATAATCATCATAGGTAGAAGACATGATATCATCATAACAACTTTGCATATCAAAACTTGGGAGGCTAAAAATATCATCTTCATTAAATGTAGCATCCCCAAGCTTGGCACAAACTTTAATTTCAGCAAATATATTCTCAAATGTGTCATCCTCATCAAACATAACATCCCCAAACTTGGTCCTTTTCATATCATAAGCATAATCACTCTCATCATTAATAGCATGGATAGCACCAATAGTATAGCAATTATCATCATCACAATGAGTAGTAGGAGCAACATCATTTGGGAGGGATACCTTTTTACCTTTGCTTCTCCGTTTTTTCTTTTTCCTCTTCACATCATGTGTGGGTTTATCCCTCTTTTTTGAGCTCCCTATTGATGAGATTGGTTGAATAGAAGGCTCCTCCTCGTTACCCGATTCATCATAAGAAATAATAGGAGGATATTGGGAAGTCTATTCCCTTTCATTAGTGTTCTATTCATCTTCTATTTGCTTTCTTTTCTTTATGTAATTGGCAATATAAGGATTTTCAATGCAATTCACCGCATAATACATATAAAATTCTTCTAGATCAATATCGAGGAATTTCTCAAGGTTATATTCTGGAATATGCTTAGTTTGACGTTTCATTTCTTCATCACCCAAAAGCAAACTAAGTTCATTATAATGTGCAAGGAAATCAAGTCATCACAATTTTTGGAAACGATTCGATCATGAAACAATTTGCATTTGATATTTAAATGACCATGTTCATTGCAAAGTTCATAAGTACGGCTAAGATATTTTAAATTTTCAGCACTAACATTTAGGCCTTCTTGCAACCATTTAGTTTCTAAATGCTTATGCCTCTTGCAATATCTATCTTCCCTATTTGGTGTGTACTTGCAAACCCAATGCACTCCACAAAACTTGACATGTTTATAAGAGGCATTTTCATCATAACTAGCGCAATCATCATTAGTACTATGGATATTCAAAGAGTTCATACTAACAACATTGCAATCATGCTCATCATTCAAAGATAGTGCCAAACATTTTAATGCATTCTTCTTCTAACACTTTGGCATAATTTTCCTTTCCATCATTTTCACGAAAGATATTAAAAAGGTGAAGCGTATGTGGCAAACTTAATTCCATTTTTTGTAGTTTTATTTTATAAACTAAACTAGTGCTAAAACAAGAAACAAAAAGATTCGATTGCAAGATCTAAAGATATACCTTCAAGCACTCACCTCCCCGGCAATGGCGCCAGAAAAGAGCTTAGTTGATGGGGTGTGAGTTCCGCTTACCTAGCCTCCCCGGCAACGGCGCCAGAAAAGAGCTTGATGTCTACTACACAACCTTCTTCTTGTAGATGTTGTTGGGCCTCCAAGTGCAGAGGTTTGTAGGATAGTAGCAAATTTCCCTCAAGTGGATGACCTAAGGTTTATCAATCAGTGGGAGGCGTCGGATGAAGATGGTATCTCTCAAACAACCCTACAACCAAATAACAAAGAGTCTCTTGTGTCCCCAACACACCCAATACAACGGTAAATTGTATAGGTGCACTAGTTCGGCGAAGAGATGGTGATACAAGTGCAATATGGATGGTAGATATAGGTTTTTGTAATCTGAAAATATAAAAACAGCAAGGTAACTAATGATAAAAGTGATCACAAACGGTATTGCAATGCTAGGAAACAAGTCCTAGGGTTCATACTTTCACTAGTGCAAGTTCTCTCAACAATAACAACATAATTGGATCACATAACTATCCCTCAACAAGCAACAAAGAGTCACTCCAAATCCACTAATAGCGGAGAACAAACGAAAAGATTATGGTAGGCTACGAAACCACCTCAAAGTTATTCGTTCAGATCGATCTATTCAAGAGTTCGTACTAGAATAACACCTTAAGACACATATCAACCAAAACCCTAATGTCACCTAGATACTCCAATGTCACCTCAAGTATTCGTGGGTATGATTATACGATATGCATCACACAATCTCAGATTCATCTATTCAAACCAACACAAAGTACTTGAAGGAGTGCCCCAAAGTTTCTACCGGAGAGTCAAGACGAAAACGTGTGCCAACCCCTATGCATAGGTTCATGGGCGGAACCCGCAAGTTGATCACCAAAACATACATCAAGTGGATCACGTGATATCCCATTGTCACCACAGATAAGGACGGCAAGACATACATCAAGTGTTCTAAAATCCTTAAAGACTCAATCCGATAAGATAACTTCAAAGGGAAAACTCAATCCATTACAAGAGAGTAGAGGGGGAGAAACATCATAAGATCCAACTATAATAGCAAAGCTCGTGATACATCAAGATCGTATCATCTCAAGAACACGAGAGAGAGATCAAACACATAGCTACTGGTACATACCCTCAGCCCTGAGGGTGAACTACTCCCTCCTCGTCATGGAGAGTGTCGTGATGATTAAGATGGCCACCGGTGAGGGTTCCCCCCTCCGGCAGGGTGCCGGAACAGGGTCCCGATTGGTTTTTGGTGGCTACAGAGGCTTGCGGCGGCGGAACTCCCGATCTATTCTGTTCTCCGAAGGTTTTAGGGTATATTGGAATATATAGGCGAAAGAAGTTGGTAAGGGGAGCCACGAGGGGCCCATGAGGGTGGAAGGCGCGCCCCCCTGCCTCGTGCCCTCCTCGTTGATCCCCTAACGTGCACTCCAAGTCTCCCGCATTGCTTTCTTTACAAAAAATAACTTTTCTAAAGGTTTCATTCCGTTTGGACTCCGTTTGATATTCCTTTTCTGCGAAACACTGAAACAAGAGAAAAACAGAAACTGGCACTGGGCTCTAGGTCAATAGGTTAGTCCCAAAAGTAATATAAAAGTGCAAAGTAAAGCCCATAAAACATCCAAGATGGATAATATAATAGCATGAATACTTCATAAATTATAGATACGTTGGATCCTCCCTCGTCATCCTACGAGAGAGCCATCCGCGGCACTCACACTTATCTTGAGTCTTTTAGTGGTAACCATTAACTTGTCTATGAACTGCATAAGCGACCAAGTAGTCCTTTACCGAGGACGCGGCTATTCAAATAGTTTTATACCCTGCAGGGGTGCACTTCTTCACACACGCTTTCACCACTTATCACCGCTACATGACATGTACTCGGCAACCTTCAAGAGGAAGCCCAGCGAGGGTGTCGGCCACGACCTGACTAAACACACGAGTCTCTAGTCCAGGTTTATCGCCTATTCGGGTTCCATCCGCAAGGAAATCCGGGCGCGCTGTCCTCAACGGCCCCAAACGATGTGTGCAGGGTTCCCGAGACACCAAACGGGCGACTTGGCACACCGTGCCACGTGCCTACCGCATCACAGCCCACCCCTAAGGTCAGCGTTGTGCACGGCCTCCAGCAACTACAAACACCAGAAACTACTTGCAACTCCTGGACAGAGGACGGGGTGGTTAATAAGTCGAGAGAGTCAATTAAGGATCCCAATGTGTGGTAGTAGTTGAATCTCAAATCACGCATAAAGATATCAGTTCTTAAGGACGGCCTCAGTGAAACAACCCACCATGTACTCCTACATGGCCTCTCATCGATACATTTACCAAATCATGTTCAACACTTCACTCTCTTTACCGACACAGCCATTCACTCTTGTCCATTGCCCAAATGAGCCAGACCTGACAAGACTCTAAGCATAGCAGGCATAGCATGGTAGGAAACACAAACATGGTTCAATCAACTCCTACACATGCTAGTGGGTTTCATCTAGTTACTGTGGCAATGACAGGTCACGCAGAGGAAGTGGACAATTGTTTGAAACACGTTGTCTTAATGTAGTAAACGAGAGCAGAAGCGAGAAGTTGGGTTTTGTATCGAAATGATCAATGGGTTGCTTGCCTGACAGAGTGGTAGTGGAATACTGCCCTTCAGTTGGATACTCGTGAATATCCTTGGAGGCAGAACCTACCACGAAGAACACATCGAAACACAATCATCACATGGCAATATGCAACAATATGATGCATGCAATGACATGGCAAAATGAGTGTGTTGTGGCTAATGCGACATAGAACATATTAGTTTGAGTTCATTTGAATCAATGTTTCAAATGCTAACCCAAAATAAGAGGTGATATTAGTGCATTAACTTGTTTCGTCTAAACAGCAAGGTTAAAGTGTTCTGACACGCATGAAACCAGTACAGATGGAAAGATTGAAATTTTCTGATCAATTTTCATATATAAATCTTTGCATTTGGAGTTACAGATTAATTTCTATGAATTTTTGAAGTTTGTAGTATTTTCTGGAATTTCCTGTATAAAAATAAATCCAGAAAATACTTATTGCGTCAACATTGCGTCATGGTGACGTCAGCAGTCAACGGGGACAGTCCAGGTCAAACCTGGCCAGTGGGTCCCTCGTGTCAGTGTCATTAGTCTAACTAATTTTTAGTTAGTCCTTAATCCGAAGTTAATTAGCAGGCGGGTCCCACCTGTCATAGACCCAGGGGGTCAAACTGGGTCCACCCGGGGTCAAACTGGGTCAGCGGGGTCAAACTCGTCGGCGTTTAGCCGCCGGCGAGGCAAACGCGGCGTGGCGGTACGGATTTTGTCCTCCGACGACCAAATGGGCGGCAGAGACCATATACAGGTAGCTAGGAGTGAGCCGCGTCGAGTGGTGGTGGCGGTTGGGCTCGGGGTCACCGGAAACGACGCTGGCGACGACCTTGGCGGACGCCGGAGTTCGGGTGAGCTCGGGCTCGTCGTTAGGGGGCACGGCGAGGTGCGTGGAGTGGTGCTACGGGCTCCTGGGGATGCGGTGAGTGCGGTGGACAAGGTGGTGTGGCCGTTGGGTGGCCAGAGCATCGTCGGTGACAAGCTCGGCAGCGGCGCTTGCGGTGAAGCTTCATGCGGTCGCTACGGTGTTCGAGAGCAAGAACGGGAAGGGGGAGGAGGTAGCTGGGCTCACGGCGGTCACGTCGGAGCAGTCGGCGAGGTCGGGGACGAGCTGGTGCGGTGGTGACGGCGAAGGGGATCTCCGGTGATGGCGGAGTCGGGCGTGGTCGTTGCGGTGGCTTCGGGGCAAGCGAGCGCTCGGGGCTCAGCCTGCTCGATGAAGCAGACGATGGCGAAGCTCGTGGTCACGGCGGGGCAACGAGGAGGCGACGGTGGCTGCGAGAACTACGGCGGCACGGGCGCGGTAGCGTCGGCCATGGTGAGGTGAGGCGAGAGAGAGGTGCAGGGGTGAATGGGGTGTCGGTGAGGTCGACGCGGCACCAAGGAGGCGTTTCGAGACATCGCGCTGGCGCGGGCGAGGGCAGGCAGGGAGGTGGCATGGCGAGCTCGGCGGCGTCGCGGTGTCCCTCCTCTGCCTACTCGTAGAGGTAGGTGATGACTGGCACGGGCCGGATGTGCCGGGCTAGCCAGGTAAGTGGCATGTGGCCTTTCCCTCCCTCTCTTAATTCTGTTTTTTGTTTTTCTAATTTTCTGTAGCTTCTAGGCTTTATTTAAAATACTAAAACATTTTCATAAATCCTGAAACTAATTGGGGGCTTTGTTTAGATTATTTCCAACAGCACACACTTAACTTCAGAATTATTTGGGCATTTGAATTATTTTATAGCATTTAAATGCCCAAATGCAAATAGGTAATGATTTAATCCAGTGACCTTATGTGTCCTAGAAAAATGTGAACCAATTTTGGCAGAGGTTGTGGACCAAGACAAAGATGATGGACATTTTTGAAGGGCATTTCAGGTTCATTGAAAAAGATTTTAGTAAACCCTAGTTGTTTTCAGGGGGTGCTGGGGGTTCTGTCATCCCCATTTCAAGTTTCTGGAAAAGTTTAAACATGATGCAACACTATAATGCATGAACTAGCTAGGGTGTGACAACTCACCCTCACTCAAAAGAATCTCGTCCCAAGATTTAGGATCCTCCGGGAAGAAGGTGGGGTACTCAAGTTGAAGACGATCCTCCCTTTCCCAAGTAGCTTCTTTCTCAGAATGGTGTGACCATTGAACCTTGAGAAACTTGATATTCTGGCGTCGAGTGGTACGCTCGGCTTGGTCAAGGATACGAACGGGACATTCTCGATATGTGAGATTATCTTGGAGATCAAGCGTTTCGTGGTCCACTCCACGGATAGGATCCGAGAAACAACGCCTGAGTTGAGAAATGTGGAAGACATCATGAACTCTGGAAAGATGCGGAGGTAGTTCCAATTGGTAGGCAACTTCTCCTCGTTTGGCAAGAATGCGAAAGGGTCCAATGTCACAAGGAGCCAATTTTCCTTTGATACCAAATGATGGGTTCCCTTTAGGGGAGTAACCCGAAGGTAAGCCTGCTCACCAACTTCATAAGTCATGAGCTTATGTTTACGGTCATATTGGCTCTTTTGACGAGATTGGGCTGTTTTCAACTTCTCACGAATAATGCGAACCTGCACTTCTGCTTCCTGAATCATATCCGGGCCAAAGAGTTGTCTTTCCCCGGTTTCTGACCAATTAAGAGGCGTTCGACACTTTCGTCCATAGAGAACTTCGAAAGGGGCTTTGCCCAAGCTAGCTTGATAACTATAGTTATAAGCGAATTCGACGACTGGAAGACATTTATCCCAATCCATACCGAAAGAGATGACAGAAGCTCGGAGCATATCTTCCAGAATTTGATTGACTCATTCTACTTGACCACTTGATTGAGGATGGAAGGCGGTGCTAAAGGAGAGACGAGTTCCCATAGCATTTTGGAAACTTTCCCAAAATCGAGAGGTGAAAGGACTTCCACGGTCTGAGTTAATCTCCAATGGAGCACCATGAATAGACACTATTCGGGAGATGTACAAGTCAGCTAGCTGGCTAGTGGTTATACTCTCACGAACAGGTAGGAAGTGGGCTACTTTGGAAAGACGATCGACAACAACAAAGATTGCATTATTCCCTCTCTTGGTCCTGGGAAACCCAGTAATGAAATCCATACCGATTTTATCCCATTTCCATCCAGGAATAGCCAAAGGTTAAAGGGTGCCAAGAGTCGTTGATGCTCGCTTAACACGCATTTACGACGCTGTAATTAGCAATGTATTGAGCGATTTCTCTCTTTATCCTAGTCCACCAAAACCTCTGGCGTAGGTCTTGATACATTTTAGTACTACCGGGATGAATGGTGAGAGGAGATTCATGAGCTTCCTTAAGGATCAATTGTCGTAGTTGTTGTTTCATGGGAACCACTAGGCGGTTCTCGAAGAAGACAACACCTCGCTCATCCATGGAGAAACACTTAGCAGCTCTGCTAGCAATGTTCTCCTTGATCCGAGATATTCCTCTATCATACTGCTGAGCGGTTATGATTTGATCCGTAAGGTTAGGTTTCACCACCAGGGTGGATAGGAATCCTCGAGGAACAATGTGAAGGTTAAAGCTTACGGAATTCCTCGTGGAGAAGTGGTTGACTTTGTTGTAACATCAAGTTGTTACAATATGATTTACGACTTAGCGCATCAGCCATGACATTGGCTTTGCCCGGGGTGTAAGTTATTCCTAAGTCGTAATCTGTAATCAAGACGAGATTCAAATCCGGTTGGGTGAATATGTATTTCAGACTTTGGTGATCGGTGTAAATTTCGCAACGATTACCGAGAAGGTATTGTCGCCATGTTTTCAGTGCATGGACCACATCTGCAAGCTCTAGATCATGTGTGGGATAGTTATCCTCATGTGGACACAACTGTCGAGAAGTGTAGGCAATCACATGATGATCTTGCATGAGTATGCAACCTAGTCCTTGTCGCGAGGCGTCACAATAGATAACAAAGTCCTTAGAAAAATATGGTGGCATGAGTACAGGAGCAGATGTCAGTCGTCTTTTCAGTTCCTGAAAGCTTAACTCGCACTGTGGGGTCTACTCAAACTTCTTATCTTTCTTGAGGAGTTCAGTTAGAGGTTTAGCAACCTTGGAGAAATTCTCGACGAAGCGGCGGCAATAGCTCGCTAAGCCAAGGAAACTCCGAACTTGCTTGACCGTTTCAGGTGGAGACCAATCAAGGAC